>VYZM01016696.1:492261-556365 GCA_013398915.1 Dromas ardeola | reverse complement strand
CGGGGCTGGGCCGGCGGGACAAACCCCCCTGCGGGATGTGGTCTCCAGTGGGGCGGCATCGTGCCCGCGGGCGCAACCCCGCGCCCCGTCAGAGCAACCCGGGTCCGGGGAGCCCCTCGAGGCTTTCGGCCCCCGAGCCCCCTTCCTTGTCGAAGCTAATGAGAAGGAATGTGCGGCAGTAAGTTCAATTAATACTTTATTTTCAGACTTAGTCGGAGCCGTCTAGACAGCTTCCTGATTGAGAGTGGTCTGTAGGACCCGGGTAGTGTTTTGGCCACCGTTCCCCTAATGTAATTACATTTGTATGGTCTCCAAGTGGAAGGATGCAAATAAGGTTGTCTCTGCACATCTGGTGGAAAACACAAAGCTCGTTACTATTTAAGCCAGGAGCAGCTCACCAGACTTCAAATCTCTGAGACAGAAGGGATGGCGGAGAAGAATAAAATATCAGTTATAAGTGGAACTCTGTTGAACTGAAAGTAAGGGGATAATTGCCGGCTGAATTTACAGCAGAGACAATAGGGACGGATTCTGACACTTGGAAGGAAAACCACGGGAAGCAGGAGGAGCCCTGCCCGAGGGCTCACTTGTGCCCTGAAGTTACCAAATCTTTCCCCTCCGCCTTTAGTTTTACTGTACTGCTCTGTCTGCTAGAGTTAATACTTGATTTAACATGGGGTTTAGCTTCACTGAAACATTTTCGGAGTATGTTGGTATTGATTAATGACATTAGCATCTCTGGTAGAACAAAATAACAAAATAATATTATAATAATAAAAAATTAATAATAAAATAATAATAATAAAAGGCACTTCGGTCTCAAAAAATGCTGAAGTGCCACAGTAAAAAGCATCACTTCAGAAGTGCACATGTGCCCTTATTCCTGATCTCACAGCCCCAGTTCAGCCTTTGAGATGTCCCTGGTTGCTTCTGAACCATAAGGTGGTATTGAAGAAATCGCGGGAAGGTGCTGAATATCCTCTAAATAACGAGGGTTTTGGCTGCGCTGAATGCTTTGCAGGATTGGACCTTCTAGGATTCAATTTTAGTGAGAGAAGGAGCAAGTTGTGGCATCTGAGGCGGGGGCTGTAGTGCTGGGGGCGAGGAGCTTGGGGCGGGCAGGAGGGGATATCTTCCCCAGGACCCCCACTCTTGCTGTGCTCCCTGCTGGAGGAGTCTCCGGGGAGGAGCCACTGAAGCTGAAATCGCTGAAATCGCTGAAATGGAAAGCCTGTGTGGCACAGACCTGCCAGCTCTCACATTCTTGGCCGATAAAGCACCGCATTTATCTCCATAAACCCACTGGAGATGCCCATGTAGATTTTGACAGTGATGAGTTGCTGGTGTGCCCGGGCCCCCTTGCTGCGGTGCGATGAGCTCCTCTCCCTCCTCCGCCCCATCCAGTCTGCCAAACTGGGAGCTGGTTTGGGCAGGAACCCTCCCTTTTTGGTTCAGTTTGCATTCTACCTTGGCAAAATTGGAAAGTGGTGGTGGTTTTAGGCACCAGGACAATGCAAAAATAGCATTGTTCATGGTAATAGTCATGATGGGGTTTTGTCCTCCTGGTGAAGAAGCGTCTGGCTTTCCCAAGCAGCACATGCCAGACTTGCACACAACAGGTTTTTTATGGGCACAGCTTGTAGTGTGTGCGAACTGGGTTTACGCGCATGGGTTTACGCACATAGCTCGGGGTTGCAATCCCAGGTGAATTAGGTAAGAGCTTGCTAGTTAACCCCACGCTGAAGGGGCTCGGTCGCTAAATCACTGAGCCTCACTGGAGGTGTCCCTAAGGCAGAGAACTTACATCTCCAAGCTAGCTCCCAAAAGCCAACGTTATTTAACACAAGTTGTTGAAAGTGCAATTTTGCATGTGTAGATTTGTACTGAAGCAATTCAGCAATTTTCTGTAGATGCTGCCGGAGAATACGTGTGCTGGAAGAAATTTCCTGAAACTGCAATTTCAATAGAAAACATACTTCTCCTAAAAATAAAGTTCATGGAATTCCTGGCATATTTTCCATGTGGCAATTTGCATTAATTCATAAAGGTAAATACGCTTATCATTTCAACAAAAAAATACCTTTGATGACTCCTGCAGGCAAAATGAGTGGAATGTGATATGGATGGAAAATACTCTTATCTGCAGGAAACAACTATTGCCCCACGGATAAAATCAGTAATGCTGATTATTTTGTTGTTTCAGGAGGACAAAAAATGTTTCATATGTGACTCCGAGAATCCCTTCCATGAAACTCTCAATCCTGACAGTCATCGCATTGAAAACGTAGTCACCACGTTCGCTCCAAATCGCCTGAAGCTCTGGTGGCAGTCGGAAAATGGTAGGGGGGTTTGTCCGGGAGCCATTTCCAGGGCTGGGAGCTGCTTTCCCTCCTTTTGTTTAAGGGTGCCTGCGGGTTATCTCTGGCCTGGTGATTACTGCCTTGTGAAGGATTGTGCTGTTCAGGAGGGCTGAGTAAAACTGGCTGCTTTTGTGTGCCCTGGAGTGGTCCTTAATCCATAAGGAAGCCCCCTCAACCCTCCAGGAGTCTTGGAAGGAGCCCTCCCACCGCTTTGCAAGAATCCTTTCCTAAAGAGAAAAGTTTCCCACACTGGCTCCATATCTCCCTCGTGTTTGGGCAGCGGGAACGGAGCAGCCTTCCAGGAGTAAATATCCCGGGTCGGTGCTGCCAAGGAAGCACTGCAGGGCTTCCCTGCGCTGCTGGGCTGGAGGCAGGGTGTGGAGGGAGGAGGTCTGGGCGCCGAGCCGGGGGCTGCCGTCCTGCCCTGGGAGAGCAAAGCCAGGGGTATCTCCTACCCTGCAAACTGCCTTCTCCCTCCTGTGCTCCCTGAATTCCTGTATCCATATGCCAAACAGTAAAATGAACACCAGAAACAAGCCAGCTAGTTAAAAAAAAAAAAAAAGATTGCATGTTAGTTTGGTGGCGCTTTTTTTTTTTTTTTCTTTAATCCTTCTTCTGTCCTTTTTACTTTTATGGTTATGCTTTTGGCATGCCTTCATACACAAAGCAAGGCATCGAGGTTTCTCAGGCAGCAGTCTGAAGCCTTAAAGCCAGCTGGACAGGATGGGATTTCTGCAAATGCATTGGTAGTAGCTCTCTTACTGTATATGAAAATAAAATGGTAATGATTGTAAAGTTTCTGCTGCCCAGGAAAGAAGGGTTTTCACTAAATCCTTTTTAACCATTTAGATCAGCCCAGCAAGCTGCTTGTCTCCAGCGGCTTTCTTCTAGCGTTCCAAATAATTCATGTTTTTTGCAACAGGCTTGGCAGCATTCACACAGAAAAGTTCTTAGCTCATAAGGTCATGAAAATGTCCTTCAACAACAAAAAACAAATGATTCTTTCTGTCCAATTCATGTTTTCTTCTATTCAAGCATACAGCAGAAGGGGCCATTGCTGCACACTCCACATAATGTTACAGCTAGTTGAAAATTTAAGCGCTTTATTGTTTTATTAGTTTCATTTCTTACCCTTTCTCCTCTCTGTAAATCTTTTTTTTTTTTTTTTAATTTCTAACTACAGAATAGTTAATATCCAGCTTTTTGAGAGGTCTTTTCACATGACAAAATAATATTTCTAACTGTTTTTCTTCCTTTCTGTGTAGAGTCCTCAACTGTAGGTATTCGTACAGCAGAGTTTGGAAAACCTTTTGCTTCTCACCAGTTTCCTATCCTTCATAACTGCAAAGCAGGGCTGTGATAGTTGCTTTAGGGGTATTTCAAAACCAGGTGGTAAAGGAGCTGTTCCTGCATCTGGATGGACAGGAGAGTCCAGAGGGAGTGAAGAAAGGTGGGAAACAGCCCCCACCAGCCATCGGTGAGATTTGGGGTGTTAGGGCTGCAGAAGCTTTGTGCCTCTGTTGGTGCCAGACAGGCTGCAGTGTGTGAGGACAGCCTGGGGTCACCACGCAGGTCTGGGCTCAGCATCCCTGTTGTCCCAGCTGCTGGGTGCTTTGGTGCCAGAATCCAGTCCACAGCAGTCCCCATCCTTACCCTGCATCTAGAGATGTTGGTCGTGTTATGCAGTCTGAAATAACAGCAGTGCAGGCTCACACTTCGGGTGTAACATGTTTGATGCAGGTGATGCACAGCAGGTCCTTGGTGTCTCCCCGTACCTTTTTTGGCAACGGAGCTGAGCGGCAAAGAAAAGAGTCTGCGCCACTGGAGCAAAAAGCTTTAGCAAAACTTAGATGTAGAAGCTGGTGGGTGCCCTTGTTTGCTGCACGGCTTCTTTTCTCTGCCCCTGCAGGTTTGGAAAACGTGACTATCCAGCTGAACCTAGAGGCTGAGTTTCATTTCACTCATCTCATTATGACCTTCAAGGTAAGGAAACCACAGCCTTACCCCGAACCCTAAAACATGAGGAAATAAGAGGTCTCATAGTCCTTCACATTTATTTGATATTTGGGATTTGAGCTTTGTTTAAGCTGTTTTGCCTGATTTTTTTAGAGCTGACAACCATTAATTCCTGCTGAAAGAAGGCTGAATTGTGACTTGTGGCTTGAGTTGTGTTTGAACTCCAGTGAGGCTGCAGGAATCATATTGAAGCCGGGGTTTGTGTTGGTGTCTCTCTCTGGTAGTTGTGTTCTAGAAGATCATTAGCTAAATCATATAGTAGCAAGGATTTTTCTTTTAAAAAAAAATTGGCCATGGTATTGGTTTTCTTTTGGCAAATGGAAAGGTCTTCAGGAAGAAGGAACATCTGTACACAAAGTGTCTTTGTTTCTTTACAAACAGATGTCTTGGAATGGCTGATTATGTCCCGTACGTCCTAAATCACAGGGAAGCGCTAGTAGCAACCTTCAGCTGTGGTTTCAGGGGCTGCAGTTTCTGCAGGGCTAAATCCCTGCTCTTTGCATGTAGACAAATTAATCTCTTCATTTTTACCCATCACCTTTCTAGGAAAGCTGATTCCTCTTTCCTGTGGCGTCGACTTGGGTTTCTCCCCCTGCCTCAAGGTGGTGGCTGAGGTGGAAGGTGGTCCCTTCTGCTGGACCCTGGCAGTGACGGACCCCCGAGAGACTCCTGACACAATCTGGGTGCTGCGGCCATTGTGCCCCGGTGCCACTGGGCATGGTCTGCTGGCGGCAGGAAAACTGGGGGGGGAGAAAGATAGTTTAAACGATGGTTTGTTGACTTTTTTTGTGTGGTAGACACTTGAGCTGCCGTACCTCTGGCTTGCTACATTTTTTGTTGGGTGAGATACTAGTTTGTAAGTTGGATGATATTTTCAGCCAGGAAGCAGAAAGAAAATTTCTTTCCAGCTGTGACTGAAATGCCTTTTGTGCTTGGCTCTGGGAGGGCCTCCTCTCAATACATGAAACTAATGAAGAGACCGTTGGCATTTCTTGGTAGTGCAAGCCAGGTGTTAAATTAATATCTGCTTTTTGAAAGGCAGCACAAAAATTGAAACATCGGATTTTTAGGTCACAGGGATTAAAAATCTTTTTAAAATCTTATTAGGTAGTTGTTCTAGAGTTGAATATATGTAGGTAAGAAGGACGGTGGTTTGTGTGAAGCGAACGCAGTCTGACGGAGTCTGGGCAAGGCCAGCTGGAGAGGGTCACTGGGGATTGGGGGAGTCAAATGCAGCAAGAGTGGATGAAGATGAACCTCTCAATCTTCTTGAAGAAGGTTTTCTTAATGTAGCACAGAGGACGGCTGGCACTGGACAGCAGAGACGCTGCAAAAGGTAGCGTGGTCAGACAAAGAGAGGTGGGCAATCCCAGGGTTTTTCTGAGCATCAGAGATAACTGCTCAGCAAGAACTTCTGGGCATCAGAGCTGGAGGGGAAGCACCATTAGGTCCTTTGCAGAAGATTGGGCAAGGAGGTACAGCAAGGAAGAAGGCTGCGCTGCTTTCCACAAGCAGTGGAAAACATCCTTTTGTCTCTCTAAAATCCTGCTTTAACCCTCAGTTTCGAGAAAGGATTTGGAATCCAAAAATCTTACAAGTTTGCTTATTTATCGTAAGCGTGCTTAAGCACTTGGCAACTGAATGCTGTCCTTTTAAAAATGGGTAGTCTGTGTTTTGATGTGTGTTATTTCAAAGATCTGCCTCTGAGCAGAAAGTGGGATATCAGCAGAAAAATATTTCCAATATTTCCAAATGTTGGAAATAGTGCAGGGAGAGAGATTAAAATCCAGACATGTGGATTGCTCACATTTAAAAAGGCTCAATGTAAATTCAAGTAATAAATAATCAAATAAAATCTCTTTTGGTTTTCTTACCATTAGACATTCCGTCCTGCTGCAATGTTGATAGAAAGATCATCTGATTTTGGAAAAACGTGGCAAGTATATAGGTATTTTGCATATGACTGTGAGAGCTCGTTTCCTGGGATTTCAACTGGACCCATGAAGAAAGTAGATGATATCATTTGTGATTCCCGATACTCCGACATTGAACCTTCAACGGAGGGAGAGGTCAGAGAGGTTTTTTTCCAATATGTTTATTGTATTGACTTTTTACATATAAATTCAGATTCCCTTATTTTTAAAGCTGAATCTTTCATTGTACCATTTTTCCTCCAGGTAATATATCGTGTTTTAGATCCTGCTTTTCGAATTGAAGATCCGTACAGTCCAAGGATTCAAAGTATGTATGCAGTTACCTTCTAGGCATGGTTAAAAGGATTTCTGTACTTACTTGCTTACAAAAAACAGTAAGCCACAAATAAAGACACGCATTAGCTCTGATAACAATTTTGAAGTCATATGGATACACTTGTGGCATGGCTTCTTTTCCTGACGCAGACAGTGACGTGCTGGGAAATAACAATCAGTATTGTCAACCTAAGTGATTGCTCTTGCACACATCGCTGTAGTTGGTCCTTTTCTTAATTGATGAAGTATTTATTTTCATTGAAGACCCTCTCTCCCCAAAATACATGCAGTTGCTGAGAGAAACCTTGGAACGTGATCCTGTAATTGTACAGTATTCAGAAAGCAAAGAAACAGAACCAAAATGTTATTTATTATCATTTTGCATTTCCAGCTAAAATCAAGGGGGTCACGTGTTATTTTTTTAGAACATCTGAGTCGGGACTTTAGAGCAGTTGGCCTTGGTAGCACTATGTGGCTGGACCACACAGATGCGGTCATAAAACACAAATTACTGTAGCGTTCATGTATGGTCATGACAATCCAGGAATGCAAAGGTAGAGCGATCTGTTGCCGAGTGTGGCTCAAAGAGAAACCTCGTGGGGCATTTGGCCTGAGTAGGGAACTGCAGTGCTTGGCCTTAAACTTGACCTCCGATTTAATAGGCATTCTCAGTTTCGGTTCGTGTCCTTCAGTGTAAAGCTAACTGGAGCGGAAGAAAACGTCTGAAGTAGAGGAGTGTCTGCTAGTTGTTACATCAGTTAAATTTTTTTTTTAACCAACATTTTAAAAGAGAAACTGCTTTCGTGGGCTTGAAGTGCTTTTTCAAGCCTAGTTTCAAGGCTATAAGAAATTACACAGGATTCATAATATCAAAGTGAACATGTAGACTGAAGTAATTACTACAATATTGTCTTGCCATGGATTATCCCCCCTTTGTATTTGGTCAGTGATGGGGTGTTGCTTCTTTCAGCAAAATGTAACTAATTATATTTGCTAGGAAAGTTGGGCGTATAAGAAAGAAGAATTATTCGTGTCTTGTTTCCAACTAAGATTTTTGCCAAAAGGCTTGTAACTCTTAAAGCTCCAGGTCTGCTTGTCAGCAGTTCCTTATTAACAGGTCCTTGCCCATCTTCCATTTTAATGCCCCAAAGAAATAGTGTCTTTTCGGTGTGCGCGCCTTTAATATTTGTGTTTGTGCCTGTGTATGTCTACAATAAAATAGACGAGTATTTTGAATTAAGCTAAAACTAACTTATACAGTGATCAATCTGTAGTAAAATAATGTGATTTTTTTTTTTTTTTTTAAATTTGGGGATACGAAGTGATGTGATGTGTAGTATGTAAGTGCTCAAATTAAATCTGATGTAATCTGCCCATAGGAAGTGTGCTTGGGAAGTCACTCCTGGCTTCCTTCCATTCAAAACAATATCTGGTAAATAACTCCAAAATGGGGGTTGGGGTTTTTTTTTGTGTCCCCTACAGACCTATTAAAGATCACGAATCTGAGAGTCAAATTCATCAAGCTGCACACACTGGGAGATAATCTCTTGGACTCTAGGATGGAGATCAGAGAGAAGTACTACTATGCCATCTACGACATGGTGGTTCGCGGGAACTGTTTCTGCTACGGACACGCCAGTGAGTGTGCGCCAGTGGATGGCTTTAACGAAGAAGTGGAAGGAATGGTAAACATTCACACTTTTCTGCATAGAGCTGTTCCTGTTTGTGCCTCTTTTAGGTGATTTAAACACAAATTTAAAGATGACACTCTGCCCCCCCCACTCCTCGCCCTTAATTTCCGAACAAGAAAACTGTTAAAACTATTCCCCCTCAGCAAACTTATCTGTCGTTATTGGCGTGAAGCACAGAGAGCTCAGATTAAGTGAAAATTGTTTTAGCATTCCTTTTCTAATTATGTTAAAGAGCTGATGAAATTAAAAGACAGGAATGCAGAAAGGAAGTGTAACCATATGGGGCCAGAGACGGGTGTGTGGGTCGACTTGGTTGCCCTTAAATTGAAGTGAATAGAGGCATCAAAGGATGAAACACCTTTGTGAATCAAAGATGACCTGTGTTTGTATCAGTTGTTATCAACTGAGAAGTGGAGGCTGTAGCCCTAATTCACAGCAGCCTCTGAAGGAAAATCCTGCTGCCTGCGTGGTACGCTGCTGCGCAAATGCCACATCCCTTCTGGGTTCATTCTTAACCCGTGATTTTTGCCTGACAAGCAGTAGTAGCACCCCTGTTAATGAGTGAGTTATTAACTGGATGAAAATGTGGAGGCATACGGGGAGGTTGTGAGGTGGCCGCAGGATGCCGGCGAGCGGGTTTGCTCCATTGCCCTGCGCTTTCGGTCAGTGTCTCCAGCCAAGCAGCAGCAAGCCTGCCTTTGCCTTTAAAGTGGTGGCTCCAGTGCTGGTCGTCCCTGTCGTCTGTGGCAGCAGCTGTCACACAATCAGTGTTGGTCTGTTCAGTGCTTGTTCCATACGTGTTGAAGGCAAAGTCTGGGGTTGATGGGTAAAACCCATCCAAACTGTTATCTTTGCTTTGAGAGCCAAGGTAAGGCTGGAAAGAAGGCGCTGGACTAGTGACGTGCTGATATAACCAGATGCATGTTAATAGCTAATTAACAGCTAATAAACAGCTAACTTTTAGGTCTAAGAGGCTTTTGTGATTATTGAGGTGGAACTGTGCTCTCCTTGTTCATGTCTGAAAGTGTTTATTCAGGCATTAGTTCCAGTAAGGAAAGGACAAATTTGTATGAGGACATTCTTACCTTGGCAGGTAAAGGACGCTCCTGTGGCCCTTTACGTCTTCCTATGTACAGTTATGTGCATTAAAGTCTCCAAAAGTATACCATTATGTACTAGCTATATTTTGCATTAATTGGAGCATGGGATTTCTTTCCCTTTCTCTTTTATAACCAACTATATTTCTCTTTTTTCTTTTTTTTTTTTTTAAATGACAGGTCCATGGGCACTGCATGTGCAGACACAATACCAAAGGGTTAAACTGTGAACAGTGTTTGGATTTCTACCATGACTTACCCTGGCGACCTGCTGAAGGCCGCAATAGTAACGCATGCAAAAGTGAGTTTGTGTAAAATGCAGGACTGGAGTCTGGTGTGAGCGCTACACGCTGTTACTCGGGAACTTGTGACAATATAAAGTCCTGCATCTTCTTTGGTTGACTTTGGCGCGTCTTTTCTGCAGACTTGGATCTCCCCTGGGACCAGCCTCTTACTTTGCTTTCTCTCTTTGTCACAGAGTGCAACTGCAATGGCCACTCCAGCCAGTGCCACTTTGACATGGCTGTGTACATGACGACGGGGAATACCAGTGGGGGAGTGTGCGACGACTGCCAGCACAACACCGTAGGACGCAACTGCGAGCAGTGTAAGCCCTTCTACTTCCAGCACCCGGAGAGAGATCTGCGGGACCCCGACGTCTGTGAGCGTAAGTGCAGCGACGCTCCTCAGGGTGGGAATCGCTATGGTATCCCGGCTGTGGCCCACCAGGGCTTTCCCTGGAGAATTTAAGATTTACTTGCTTTCTTTTGGCCAGTGCCGTGCTCCGGAACAAAGATCATTGAGGGACAGTGGTTGTCTCGGAGGTCTTGAGCGAGCCTGGCTGGGTTTTGTTTTCTCTTCAAGAATCTGGAAATGTATCAGGTCATTATGTGTTCAACTTATGTCGTGCCTAATACTTGCAGGAACGATATGGTCACTCTACACAGCAGCTCAGTTTAAATAATTCAGTGTGATGCTTGGCCTTTTCTTTTGTAGCAGTTAATAAAACACGTGTGATGCTTCCTCCTTAGCTTGCAACTGTGACCCAGCTGGCTCCCAAAATGATGGCGTCTGCGATCGCTACACTGATTTCTCCACTGGCCTCATTGCCGGACAATGCCGTTGTAAATTATTTGTTGAAGGGGAGCGTTGTGACCTCTGCAAAGAAGGTTTCTATGGCCTGAGTGCCGATGACCCAGTGGGTTGTCAGTGTGAGTAAAAACATATGTTCCTTTATGTGTGATCAAAAGCTCTTTGAGGAGCTGTTAGAGCTGGGAGTTGGTTTCTGGGGTGTTTTTTTTTCCTTTGTTTCATCTTTTTGCTAAAGGAAAAACATTCTTGTAGGTTTGCCGTAGCGTGGAGTCCACCCACCCTTAAAACTCAGTTCCCTGGCTGATCCTTCTAGTGTGTTCAGTGGAAATAGCAGAATCTTCCTTATTTGTTTTTAATTATAAGTCTCTCAAGCCAGGGAAATTTACTGGGATGGGTGGTGGGCAAAGTGTGTAATTAATCTCTGTCCTGGGGAATTCAGGGGAAGCTTTAATATAAATATCTAGGTTGGACACTGTCTAAAATGTAACTCCAGTCCTGTGTTTTGACCTGCCTATTTGTATTTCCCGATCCAGCTTGTGCGTGTAATCCTCTGGGTACCCACCCCGGGGGGAATCCTTGTGATTCAGAGACAGGAAACTGCTATTGTAAGCGCCTGGTGACAGGAAAGCAGTGCAATCAGTGCCTGGTAAGTAGTTTACCGTAAAATAAATTAGGAGATGCTGGTGTGAGGGAGCCTAGTGTGCGGAAAGCATGGAGCAAGGTGTTGGCTGCCATCTCTGACAGCCTGCGACCAGGCACTTGGTGTTCAGGCTGGAGCAGGCTCCTGGGGATGTCGGGAGCTGTGAAGCATGCTGTGGTTACAGGGAGCTGGGAGGCATGTCAAGGCAGACGAGAGCACCCAGAATAATTCCCGGGACCGTAAGGAGTGAGATATTAGCATACCTGGAGTGGTTGCTCTGTGAAAATGAGGGATCTGGGACAGTTCGTCTGGAGCCCTCACTGGCGCGAAAGACAAAATGGTCAGAGAAGCAGTGTAACCAAAAAAATTGCTTTCTCTACAGGCCATTATTTTAGGCACGGATTATTTCATACACATACATTTCCATATAGTGTTTATGCATGCTGGAGTGTTATAGAAACACACTGTCAGATAACTGGATGTGTTTGTATAAACACTGACAGGCTGTCTTATCTAACAGTGAGCTACATGGAAAAGCTAAACAAGTCTGTCTTATCTGTCCAACAAGCAAGCTGCAGAGTAGCTGCCCTGTAAGGGCAGTGCCCCACACAAGGCCCCGCCGCCACATACGCAGCTCTCTGCTGTGGCGTGAGGTACTGGGCTGTGATTTTCCAAGTCTTTCATGAGCTGGGCGCCCAAACTGGTGTAAACGGTGCAGTAGGAGTGAGGTCTCTGAGCTTGGGGCCTCCTGAATCTTGCTTTTACAGCTAGGTGGAAAGATGCGGGTTTTTTTTCTCAAGCCCTTGAGATGGTCAACAAGGTGGAGGGAGAGCAGGTGGGGAGGTTGTGTTGGTGGTTGTGGGGGTAGATCCACAACCAGGGGAGCAGGATTCATGGGTTGGGGGACAGCCTGGGGTAGCTTATGCTGAGTATTTAAAAATGTGCCTTTGGGGTAGATGGGGTTAAATTTGCACCAGGTTACGTTGCTGGTGATGTTTCTTCCTGCAGCCTGAGCACTGGGGCCTGAGCAACGACATGGATGGATGTCGGCCGTGCGACTGTGACCAGGGAGGAGCGCTGAACAGCAAGTGAGTCTCAGCCCGGTTACTCCCCTGTAATCATTCACCCCAGCAAGTTTCGCTTCATTTGCAACCACAACATCCAGGGCTCAGTGTGCTCTGGAGGAGGTTGTTTGGAACTGTCTTCCTGCTCCAGAAAGCATCAGGTCTTAATTGCAAGAGGTGACAGAGGCATCCATGTCTTTTCTGTGCTGAACAGCATGGAACATTTGTGCCACAAGTGCAGGTGAACATGTAAAACTGTTTTTAGTGTAGCTTTGCCTTTGGTCAGCCAGGGTAGGAGCCAGCCGTGGGTTGAGCTCTGCCTTGGCCGTCACCCGGGGTATGGTCTGTGTCAAAGCTTTGCTCTCACAGGATCAAAGCAGGAATCAGGCAGCGACACAGGCCATCAGACTGGTTCTTGGTTTGCTCCCGAACTGGCCCTTTGGCCAGTCTGTCTGCGTGTCCACCAGTGCTGGGGAAAGCACGCTAGCTGTGCGGTACTGCTGTGTTGCCCCAGTGGTGCTGCGTGGGGTGGGAGGTGGACCTGGAAGGGCCCACTGGGGAGGTGGAGGTTTTTCAGAGAAAAGCATGGGTTTTGAAGATGCATCCGTCAGTAAGAGCGTGGAAAGTTCTGGCTTAAATGCCTGGTCAGAGCAGTGCTGGGTACCCAGACTGCTCTTCTGACCAGAGAAGTTTTCTGTGCATGTCTGGCCCCAGGCGCTTCAACAACAGCATGTTCCTTTGCTCTCCTACCCTCCCCACCCCTGCCTTCCCTTCACAAACCCTTTGAAGCGTCCTGCTTTTGTCTAAAGCTACAGAAGCTTCCCAGGGGGGTGGATGAACTGTTTCCCACTGGAGCTCGCGGGACCAGACCGGGGGAGTTTGAGACTGGTCCTGCTGTGACTCCTGTAGGTTGTTACAGACTGCGGACACCCCATCTGCAGCGGGGATCACCGTGGGAATGTCCCGTGGGCTGCCCCGTCCCAGCGGCATGGTCGTTAGTGATTATTTACTCCTCCGTGCTCGCTCTCCCTGTTTGCGGATAAGTTACGCCACACAGCTCATAATGGCTCCCACGGCGCAGCCACTTCCAGGGGTTTGGGGTACGGCTCAGCCACAGCCTGTTTCTGTGCTGCACTGAGCACAGCAATTGCAAAACCATCGCAGGGAGCAGCTGCGTTTTCCTCCGGCCGCAGGAGAGCTGCGAAGCCCGGCCCCGGCTCCTGGCTTCACTCTCTAACGTCAGCAGGAAGGGAGAGCTTCGCCCTCCCCAGGGCTCCTCTCCTCAGCTGCTGGATTGCTGTCTCCTGGCTCCCATTCAGGGTGTGGGATGCAGCACCTGGGGCAGCTGCACCTCTCCCGAAATTCATCCCCGCCGTGCTGTAACCCAGGCGGTGGAGTCATCAGTGGAGCCATTGCCATCCCCCAAGGGGAAGCTTCCCAGCTTCCCTTCTGGGGCAGCTAGGGCATTTCTGGCATCTCAGAGTGAATGTTTAAGTGAATCTCTGCAATTTCAAAAATTATTTCAGTTAAAAATTACTCTTAGAATGTGGGCTTGAGAAGCGTGAAGATTTGCTGTGGAAACCAGAGGGGTTTGACTTCAGAAACTGCTTCAACTCAAATTTAAAGAAAGGAGTGTCTTTTGGTGGACCAAAAAATCTTCCTATGAAAAAGTGTGAACTGGTGCATGCGAAAATACAGTCTGCCCAATGGGGTCTTCATAAGTGGGGTGGAGTCCCTGGGGACAATAACACCATCAAAAGGCTGCTTAGGGAAAAAGCTGTATTGAGAAAAGAAAATGATTCTTTATGAAGAAAGTGGAGCTGCTGTATGGCATTCTGGACAGACCTTCTGCTTTCCCCAGTGATGGCTCTGTCTGTCCCTTGTCTTTGGCTGTGTCTGTCCTACTCTAAAGCAGCCAGGAATGTTTTTCCCCTGCCAGTGGGCGACCTCTTGGGATGTGCTCTGCAGCGTATGAGAGCAGCTTGATGTCCCAGGGCATGCAGGGTCATGCGTGTTCTTGCTTTGCCTGGGCTCGTACAAACAGATATGCTGCTTGCGTGGCCTGCAAGCCTGGAGCTGAAGACTGCCCTTGGCTTGAGGACAGACGTGCCTCTTGGCTATGTCTGTGGTAGCAATTGAAGCTCTCCCAGGACAGCTGTCTGGCCCCAGGGAACTGCCCGCACCCATAGCATGAAATCCTCTCACCACCCAAACAGAGGAAACCGCGTGCAAAGTGCCTACTGGAAATGGTCCCTGGCCCGTGCTTGCTCCCAGCCTGAGCCTAGGAGTTGTTTGGGAGAACGATAGTTGGGTTGAGCCAAGGCTGCTCTCGGGACCATGCTGCCGTTTTAGCGGTGCAGATGGTCCAGCTGCAGAGCCTGAGAACATCTTGTGTCTAGAGGCAGATGTGTCCAGAAGCGCTTCTCTTCCTGTGCCACTTACAATGTCAAAGATGGAATTGGCTCTAGCTGTGTCTTGCTGTAGCCAAGATGTGTTGTAAATTCACTGCTCTTACGTTTTAGCTGCTCAAGTGAATCTGGCCAATGCGAGTGCCGGCCCCACATGTTTGGACGTCAGTGTAACCAGGTGGAGCCTGGCTATTACTTCATTTCACTTGATCATTACATCTATGAGGCGGAGGAAGCTAGCTTGGGTCCTGTGAGTATATTGTGCTCTAACTGTTTTAGTGGGCTGGTGTGTCTGGACAGCTGTGGGAAAGTTGTTTCACCATTTGAGTGTTGGAAGCATCTGTTTTATACGTGGAGCGTTTTGCAATTAAAATGGGGAAAACACAGAACTGAATTGAAAACTGTCAACCTGTAGCTGTTCGATCTAGAATCGATAAATAATATAGTAATTTGGGGGGGGGGAACTGCCATTTTCCTTTATAAACCTGTTTCTTTGATCATGACTGTACAGCTTGTTTCATGTCAGTATCCCTTTCTGTACCCCACTGCATATGTGCCCACTGCACCCACTTCTGCTTCCCTCTCTTATCTCAAGAGTGGTGGGACACCGACACTGGCTCTTCTCTTTGGTGCCTCCGAAACCGGGAGAGAACAAAGCATGCATTTAAGCACACTGCTGTGGCTTTTAGAGTTTCTGTACATCAGTAACATTTCTTTTATTAATGACCAAACCCATGGTTGATTGTGCAAAAAACTGTTTTTGTAAGTGAGGTTTCCTTTAGGTTGTTTAGCAGCCTGGTGTGGTACATCAGGGTTTCTGGCTCTTTCTGTTCGTCACTGCACAGCCTTGCTTTTAATTCATTAACAGCAGCTAGGTGATTACATCAATTATTTTTGCCTCCAGCAAGGAGCCGGGGAAGTGAGATAATGGTTTTTCTAAAGCAGCAGATCCGTGTCTGCCTACAATTAAGGCACTTTGTCCTAATTTATTTATTTCAGGCAAAATATAGCCACTTTGCAGTTTCAGCCAAGGCAGAGGATTTTTGCTGTTAGGTAAGGGCTGTTAGAAAGGCTCTTTAAAGTACGTTGATAGCAAGAGAAGGTCCTGTTGGACCTGTTACGTTGGACCGAAACTTGTTGAAGGTGGTCATCTCATTAATAGCGATGAAGAAAAAGCAGAGGCATTCAATGTGGTTTTTGCCTCTTTTGCCTCTTTGCAGTCTTTAATAATATTGATAGACCTTGGTCTGCCCAGTCCCCTGAGTCGGAGGACCACAAGTGTGGCAATAGTGACTTTCCATTTGTGGACACGGAAATTTTAAGGACCAGCTGTATCGGCTGAATGGTCACGAGTCCATGACACCTGATGGGATTCATCCCAGAGTACTGAAGGAACTAGTGGATACTACAGCAGGACCCCTCTCGATCATCTACCAAAGGTTTGGGGAGTCTGGGGAGGTCCCTGCTGACTGGAAGGTACCCAGTGTTATTCCCAGCTACAAGCAGGGCATGAGGGAAGACCCAGGGAACTACAGACCTGTTAGTCTAACCTCAGTTCCTGGAAAAATTATGAAGATTACACTGGGTACTGTTGAAAGGCATTTAAAGAACGATCCAGTCATCAGGCACAGTCAACATTGGGTTCACAAACAGAATGTCCTGTTCAACTAATTTGGTATTGTTCTGATAAGGTCACCTGCCCAGTGGATGAAGGAAAGGCAGTGGATGTAGTTTTTCTGGATTTTAGTAAGGCTTTTGATACTGTCCCTCACAGCATCCTTCTAGACAAGTTGTCCAACTGTGGGATGAGCAGGTACGCAGTGCGCTGGGTAGAGAACTGGCTGAAGGGCAGAGCTCAAACGGTTGTAGTGAATGGGGCTACATCTGGCTGATGACCAGTCACCAGTGGTGTTCCTCAGGGCTCAATTCTAGGGCCAGTTCTGTACAATATATTTATCGATTATCTGGATGCAGGAGTTGAATGCGCCATTAGCAAGTTTGCTGATGATACCAAACTGAGAGGTGCTGTTAACTCTACTGAGGGACGAGAGGCCTTGGAGAGGGATCCAGATAGATTGAAGCACTGGGCTATGATTAATGGGATGAAATTTTAACAAGTCCAAATGCTGGAGTCTGCACCTAAGACAGAGTAACACCAGACACAAGTATAAACTGGGAGAGGAGTGGCTGGAGAGTAGCCCTGCAGAAAGAGACCTGGGGCTGCTGGTCGACAGCAGGCTCAGCAGTAGTCAGCAGTGTGCCCTGGTAGACAAGAGGGCAAACTGCATCCTGGGGTGCATCAAACACAGCATAACCAGCCCGTCAAAAGATGTGATTATCCCGCTGTATTCAGCGTTGGTGTGGCCTCACCTTGAGTACTGTGTGCAGTTGTGAGCCCCACAATTTAAGACGGATGTGAAGGTCCTTGAATACGTCCAGAGGAGGGCAACAAAGCTGGTGAAAGGGCTGGGAGGGATGTCCTGTGAGGAGCAGCTAAGGACTTTGGGCTTCTCTAGTTTGGAGAAGAGGAGTCTGAGGGGTGACCTCATTGCTCTCTAGAGCTTTACAAGGAGGGAAAGTGCAGAGGGAGGTGTTGATCTCTTCTCCCTGGTGTTCAGTGATAGGATGCATGGGAATGTGCCAGGGGAGGTTTAGAGTGGACATGAGGAAGTGTTTCTTTACCGAGAGGGTGGTCAAACACTGTAACAGCCTTCCTAGAGAGGTAGTCAGTGCCTCAAGCCTGTCAATGTTTAAGAGGCATTTGGACAATCATAGAATTATTTAGGTGGGAAAAGACCTTTTAGATCACTGAGTCCAACCATAAACCTAACGCTGCCAAGTCCCACTAAACCACATCCCTAAGCACTATGTCTACCCATCTTTTAAATACCTCCAGGGATGGTGACTCAGCCACTTCCCTGGGCAGCCTGTTCCAATGCTTGATAACCCTTTTAGTGAAGAAATTTTTCCTAATAGCCAATATAAACCTCCCCTGGTGCAACTTGAGGCCATTTCCTCTTGTCCTATCATCTGTTACTTGGGAGAAGAGACCAACCCCCCCCTCGCTACAGTCTCCTTTCAGGTAGTTTTAGAGAGCCATAAGCCCTTCTTTTCTCCAGAGTAAACAACCCCAGTTCCCTCAGCCGCTCCTCATGAGACTTGTTCTCTAGACCCTTCACCAGGTTCGTTGCTTTTCTTTGGACACGCTCCAGCACCTCAATGTGTTTCTTATAGTGAGGGGCCCAAAACTGAACACAATGCCCTTAACAACATGCTTCAACTTTTCATCAGCCTCAAATTGGTCAGGTCGTTGGACTAGCTGATCATTGTAGGTTCCGTCCAACTGTTGCATTCTATTTCGT
Source organism: Dromas ardeola (assembly GCA_013398915.1). Lineage (NCBI taxonomy): Eukaryota > Metazoa > Chordata > Aves > Charadriiformes > Dromadidae > Dromas > Dromas ardeola. Next base: position 538,386 of record VYZM01016696.1, on the reverse strand, counting down.
TCCATTCAGCTGTGGAGAGGAAAGACAGCGGAGAGCAAAAGTTGAACCGCAGTGGAGGGTGTGTGAGCCGGCAGAGGGTTTTTGGTGCATTGGTGTCTGCCTGGCTGGAGAGGCGGTACCTGAGCCCTTGCCAAGGCTCCTGGCACTCAGGGATGGAGGAGCTCAGCACGAAAACACACCTTGCCAAGTAGAGCGAGAGGATGTGCCACTGGTTGCCTTTTAAAACCTTCAGAACAAACCATTTTTTAAAATGCCAATACCGAGATACTTTCTTACTAATCTGGTGGCAGAATAAAGCTCTGAATTTCCAGGTAGGGGACCAGCATAAGTCAAAACCAAGTGGCACAGAGTTGCAGAGATTTTCAAGCGGTGCCAAGCCCTCGTGCTCCCCAGAGCTGCACGCCCTCGCCCACATCCTGCCTGCAGTCCTTTCTGGGGAGCTCCAATCCTTTGTGTAAAGCCAAAGGGTAGTAATTTATAGCCAGGCTCTCTTCAAAGAGAGTGAGAATACATGAAGGGGACATCCTGAAGTGATATGTATATATATAGACATTTCCTTACATTTTATCCCTTTCTACTGAAGCAGCTTCCTTAAGAATGTGCAGGATGTTTTTCTATGGAAAGAACTATTCATGGATGCAGATATATTTGAAATGGGAAGTTTGAACACCACATGTTTCCATTTTGTGTTGCCTTTTTCTTTGCTTTATACAAGGAGTAGCCTGGCACCTCAGACTGAAAGGATTGATTTGGCTATTAAATGTCTATCGATGATTAGAATCTCTGTTATTTATTGACATCCTACTCATGACAGACATGATCTGCTTTTCAAATGTTATCCTGAGCAGTGGTTTGGTTTGAAGCAGCCCAGTGTAGTCAGGAAGTAATTAGCACTCAGCTTCAGCAGTTAATAGAGCAGTTAATGTGCCACTGCAGTAAATCCTACTGCTACAAGTGTGATGTGAAAGTCATACAGTGAACGAGATGTTGTAGCTGGTGGATTAGTTACTCAGAGCAAGTTTTTAAATTTAATTCCCCACTATAACAGAGACATTGATGAACAGTTGTGCAGTGTTGTTTTGTTTTATCTTTCTTGCTTTTTGTATATTGTTAAGCGGAAGGGCATCGATGTGCACGCACATGGGTTTAAAAGGGAATTCATGTTCTCTGGGATGCAAACAATGGATCACTGCAGAAGTGATCCATCAGCAAAACTCATCACTTCATGCACTCCTCTGGGACTTGCAAATTTAATGTATTGGTATTAAAATGTCTGTTCCTTGTTTTTGTAGGGAGTAAATGTAATAGAGCGCCAGTACACACCGGACCGCACACCATCATGGACAGGCATAGGATTTGTAAGGGTCCCTGAAGGGGCGTACCTGGAATTCTACATCAACAACATCCCCTACTCCATGGAGTATGATATTCTGGTCCGTTACGAGCCACAGGTAGGTCTGTGAGTATGGGCATTGCTACCTCTTGGCAGGCACTGGCTGTCCCAGCGCACAACTGACAGGAGCCTGGTGCTTCCAGGAGTCATCAGGACTCAAAGACAAGGGCGGACGCTCAGTTAAATGTCTGAGATGTGTGAAAATCCAAGATGATGTTGACTATTACTAGTATTATTTGCTTTACATTTTCATTCATTATTGCATTGTTTCAGCACCTGTTTAATGAGCAAATTAAGAAGTGACAAGTCCCATCAGGGCAGATTAGAATATAAATTTGGCATCAGCCAGATGGCCTTCAAATGGGTGGAAACGCTGTTATGTACCTTAGAAGACACATTGCCTGTCTTGGATGTTGAATGCCTGCAGCCAAGAGTTTGCAAGCAGTTGGTTTTGACTGTGGATAATTCGCAGGGTGAAGGGAAAGAAGAATTCCCCCCCAGCTCCTTACCTAGAGCTTGGCAGCAGTTGGCTGCAGTGAAATACTCAGGTGCAGTACCCAGAGGTGGCAGAAGAGGAGGTGGCCAAACTGGCTGATGCTGTGTGCAGATGGGGCTGCTGACCACCTTCACTTAGTCCTGTTTTTTCTGGGGGGGAGGGAGAGAGGCGGTGGTGCTGGAGGATGCCCGGCGGCACTTGCCTTGTCTTGTCGTGTCTCAGCCCAAACCTGCAGCCGGTAGATGCCCCATTGATGCTGGAGCTGCAGCCCCATCCTCCCTGAAGCACAGTGACCATCCTGTCTGTGTGCACGCTTTTCCTGGACTGAGCTCTGGTTGTTGCCAGGAGCTTATGGCCGTTGCTTGATGCTGATTAGCCTTTTTTTCCCCTCAGTTGCCGGATCAGTGGGAAAAAGCTGTGATCAGCGTCTCACGCCCAGGCAAGATTCCCACGGGTAGCCGGTGTGGCAATACAGTTCCTGATGATGATAATCAGGTCGTCTCACTGTCACCCGGCTCCAGGTCGGTATAACTGGATGGGCCAAAAGGAGTAAAAACATTTAAAAAATTGAAACAGGGTAAGGTCACATTTTCAGCTTGCCGTGGTCCCTGTGAAAATGGATGAAGTTTAATTTCCAATGGGTTATAAAAATGTATTTAGCATTGTGTTTGTAGACTCAAAGCTTTTAAGTTTATTCTTGTTTTCTGAATGGTTTTGTTCACTGAGTAAAGAGTGGGGGAAGTGTTTGCACAGCCTGTGAGAGAACATCGGTATGATTCTTTACCTTGCTGATAAGCTTTTCCAGTTCTGACTTGCACGAGCCTCCAAACTGCCTCCTTCACATCGTACCTTTTGTTCTGCGCAGTCTTGGCTGCTCTCCGTTATCTTGATTGCTTTATAGGGCCACTTGAAATGCTTTATGGTGCTGGACGTTTGAAGTAAGAATTGTTTCCTGTTCCTAATCCAGATACGTCGTTCTCCCACGGCCTGTCTGCTTTGAGAAGGGTCTGAATTACACCATCCGCCTGGAGCTGCCCCAGTACTCCTCGGTGGATACGGAGACGGAGAGCCCATACACTCTCATTGACTCTGTGAGCAGAAATTCTTTCCGGGATGCTCTGGGATGAAAGTGTATTTAAAAGCTTGAAAGTTTGCATCTTCTCTGGCATGCATCTGTGTGAATCCAAAGTAATATTTTACAGTGTTGTTGGTTATGGCTGAAGCCAGATTTTAACTGAACAATGTAAAACAGTGTAGGTTTCTTCAGTCTCAGAATATGTGCGTTGTTTTTCTGCTAAAAGGCTTTTCCTGTATTTTACAGGACTGCAGGTCGTTCCACAGACCTTTAGTTTCTTTGAGGAGGCTAATGTGTGCCATGTATGTCATGAATGTCAACATCAACCTTTTTCTTTTGAATGGATAGAATTTGGTAGATTTGGTAAGAATTTGGTAGATACCAGAACTATTCCACCAAAAACTAGAGAAATACCACCATTTCCCTTCCAAATTCTGCCTGGCTGTTCGCTTTTGGGCCAAAAAAGGATGATAGGAAGCAGGATTATACTGAATTTTCACAATTTTGGTGGAGGCTATATATAAATAGTGAAACTTTGTCACTGTGAAATTGTTTTGTAGCTTGTTCTCATGCCACACTGCAAATCACTGGACATCTTTACAGTGGGAGGCTCAGGCGAAGACGTAGTCACAAACAGTGCTTGGGAAACTTTCCAAAGATACCGGTGTCTGGAAAACAGCAGGAGTGTGGTGAAAACCCCCATGACAGATGTCTGCAAGAACATCATATTCAGCATTTCTGCGCTATTACATGAGACCGCATTATGTACGTAACCATCTACTTGCAGGGCAAACTGTGCCTGGAAGCTGGATGGCACTTCCAGGGAGAATGGTTTGCACGGGGAAGGGCGTGTGCATGGGATGAGGCAGGCGGTTCATGTCCTGCGCGGTGGTACTCATTCCCGCTGATGCTTTTCTCCATTCAGCATGCCAGTGTGACCCCCAGGGTTCCCTGAGTTCGGTGTGTGATCCCAGCGGAGGACAGTGCCAGTGTCGTCCCAACGTTGTTGGAAGACAGTGTGACAGATGCGCCCCTGGCACCTTTGGATTCGGGCCGAGTGGATGCCGACGTATGTTAAACCCTTGGCTCTGGGCTGTGCTGCGGTCAGGGCCCTGTGTTTAGGGCTTGCCGGGTAACGCAGGCCCTCTCCCCTTCTCGTTGCAGCGTGTGAGTGCCATGTCCGAGGCTCTTACAACGCCTTCTGCGACGCAGAGACGGGCCAGTGCCACTGCTTCCCCGGGGTGTATGGGCGGCAGTGCGACCGCTGCCTGCCCGGCTTCTGGGGCTTCCCCAGCTGCCAGCCCTGCCACTGCAACGGCCATGCCGACGACTGCAGCCCCTACACCGGGGAGTGCCTGAGCTGCCGGGACCACACGGCAGGGCACAACTGCGAGAGGTACAGTGCGTGCCCCATCTCCTTCCCCCCAGTGGGATGGGCACAGCAGCCGTTCCCCTCCGGCACTGGTGCTTAGGTGGGTGTGAATCCATGGGGAAAGTCCCTGGATCATGGAAGCCAGAGCAGCGCCAGTGGTCCTGGAGGCGGATGGGAATGGGGGCCCCCTCTTCCCTGCCTGTGGCTCCCAGCAGCAGCTGCCCAAATGTCCAAGATTGTGTTGTGGGACCCCAGGGCTTCAGAAAGGCTTTCTGCATTGCCAGTCTCCTGAGAGGCATCTACTTTGAGTCTCCTGCTTTTACACTGGTGTAAGCCAGACAAATTTGTTTCTGTGGGCACAACTGTTTGGAGTGCGAGTGGCACAGGATAGCTGTAAGGACATTTCTGTGCTTTGATTCTTCCTGGTGGTTGAAAACCTAGGTGTAGTTATAACAAGGCTTCGGTCCATTTGGCTGTGGTCCCCTGCCTGCCATGTATCCCATCACGCAGGTGCCAGGCCGGCTACTACGGAGACCCCGTCCTGGGATCAGGTGACCACTGCCGCCCCTGCCCTTGCCCTGATGGCCCTGAGAGTGGACGCCAGTTTGCCAGCGGCTGTTACCAGGATCCGGTCACGCTGCAAGTCGTGTGTGTCTGTAGCGTGGGATACATAGGTACTTGGCAGATGCATGGAGCGGGGCTGGTTGGGTTGAACCTCCCAGTGAGAAGGGGTATGTTCATACGGGTTGTTGGATGCAACCACAGCACCAGCATCCATGTGTTGCTGCTGAAGGTTGGCAGCACTTGGAAGGTGCCAGGGCAGAGCAGCTTGTGCATGTGATGCCAGCACCACCGTGAACCTCATCCCCCTTAGCATGGCGAGGGATGAGCAGTGGTCGTCAGAGGTGGACAGGACCGCACCAAGCTGCTGCTGCCTCTCTTGCTTTGAGCATGATCCAGTTAACACCCCCCCATTAATGGCCTTTATTGTCTTGCCTCAGTCTTGCCGTTTACGGGGCTGCACGCTAGCGAGCCGTGATGGTAATTCCCACCGTGCCTGTTTGTTCAAACAGGCAGTCGATGTGATGAATGTGCGTCTGGCTTCTTTGGGAGCCCCGACGAGGTTGGCGGCGCCTGCCAGCCATGCCAGTGCAACAACAACATCGACACCACTGACCCGGAGGCCTGCGACAAGAAGACGGGAATGTGCATGAAGTGCCTGTATCACACGGAGGGCGAAAACTGCCACCTCTGCAAACAGGGCTACTATGGGAGCGCCCTGCAGCAGGACTGCAGAAGTGAGTGGGGAAACACAGCCGTGACCCCCTCCACCAGCCATGTCATGGGGCAGCCTGAGCTCTTTTTAATTTACCTGTGAGCATTTGGAGTGGAGGGGAAACTTAATTACCTCCAGCTGGAGCTGCGTGCAGCTGCTCTGCAGCTCAGCAGGGCCCCTGGCCGGGAGAGGAGTCCTTTACAGTTGATGGGGAGAGCAGGGACAGCATTTACATGCGCTGAAAGGACTAGGGTTTTGTGGGAGGGGGTTTTCTTGCCCTCTTGTTAGCTATCTTTGTTTACTTCTTCTCCAGAGATGGTGGGTGGCGGGGTGAGGGTTTGGCTTTTGTTTACACCAGCATTCCTGCAGATGTGGCCGGGCAGCAGGAGGGAGCCAGCAGCCGAAGCGGGCGGTGGGGAGGCAGACCCTCCTCTCCCTCCCGGGCGGTGGGGAGGCAAACCCTCCTCTCCCTCGGTGCCAGACACAGCCCGGCAGGGCAGATGGGTCGCTGGGTGGGCGAGCGGAGCCCTGCGCTGCTTGACATGCCATCAGCCGCTCCAAGCAGATCCACCACCGTAGCCAGCTGACAGTAGCCAGGCAGGCTTGGGCTTTGGTTGCGTACAGAGGGAGGAAAGGAGGAGGAAGGCTAGGCTGCCTGAATGAGGGGCTTCTGTTGCCTCCCGTGTGCTGGGGCAGAAGCTGTAGAGGTGTCCAGCCTGGGACATGGGGACGGCTCTTATGTGGGGCTGGGTGTCCTTCAGCATTGGGTCAGCCAAGCCTGGCCATGGGCATTGGGACGTGCCAGCGTCTGCCTGCTCTGCTGGGGACTCGGAGAATAAACAGCCTGGTAACGAGAGGGCAGGCTGACACTGGGGTGCCATGCTTTCCTTCACAGAGTGCGTCTGCAACTACCTGGGCACCGTGCGGGAGGACTGCGAGGGCTCGGAGAGCTGCCGGTGCGAGGCGGCCACGGGGCAGTGCCGGTGCCTCCCCAACGTGGTGGGGCAGACCTGCGACCGCTGCGCCCCACACACGTGGCGTCTGGCCGGCGGCGCCGGCTGCGAGCAGTGCGGCTGCCACCCCACGCGCGCCCTCGGGCCCGCCTGCAACGAGGTGAGGGGAGCGCGGGGCGTGCTGCGGCGGCTTGGCCTCCGCGCCGGCCCGGGGCCCCGCTGCTGAGGTGGTGACCTCTCCTGTTGGGTTGTGGGTTTTTTTGTTGGCAGTTCACGGGGCAGTGCCAGTGCATGCCGGGATTCGGAGGCCGGACCTGCCGGGAGTGCCAGGAACTCTTCTGGGGCGACCCAAGCATGGAGTGCCGAGGTGAGTCCAGCCCCAGCGCCCGCTCCACCTGCTCTTTTTGGATACGACCCGTTGGCTGGTGGCCGGGCATGCCATCACCTCCCTGCGTGCTGGGACACCCCTGCTGGGAGCAGCCCTTCGGTGACGCCTGCCAGTGCCCACACGAGCCTGGGAAACGAGGGAGGAAGGCATGGTGGGGTCTGCCCTCAGGGTTTTGGTGCCTCCAGGGACGGCAGGCGCAGCGGGAGCCTAGCCTGGCGCAAGCCTTATTTATTTTATTTCTTGTCAGACCCATATTTAGCAACATACCTCTGTTTGGAAACTAACTTCTTTAACCATTAGGTTGCAATTCTGTCAGGTAAGCCAGTGTGGCAAGAAACTGTATCGCAAGTGTTTGGGTTTGAGAATTGGTCTGGAAACCAGTTTCCTTTGCCTTTTGATTGAACATAGTGGAAGACCACTATCTCCTCTTGTGTCTTGTTAGGGAGACTGGGCCTGAAGAAATAGGTGGGTTTTTTTCTTTAGTAGGAGACTTTCCATATATTTCAGATGAAAATAAAGGAGCGAGCAGAGACCATGGAGCGGGTTAGCCATAGCTACATCCCACAAAACAGACAGCTATGAAGTTGCTTGTTTAGAAAACTGGATGCTCTCTGTCCTTTCGTTATAAACAAGCCTGTTCATTAGCTGGGAAAGAAACTTCAAACACTGTCCAGACCAGAATAAACTTGTATCTCTGATCTATTCAAATAGGAGCCTTTGCCAGGAGGGTTTGCAGTAGATTAAGGTATTTTTTCCTGCAGGGAGGAATGTGCTTGCTGTGGTCTTTAATAAATCCCTTACAATAGAGATACCTTAGAGCCCATTATCTAACCAGATAGGCAGGTCACAGCTACTTGGTTAATGCAGCAGATGAAAGGACTGGGGAATTGTCCCAGTTCCTGAGTACATATTGGGTTTCTGAGGGGACGAGGCAGGCGTTCGGGGAGGCTGTGTGTGTTCTGGCGTGGTGAGGGGCGCTGACCCTGCTGGCTCCGGGGCAGGGATTGTCTCTTGGTATCAGCTGTCTCCATCAGGGTTTATTGATGGAGTCCATCTGCATACCTTACCAGTAGGATTTTGCAGCGTACCAGCATTTCTGGTCTCTCATGGAGTTCCTGCTGCCTTTTGAGCACATGAAAACCTACTTTTTAACGTTTCTGAAGTAAAGAGAGGATATATTCTTCAGAGCCTGCTTTTACCGTGCAAACTCTATGCTCTCCTTCCAACCCGCCCACCCCTTCTGCCCCCAAGTGACATGGGAGACACACTTGGGTGGAAATGCAGATTTCCCTTCAGGATTGCATTCGAGAGGAGGTCTCTGTGGCAGGTGGGGAGAGCTGGTGCCCAGGGCTGAGCTGTGGCAGCCTGCAGCACGATGCCCTAGATGGGCTCCAAGTGCACGCTCACTCATGGAGAACATCCAGCCCCACGGCGCTGCTGAGTCTCCCTGGCATGGTGGCGTCAGCACCTCCCGCCCCATCTCCCATCCTTCCTCAGCAGGGAGAGAAGCGACTCCTCAGCCCTCCCGACAAGCAGAGGGGTGATGTTCAGGCCGGCAGATGTGCAGCTGCTGCGTGGGCAGGTAACAGCTCTCAGCCGTAAGCGGTTTGCAGGCAAACTGGAAAACTGCCATTTAAGGAGCTGCAGAGCAATGTCTCTGGAAAATAGCTTAAATGTGGCCTGTGGTCAAGGTGAAGCTGGAACTGAGACAGGGGTTCACCACAAAGATGTTGGCTCCAGCTGCAGGGGGCACATGGACTCCTGGCCATGGTGTTTGCTGCCTGCCCTCAGCGGAATGCTCATGCTGGCCCAAACAGCCAAAATGGCCACATTTTGTGCTGCATTCAGGAAGAAAAAAACTGATCTGGATGGGGAGCAGCAAGAGCTCAGAACTGTGTGAGTATGGACAGACAGTCTTCACTGCAGGCACTGAGCTGATGCAGAGGTGTGGACGTCAGTCCTGACAACTCCAGGGTGGGATTCTCCACTGGCCAGGGCAAGTGGCTTCTGCTCAAGGTTGGAAATCACAGGGTGCATCACTCAAGGGAGAGTCATGTGTGATCTCTTCACAAGAGGTCTTCAGGCTGTTGGCACCAAGAGACAAGAGCTCCTGCTGAGAAGTGTGGACTGTTCTTCCCACGTTGCTGTGACACCCTTTACAAATTTTTTAATTACTAAAAAGCCAAAAGTGAGGTCATGTGAACACAAGTGCCTGCAAATAACCTCTGGACACAGCTATGTGGAGATGTACAAAATGGCCCATCTAAGACAGGACAGGGGCTGCAGCCCCGACAGTCTCCCAGGCACTCGGAGCAGCACCAAGCTGTGGATGTGGCCCTGGGGTCCCAGCATGCTTCGTTGGAAACCAGACTCCAGGGCACGCTTCCTCGCTGTCCCCATCGGCGGTGGTGACCGTTGCAGGCTGCTGCCTGTGACTTGTTTTGTCGAAATCTTGGTAATATCAGAGATGCTGAAGCCGAAGCTGGGGGAGGCAGGTTTTTGCACCTGGTCTAGGTGCTTTGATTTGCAGTCTCTCCCTGTGGCGGAGAGAAAGCATCATCTGATGTCTCCTCTCTGCGTGTGCCCAGTGATCACACTGGGACCAGGCTGCTGGTGTGAGCTAAGGTAGGTGCCTACACTTGGGCAGCACCTTGACCCCTTGGTACTGGGTACGCTCCCACCACGCACAGGTGTTCATCGGGGAATACACACCACAGAGGGTCTATAGGACTGGGCCTTTGGAGACTGTTTACCCCATGCTTTAAAAAGCAGTTACTCATTTCATTTAACATAATGCCTGAAACAAGCACAAGGAGGGGCATAGAGGATAGGGAAAAGCCCAGCGTGTCTCTCTCGGCCTCGTGCAGGTCCCTGTGAGGGTTACAGTGAGCAGGAGCTGTGCAGGGAGCATCATCTGCTCGGGGGTCAGTGCCAGCCCCATTGCAGGACTCTTCTGGCTGTTCCTTCAGCTACCAGCTGTATGCAGCTCTACACGAGCCTGCACATGAACGTGTGCATGTGCATAAAAATCCTTGCTAAGGTAGTAAACGATAGGATTACAAATTTCATCACACTCGAGTCTCCCAGGCATTCTGCTGGAGCTTTTCCAAAGCCTGGCAACCAAAGTGCAGGACTCGGCATGCTGAGCTCGGCGCAGACTTCGGCCCGCAAAGCACACTTCTGGCAGGAGGCTGCCGGGAGGCCTCTGAGATACGGTGTGAGTGCAGAGGCAGCTCAAACAATGCCCTTGCACGGTAGATATTTGAAGTTTATGTGTTTCATATAATACAAAGCAGACGACAGTTTTACTTACTGTTTTAATTGAACAAACAGAACAGAGTGCATTTTAAAAGGCACTGTATTAGATGATTGAAAATTAGGTTGTATGGCTGTCTGCCCTTTAGAAGAAGCATACCTTTGTCAATATTTTTCTGTGTTGGACTTGAGTATCAAGCCCTATTGTAAAACAGAATTTAGTTGAACTAAGATGAAAAAAAAAGTAATGTTCTTATCAAATACACCTTGCAGACGTTGGCAGAGAGTTTTTCTCAGGTTTTAGTCTTCGTTATGTACCTGGTGCCAAAGCATCTGTTCACTGAAAATTACTCCATTGCCATTTAAGAATAGGCTTCGTAATCTTAATTTAACACCTGGGTCTTAAACTAGTCGCAAAGGCTGCTTTTATAGGAGGTGTTTATGGTGCAGAGAGAAAGGTTAGCAGATATTTCTTTTCCTTCTGTGATAAGTGTCTAAAGGAAGTCGGACAAATTCTATGCTAAAGGAAGTATAATTTTCACTTTGAGTTTCATAATTTCAGTTGACCTGTGGTCTTAAAATATTGTAATGTACATTGATTGATTGCAGAAAATTGCCCTTTTGGCAAGGTCTGCTAGCATGTTAAAATGCAGCACAACTCTAGTAATTCTAGGCTGGGATCTTATCTTAACACTCGTACTGAAAATCATAACGCTGAGGAGTTAGCAATATGCTTACAGGGTAATTTGAATCAATAGCTGATTATTCAGAAGAAATTTGCTAGCTCTGCAAAAGTTTAAACCTTACAAATTGCTGAATGGTTTTATCATCATAGCGCTTCGCTACCACCAGGAAATGATGCCAGGAAATCGTGTTTGAACAAACCCTTTGTTTTTTTGCTGTGGAGGAGTTAAACATTTGATGCTCTCCATCCCCGATCTCAAGCAGTAAAGAAAATATTTCTGCAAAAGTGATTTGTGTTCTGTGTAGGATGATGTGTGACACTCGTTTGTTCCTAGCATCCTGCAATAAGGCATTAAACACAGAGACTGGTCTTCATATGGACCTTTCAGTATCCATTATACCATCTCAGCTGTAGTATCAACTGCTCTGACACACCTTAGTTTAAGTGATATGCAAATATGTCACATATTAAATTACAGGATCTCAAATGGAAGTGAGTTCTAGATATTTAAAATCAGAGGGAAAGGTATCGAAGCTCTGAGAGTAAGTGAAAGGCAAAGTGGTTCATAGATCCTTGTGAGCTTGAAGCAAAGAGCTAGGCATTTACTTTGGGGTTTCTCCTCTAAGGTTTCTACAACCTTGCATTCAATAAACATGTATGAGTGTTACTTTTATCTTTAAGATCAGGAAAAAACATTACTGAAAGATAAATGCATTGATCAAGGTGGTATAAAAATTACTCATGGATACTCTTTGTGTGCGTGCACATGTGTGCACATGCATTTGTGAATAGATACAGCTACAATCTTTTCTAGTCGTAAGTTGCTAATCAGCAGATCTTGACTGAAGAATTTGGCTAGAAAATGCTCCTGTCAAAAATGTGATTTCACTTAAGTCAGAGTATGCCATAGAGGAATGTCTGATTGAGTTAAACACTGAATTAAAAGAAAACAATACACCCGGTTCAAAAATGACATTTTGAAACAGAAACCTATTGTTTAACGTAGTAAATGCTCCTTTGAAAACCCTCAGATCTTTGACCAATGATTTCAAAAAACGTCTTTTCCTCTGCTATATTTTCCATGGGAGGTACTGCAGTGTTCTGTTCTGCTTACCCAGGGACAGATTTGATCCCTGTCTTAACTGATCTTTGAAGCAAGCAGCCCAGACTGTGTTAACTTGCAGCCCTTCACCCTGGCCTTCATCCACTCCTCTGTGTGAAGGGAGAATAATCAACCATTTGTCTTGAAGGCCATTTCCAACCCAAACTGGTTAAGGCATCTAAATATCTCGCAGCAAACTCAGTATCTCCGTGAGCTTACAGTGCAAAGTGAACCACTGTTCCTAATTTCTAGCCATGTAAGCATAAGTATGGGATTTAAAAAGAGCTTACAGGACTTTTATGTCTTTCCCTATTCCACAAATACTACATTAAGTGGAGTTTAAAGCCATCACTAGCTACTGGATAATACCAGAAAGACTTCTGCATCCCTCGATGTGCCTGCATATTTTTTGTTCTGCTTGGGGAAAATTAAGTAAACCAGACATATGCTAAAATTAGATGTGGTATAACTAGATATAATTATAATGTTATGATTAGATGTGGTATATACGTGTAACTCAAGTGTGACAGCAGACTTACGAGTGTGCTCGTTAGAGCCAAAATCTCCAGAGCCAAGCTATACTTGATCGTGTTTGCATTAGCCTGTTTGAGTACATCACAAGCAAAACTGCTGTAACAGCATCATTAGCACGGGGACTGCATAGGAGTTGCCTCACCTGGTGGCCATAGGAATAGCTGGACATAAAGAAAATGAGGTGGTAGAGGAGCAAGAACTATACTGTGGCTAGATGTGATGCTGGAGTGCTTTGGCCAAAATCAATGCTGGGCATGGTAATGCTGGATCATTCTGGCACGCTGTTTGCTCTTTTTCTAGCAGGTGATGGGAATCAAGGCATCTCGTGTTTTCACATCGCAGTTCATTGGTGGAGATAATCAAATGGCACATGAATCCTTTTGGTGGATGTGCACCCACTGTCATGAATGGCGGATGTGTAACTGTAATGATGGGCACATGGTTATTCTTCCATGAGCTATTTGCAATCCTGTGCTAGCCTTTTCCAGTCCATGCCAGGTAGGAGGTCCTCCTTTTCTTTCACTGTCATTTTGCCTCTGTCCCATTACGACAAAGTTTCCATTTTGTCACTTTAGGACAAAGTTGTACATTGAAATCCCACAGAGACTGAAGCCAGCAGGTGCTTGGTAAGCAGCATTGCCTGAGGCAAAGAAGTAAAACCTGTGCACTGAGCTATTTGCCTGGTGGCCCCTGGTGTTAAAGGTGCTCCTCGCTACCTAGAAGACTTTATTTGATCTTGTCCTGGGCTTGCTTACCTCCTCTTGGGAAGTCGCCACAGCTGAAGTCAGTTGAGGGTTTGACTCCCACCATGCTGTAAAGGGAAGGTGCTTTCTCAAGGTCCTTGGATGTGCTCTATGCCAGGGTGTGAAATAGCCTATTGATGTTGCCCAGGGCACGGGATATAGGACTCCTTCGTTAAAGGCACTGGGGATGGTGGAGGTCCCGTTCCACATGGCCTTGGACGGCAGAAGAGCAGTTTCTGTGGGTTTCTGGATGGCCAAATTTAGTTGTTAATGGTGTGTCCAGAAATTGGAACCCAGCATCTGATAGAAGCACTCGGAGACTGACTAGAGAGGAACGGAGATGATTTCAACTGTGGCTGAAGTGCTTGGCTCAGGTCATCTAGACTCTAAGAAAGATCACGTGTAACAAAAAACTGGCATGCGCATATCATTTGTGAGATGAAAGGTTTGCTCACAGGATGTGAACTGCAAGAGGAGCAGTGATGCTTTTGTGAGAATTTTAGAAATGTTTCAGTCAGTGCCACAGTAAGGAGTTGTCCAAGGGCTGTAGCTAGAGAGACCGTACTACCAACATGTAAAAACGCCTCCCAAATTTTCAAAACGGAAAGAAAATAAAATCTACGGGGATCTTTTTATTCCAGTTCTGAGGGAGGCTTTTTCTTGTTTCCCTCTAGCCTGTATGATTTTCCTTAAAAATAGAGATAAAATTGTCTTCAGTTTTACCGTTTGGTTTGAAAGCTGGTGTGGTTCTGTGCGCGGTTAATGACTTTGGAAGATCATGAAGAAAAGAAAGAGCAAGTGTGAAACTAGCCCTTTTGAAAGCCATTTTATATATGTTGGATTCGCACTACTGAAGCAATGCAGAGCCAGCATTGCCTGCTTCTGGGCTTGGTAGAAAGTCCTAAACCAGATAAATAACCCACAGTAATGTTTCTAGCTGCCTTGTGCAATTTTCTCGTGGGTCCCACAAAGCTCAGTTTGGAAGTTTTGTAGAATTCTAGAAATGTGATGATTCTTCCAACTGTTGTGCTGCATTTAGGGTAAGTTACTTCTTTGCTCTTTACCATCTCCCAGTAGGCAGCCACGGAGTTTGAGTTTTCACTTTGAAAATGAGTTAGTACTTAAATTCCCTTCTCCCCTTCCCCAGCATTCTCTGGCTCCAAAGGTTTTGGAATCCACATTACCATGTAAATGCTACTAATGCCATGTCATCTGCCTTTCCTGAACATGCAGGTATTCAGGAATAGAATTACCAACATGGGTATTTTTTTTTTTTTTTTTCACTTTAAGCTTTTGAAATCCACAAGTAAATATAGTGATCTGATTTGCCAGCAGCAAGTATTCATGTAACTTGATCAGATCTCGGGATCTTTGAGAAAAACCACATGCTGTTTAGCCTCTTTCTATGCAGAGGAATTTGGACAATTCATCATTATACCGAGGGCCTTATTAGTTGACAGAAGGGTTAACTGACCTCCTTCAAACAGGAACTCGACCGTTTGCCTGCAGGGAACATATTCCATGGCGAGTTGACTACTTAAGCACTTTCGATGTAAAGTAAAAACAATCTCTTGTGTCAGGGTATAATTCAAAGAACAAAGGACCATTTTGCTCAATTGTGCAGGCAGCAGAAGTTATTTTTGTCTCTTGCCTATCATATTCACATTGTACAAGAAAGTCGTTTTGTTGAGGAGCGATTTGTTCTGCTGAGGCTCTTTGTGTAATTTTTGAACTGAAGACCACCACTGTGTTTTGGCATTGAAGCAAACAATGTATAATCTTGAAAACGGCTTTGTGTTTTGCCCTTTTTTAAAGGGGCCATGTGCCTGGGGTGTGTGAATTGATTTATGGACCTTTTTGAGCCATTAACCTCCTTCAAGGATGCCTGGTAAATGGATGTGTAAGTGAAGGCTTTTATCAGGTAGCGCAGTCCTTTTCCTGTTCAAGGAATGTGAGCTTGACCTGCTTTGGGTGTACTCTGCCACAGTGGTAGGTAGATGACATGCCTATTGTCAAGGCCTCTCTCTTTGTTCTTTGCTGCCATCCCTTTATTAAAAGCTTTGCAGGTTGGTAATTTCCTCTGCTGCTGCCGCCTGCGTAATTAAGGAGGAGGAGAGGTCAAGTGGCAGCCCCGCTGCATGGAAATGCTTCTCCTGATAGCGTTACTGTGTACAACGTGGGTCTGTGCTTTTTGTAAGTTAAGTAAGTTAACTGAGTAACTTCTCTTCATGGCCAGTTAGTGCCAAAGAAGTGCATCTTTATTCTAAAAGCTTGTTAAAAAAGGATGTTGCCCAAACCTTATCATTCCAGTTTGGCAGCCACCTGGAGCCCCTGGATCTTACCTGGCTAGCATATAAAGATAGGTAGGTGTTCAGTTACAAAAATAAAATAAGAATGAAAGTCCATTTCAGGAAGGTGTGAATACTAACTCCTGAGTTGGTGCTCAAAGTGTGAAATAATTAAAAAAAATAAATGATCTGTTAGTTGCCCTCATTCCCACTTGAGGGTGACAAGTGTAGGCTCTTCATCGTTAGCACCTGTGTTGGAGAAGACTGCTCTCTTCTCCCTCAGGCAGGGCTGCCCCTGACCACATTCTTTGTTCTAGTCTACTTTTCACTGCCTGATTTTTTTCCATTTTCTGTATACCAAAAACGTCAGCCCAGTGCGAGGCTCCTCGAGGCTGTTGTGAATGTTTTCCCACCATCTGTGGCAGGAGCACGTCCTGAGCCAGACCCTGTACCTCTGCACAGAAGATCTCCCAAGGACTGTTACTCCATAAATTTGTTATGTGCTTCTTTGAAGCCACCTCAACTTTTAGCGCCCGCAGTGTCTTGTGGTAGGGAGCTCCGCCACTTAACTAAGTGCTGTGTCATCAGCTTTTATTGTGCTGTTTATGGGAGGTGCAGGGGAGGGTGGTTGATTTTTGATCTGCTGGATTCCTCAGTTGACCCCTACTCCTGTGCTGGAAGAGACAGTAAATGGTTGTTTCTTGTTCACTTTTTCTATTTTACTCGAGTTTTGCTCTTAAACTCCTCTGTTATGTGCCTGCCTGTTGGTTTTTTCCCATCTGGAAAGCCTTATTCTACTTGCTCTTCATTGTAGGAGTGAAACTGTGGTCTTTGTCTTCAATTGCTGTCCAACTGACATCCAAACGTTGCAAGAAGTGTCCATCCTTCCTCTGTCATTGTGCCTGTTTCTGAGATGTGCAAATCCTGGTGTCCTCCAGAGCTGTTTCCTTGTCTCGCTCCCCTCAGAGAGGGGTTCCCCCTCAGCCCTGGTTCTCCCATACACAAGCAGAGACATCCATAATCAGCTGATTATAATTCAGACACAGACCACTTTGATACTCATTTCCCTCCCTCATTACAACTGATTGATTTTATTTTCTTTCTCCCTGCCAATGTCAACCTCATTTCCCTCCCCATAGCCTTTACAACATGCCTTTTTCTCCTTCCAGCTTGTGATTGCAACCCTCGTGGCATCCAGACCCCGCAATGCGACCGCACCACTGGGCAGTGCATCTGCAATGAAGGGGTGGAAGGGCCGCGCTGCGACAAGTGCTCCCGGGGCTACTCGGGCTTCTTCCCTGACTGCGTGCCGTGCCACCAGTGCTTCGCCCTCTGGGATGTGATCATCAGCGAGCTGTCTAATAGGACCCAGCAGTTCCTGGATAGGGCTAATGCCCTCAAAATCACTGGAGTCACTGGCCCATACCAGCAGACGCTCAACACCCTGGAGGAGAAGCTCAGTGAAATTAACACCATCATAGCTCAAAATCCAGCTGCCGAGCCCCTGAAGAACATTGGAAGTCTCTTTGATGAAGCCGAGTGAGTACATTTGCAGTTATGTAGATAAGTCAAGTCTAGCGTGGGAAGGAGTGGGAGAGCCAGCAAGCTGGGATTTACTTAGATGACTGGTGCCCCCACACTTGAGTTGAGGACATCCCGGCCCCGCTCCTCCAGCTGGACGAGGTACGCTGGGGCTCCTGGTGCTGGTGGAGCACCTCGCCATGCTCAATGCCAGCAGTGAGCATCCGTCCCACGAGCGGAAACCTGGCTGGGAAAAGTAGGAGCGTCACAGCTACCATGCTTTGGGCAGGGGTTGTCCTGCTCTCACTTCATACCAGGCAGCTAATTACTGCAGAGCCCCTCACGCTTGCCTTGCGCTCCCCCGGGGCAAAGGACAAACACTGCTATTATGTGAGAGAATGAAGAGGGGAGAGATTAAATTCCTGGATTTCCGTGTGTAGCCGATGAGTTGGAAAGTTGGGCTCCTTTCTGCACTCTAAGCATGTGTGTGGGAAGCACTAGCTTTATAACAAGGATCATTTCCATTTTTCTCAGGGTAGGAGCCTTGTATTTTGGTTTAGGGCTAAGCATACAAAGGATGGTAGTTTGTGCTTTTGGAGATGGAGCAGTTTAACATCGAGTGGGATTACAGTTGCTTTCTAGCTCTGTGTGCAACTGCTTGAGCGGCTTGTGCATTGTAAAGGAGACTGCACAAAGCAAAGGGGTGAGGATTAAAGAACAAATGTCTCAATTAGAGCTCTGCTTGTGCCCTGGAGCTCCCCCTCTCCAGCTGGAGAGCTGGGGCTTGCTGCTGCATCTGGGCCCTGTGTGTACTGAGAGAGGTCAGAGCGGCTGAGGAGCTGCTTTTCCCTGTCATAAGTATATATGTATATGTTCTTGCTCCTCTCTGGTGTATAGAAGAAGTACTAAGCTTTGAAGGACTTCTGGAAAACAGCAGGCTGTTGGGCTATTGAGAGAGCTGTAAATTGATCATAGAGCTTAAGTACTGCCTGATTCTTTCAGAATGAGGAAACACTGGGATTGGTAAAATCACCATGGATGGGAATAGCTTCCCATGCCCGCTTCTGTTCCGCAGCAGCATTGATGCATAACATACACTTGCCGTTCCTTTTAGGGTTATCCCACTAGCTAAAGCCTGCTCTGTGGCTCACTGAGGCCGTGCTGAATGCTGAGGGCGGGAGGTTTTTCTTCATAGCCCTAGAGAAATGGCTGGTGAGGAGGGACCTTTACAGACAAGTTAAAAGAATCCATTGTGTTAAAAGTAAGGCTTCCCCCTGGCTTCCTGAAGTTCAAATCTGTCCCATGAGCTCGTAGTAATCAAAACTGCATTTGTAGCTGTGTGGGATGTGAAGCAAATTATGTATGGATCATAGTAGTCAACTCTGACCTATGCAGTTGCCATGGTACAAGAGCATTACACCAGTCCTCTGGAATCTGCCTCCAGTTAATCTTACACAAAGCAGCTGTTTTCTGAGCAATTTGGTGCTTTGAGTTTATAAACGTGCTATAGATTAAAAAGTAGTTTTGTATGATAAAGGAAACAAAACAGTATTCTAGGTAGGCATGTTGTTACAAATCACTCACAGCTCCACCAAGGGAGGACGGGTCCTGCTGTGGGAGAAGCTCGGCACGGCCCTAGCCACCACTCTGCAGTGAAGTGACGCACCGAGGCTTACAACCCTTCCTCCTCCCCCTGTTGAGTCCTGTGCCTCTGTCTTACAGAAAGCTGACAGCAGATGTTACAGTTAAGATAGCTGACATAGAAGAAAACCTGTCAGCCTTAGCAGTGAAGAGCAATAGCACAGACGCTGACCTGAGCGTGCTGGAGACAGATGCCAAAAGCCTAGACCGTGTCGTGAAAGAACTTGCAGAACAGCTAGAGTTCATCAAGATCTCTGATGTTCGGGGTAAGTGTCGCAGGGAGGGGGAGAAAGCAGCGGGGTAGCCAAAGATTTAATTAGTGCATGGTTTTAAATACCAGGTTAATCTTCTACCTTGTAATAAAACACAGTTCCTAGGAGGGCAGCTTCTTTCTGTGCATTAGAAGAGTTGCTGATGCAGCAGGAATTTTGTTTTGCCCCCTCACCCCCTCTGCACGTTGCAAAGCCAACTCAAGTTCCTGTGGGACAGAGTTGTCTTAAAGGCTCTTGATTAATAGGTTTTAGACAAGACACGACAGACGAAAGTGCGGCAGATTCCAAGATACACCTGGGCATCTCCCTTGCGCTCCCCAGTCTGTTAAATTGCTGCTTTTGGTTGGAAAAAGTATCTGGGTCTTGGTGACTTAAGAGCACACTGTAAGGGCTCAGTTCTTCTGAGCCACCAGAGCCTTGCATGCCCATTGGCACATTGAAATGGGCCACGAATCAAAATTTGCTGGAGAAAGAGGAATGTCACCAAATTCTTTGGAAATTTTGAAATCTGACTTCATTCCAATGTGAAACAAAGGATTTTATTTTATTATTTTTTAAATTTCCTGCTTTGCAGGAAGTCTGAGGTTGTTTCCAGTGAACGTGGGATTTTGCAGAGCGAGGCAAGTAGGATATAGAAGGGGGGAGTTCCCGACTTGTGTCATTCTGCAGAGGAAAGCTGCCCCAAGGTGCAGAGCGTGGCCACGCTGCGGGGTCCCTCACACCCGCTTAAGGCCTCGCCAGGAGTTGTCCCAAACTAACAGTTCTGTAAATCAGCATCTTTCATCATGCAGTTTTTTCCTAGGAAGCGCTGATCAGTTTTCCAAGCAGTGACTCCATAAGCCAGACATCCCGGGGGAAGTAACAAGAACTAATGGGATAAGTGAATCCTTAGAAAATAGGCTGTTGCCCTATAAACCTATAAAGGCTGATCTCCTTTTGTCCTCAGGGCAAGCAGAATTCAGTCACTGGGCTTAGAGAAAGGCTTAAATTAGAAATCCAGCAAACTGGACGCACTGTCAACCAAGGAAAAAAAAAAAACAAACAAACAACTTTTTTTTTCCCTTACAACAGGCCAAATTCTGTCATCCTTGCAATGGCACTGAATATAGCTGCAAAGGCTAGCATTTCATTTAACTTGATAGTCATATCGCTAACCCTGATGTGTCGTCTCCCAGCCTCCATACTGTGGGTTACTTAACAGATTTCTGAGCAGCTCCATCTGATTTCTGCAGGAGCCTTGGATAGTATCACCAAGTATTTCCAGATGTCCCTGGGGGCAGAGGAGAGGGTCAATGCCTCCACTGTTCACCCCGATAGCGCCGTGGAGCTGTCAGCACAAACGCGGCAGGAAGTAGAAGACTTAATCAATGAGAAGGAGGCCCAGTTCAAGGCTAAACAAGAGGAGCAGTCACGCCTTCTGGATGAACTCGCAGGCAAGCTGCAGAGCCTGGACCTCTCTGAAGTGGCTGAGAAGGTACGTGGCTGAGAATCGCTGGTGTAAAACCTGTAGCAAAAATGAAGTCGGGTTTGTGAAGCAGTGATGAGGGGGGAGGACCTGTTTGGAGCTTGATAGTGTCAGGTACAGTTTGTTCATGAAAAGTAAACATATCTTGGATGACAGAGTATTTTGTGAGCTAGGACAGGGCTGTTTAAGCACTGGGCTCTGAGACCTACTGGCTTTCAGGCACCAGCCTTTCATGCTGGTTTCCCTCCGACCCTTCCCAGCCCTGACAAAGCACCTGTCTTTTGCTCACCCTGGCTTTAACCCAAAGCCCTTTGCTGTGGACAAAGCTCCCGCGTGAAGAAAAGTGTAGCAAGTCTGCTGGACTGAGAGCCATCCTTTTAAGCCTGTCCTCAGTTCACGTGCTTGCGTTCCTCTACGTTACTCTTCCTTTTTTTGCAGCTCCGTAGGGTACACACTATACCTGTGCAGTGCCCAGCCAGGCAGCGCTTCTGCTCGCACCGATGGGCTGCCCTCCTCGGCATCACCACGCTCCCGTCCTCGTGCTTGAGACAAAGCAGAACTTACAGGGAGCTGGAGTCAAAAGGGCATTTTCTCTGTTGAAGCTGCCTGCTCATCTGTAAATATGATCAAGGGTGGCTTTTTCTTGGGAGAGGCTGGGTGTTCCCTCGCTTTCACTTTGAAGTCGGCCAGCTGCATTCAGAGAACAATCCTGCATGAAGGCAGGCTGCAGGGGACTGCTCATTAACTCCCCCGGGCAGGCCAGGCCTGCCTTGGAGGATGAGTTCTTCGCAGGCTGAATTGGCCCTTGTCCTTTACAACTACTGCCGTTCCTCCCCACTCCCCCAGCCCTCCTTTTTTCTTGGGAGGGAAGAAAGAGACATCTTTTTGTTTAGCTTCCCTTCCCCTACATTCCTGCTTAACCATTCTTGAGGACTGAACGTCTTGGGTAGATGTTTATCAAGGCCATAAACACCGAGTTGCTTGGAGGTGTAATCACAGGACACGCACACAAAAAAATCTTTCTGCTTTCTAGCTCCTGCTGGGTTCTATGCCAAATAGGTAAGAGGGACTCATTTACACTTCACAGGAGACAGCTGCAGCTAACTTGGCACAGCCCCTAGGTTTTCCCAAAGAGGTTTTTTGGCTGCAAAGTACATGGGTTAGTGACTATCATTTGGCAAAAGTGGGGAAGAACCTCACAAGAATGGGGTATGTTCCAGTTTTCCTGCTGGCTAAAACAATTCCTGAGTAATTTAATTGTCCAAACAATTGACCAAGTAGTGGATAATTCTCAGTACAATGTTACTGATTGAAATAGTTCTGCTTTCAAAAAAAAAAAAAGTCGACCCTACAGGAACACATCCTTGACAAAATCCACAAATTGGAAAGTGGTTTGGAAAGATGAAATCAGAGCCAACACTTGATGGAAGGAAATGGAAGAGCTTTTTAAGGGCAATGAAAAAAGTTTCCCATTCCTTGGAGCATTTCAGCTTCTATTACACTTCTAGGGCATTAAAGCGAAGGAAAAGATACTACTCTACACCAAACACTTTCTTCCCCATAAAATAGTTTTTCCTTCCACGGTAGTGAAGACTGATTGCAAACAAAAAGCATACAGACAGTAGTAGCTTCCAGCTTTAAACCAAAGCTTAAAGGCAGCTTTCTAAACGAAAGATGATGTACAGGGAAAGTGGATGATGAAGGCAAGGCAAGGCTTCCCTCGTAACCTCCAGCATCAGGGAGCTGTGTAACCAGTTAAAGGCACGAAGGTGCACAGGGCACAGAAAAAAGATTAAAGTCATGCTGGTACAGACCTGCTGCAGGAACCACCTCCAGCTTGCAGCTCTGCTTCAGCTTCCTTCCCTGTGCCGCTTGGGATGCAACCCCAAGGGGCAGAAACAACATCATGTTTCTGTCGAGGTGGAGCAGTGTCTGACTCCATCCCCCTCGCAGCTCAGCAGCAGAGATAAAGCTGTGCCTGTGTCCCTTGCCTCTCCGCAGACCTGTGGCACTCCCGTGGGAGCTTCTTGCGCCGAGTCCGAGTGTGGTGGTTTGAACTGCCGAACGGATGAAGGAAAGAAGAAGTGTGGAGGACCTGGCTGCGATGGGCTGGTGACTGTAGCTCACAATGCCTGGCAGAAAGCCATGGATTTTGACAGAGACATCCTCAGTGCGTTGGCAGAAGTTGAGCAACTCTCCAGAATGGTAATACGCCAAATCAATTGTTAGATATTAAAAAAAGTAGTAATAAAATAAATCTTTTAGTTGTAACACAAGTTTAGACACTAATTCACAAAATATGTGCCTGGCTTACTTTAAAATACTTCTTTTCTGTTGCGTAACTTGGTCATGCTTGTAAAGATCCTCAGAAAGGGCGCTTGCTAATGTGAAGCTTCGTGGAAAACTCTAAACATTACCCCGAGTTGTTTAAACTGGCTTTGGTGGTATGGATCATGGCCAGTTTTTAAAAGTGTTCTGTGAGTTTTATGAGAAAAAGCATTCCTCGTT
Organism: Dromas ardeola; assembly: GCA_013398915.1. Lineage (NCBI taxonomy): Eukaryota > Metazoa > Chordata > Aves > Charadriiformes > Dromadidae > Dromas > Dromas ardeola. Next base: position 515,419 of record VYZM01016696.1, on the reverse strand, counting down.
ACTGTTACCTCCAAACTCCAGATGAATTTTTGTTTTAAAACAGGCCTTAAAACATAAGTAAATACACAATCAAGCCTTCCATTTTCCTCTCTTTAGGTTTCTGAGGCGAAACAGAGAGCTGATGAAGCAAAACAAAATGCACAAGCAGTTTTGCTCAAAACCAATGCTACAAAAGAACAAGTGGACAGAAGCAACGAAGATCTGAGAAATCTTATTAAGCAGATTAGAGACTTCCTAATGCGTAAAAACCTTGCATTTAAATTATATCTTAATTCTAAGTTTGTGAAAACTATCTTTGGCTCGGAATCATCCTCTAAGGGGTAATACAATAGTTATGTGTGTCCCCCCCACACCATCAGCCAGACTTTAGTATGTATGATGAAATCTGGAAACAAGAGAAAACCAAGACAATAGGAAAGTGAGAGCAAACTGTGACATGTTGTTGTGTTCGTTTCAGCTGAGGCTGTTGTCCTGCTGGAGCTTGCCAAGTGTGTTCATAAGTTCTGGCTAGAAAGACAAAGTACTATTAAAGGGGAGGAAAGTCAGAAACAGTGAGTTTACCTCTCTGTTAGAAGGCAGGTAAAGGTTAAATGAGGGCTTTGTTCGCTAGCGAGCGGCAGCATGGCCAACCCATTCCTGCCCTGTTTGCACAAGGCCGAGTGTGCTGTTAGCACAAATACATTTGTGTGCAGCTGTTGGCTTCATTTCCTGTGGGCTCACGTCTCCCCTCCCCACCCCAGCCCCAGCATGGTGTACCTAATCACCAAGACCTTCAGATGGCTTCCAAGAGAACGATGCCAGCAGGGCCTACGCGCCTGCTGGGCCTCTCCTGGGAGGGAAGTTTCACCCTAAGGAAGCGGTTTTAGCACCTTGATTTTCTGTAAGTTGGGAGAAGGAACTTTCCCTATGATTTTCCTTCTTAAGGGAGCAGCTAGACAAGAGTTTGAGTACTGAGACTCGACAGGGGGAAGCTTTTGCTCACATCTTTGTCATTTGTGTCCATCTATTAGAAGACAGCGCTGACCTGGATAGCATCGAGGCAGTGGCTAATGAAGTGCTGAACATGGAGATGCCAAGCACTCCCCAGCAGCTGCAAGCCCTGACAGAAGATATTCGCGAGCGTGTAGAAAGCCTTTCTGATGTCGAGGTCATTCTGCAGCAGAGCGCCGGAGACATTGCGAGAGCAGAAATGCTACTGGAGGAAGCTAAAAAAGCAAGGTATGCAACCCTGGTCTGCGTTAGCTGCTTTCGGTCACCACCAGCTTGAATGAGACTTTCATTTCATTGAATCAGGAAACGCAGTTTAACTTTCCCTGATGTAGATACTCATTCCTTCACTAAGGGGCAAAACTGGCCCTTCGCAGTGTATGACGACTGCTTTTTCCAGTAAAAGCATTTTCAGCATTAACATAGTTTTGCCCCACAGCAAAGGTGCAACAGATATTAAAGTCACTGCAGACATGGTGAAAGCAGCACTGGAAGAAGCTGAAAAAGCTCAAAACGCAGCTGAAAAAGCCATCAAACAAGCTGACGAAGATATTAAAGGAACTCAAGACCTGCTGACCTCAGTGAGTTCTTTATGAGTATTTAAGATATAGAAACAGCACCAAGTCTGATACTTAGAAACTGATGCAAGCCTGCCTAGGGAAGGCTCTTGGGTACTGCAAATCAAAGACTGCACTTAAAATGAATCTAAAACCATTCTGGACTTCACATACACAACTTTTGTGTTAGTATGACAGATGCTGGGGGATCATTTGCTCTTCAAAAAAGAACGAAGAAAGGCTTTTCCCACTCCATGGGAGTGGGAAGTTAAATGAGCGGGATTGTGGCTTCTAGCACAGCAGGTGTGCCAGGATTCCTGGAAAGTCATACCAGTCACCAGACTAGTAGTGTATTGGCATAGCCAGGCTATCACTGTCATCCACCACTGCAGCACAAAACTAAAATAAACAAATGCTGGGTGGACTCAAGTGGTAATTGCTGTAGCCTGGCCAGGTAACATATTTTCAGACTTCATTTCATAGCCCTCATGAGACCACAGTGCTATCTATACCCATGAAGCTTGGCCAGCTGAGAAGATGCGCAGCTTCACAGGCCCATTATTAAATGGTAGAGTCAAATGTCTGAAATTTTGCCTGTGGATTAGGCAACTCTTGCATGTGTAATACAATCAGGTAATCTTTAACCATGTTCCTTAATGCTTCTGCAGCCCCATACGCACCCCATCTTCAAGCGGCAGGCTTTTTCATCCTGACTGCAATTGGCCTTCTGTAACAAAATTAAAACACTGGGTTTTATATCAGATCTATGGACATGAACTAATTAGTTGATCAGAGTTTATCCAGAAAGCTTACTATTATATTCAGTGTCTTTTGTAAATGTAACTGTTGTCCCTCTTTGTTAGATTGAATCTGAAAATGCAGCATCTGAAGAAACACTGAACAATGCTACCTTACGTCTGTTTGAGCTAGAGAGGAGCGTTGAAGACCTTAAGCAAAAGGCTGCTACAAATTCAGAGAACGTGAACAATATAGAAGAAAAAACTACTATTGCAAAACAAAATGCCGAAGAAGTCAAAAAGGTGAGAAGCTCAGGAAGGATGTTAAGGGAAAGCCAACAAAACTCTCACCCCAGGTTTGGGTAAAGGAACATTAGTGAATACCCACGAGCCATTTCATTTCTTGGTCAAGTACCAGGGACAAAAACCCCCCCACTTAATGCACTTAGCAAAGATAGATGCTTTTTACTTGCTTTAGTACTAAATACAGAGAGAAAGTAGTATTGGGAAGTTTTTGGATTCTAAAATAGCTGCAGGAAACCTGTCGTGCTGTCACACTGTCAGCCATAGATTTGTTTCTGTCCCTCAGCTTTACTGTCTGCCACAGAAGAACTGGTAATTTTTTTTTCCCCTTCCATGGGGTGTTTATGGCTCTATGACAATGGTAGGTTGAGGACAAACAACCCAGAATGCGGCATATACAGAATCCTGTAACAAGAAAAAGTGTTAGCTCAGTATAAAACCAGAGTAATTTCTAAATACCAGAGATGCAAAACTTGCTCTATGACCATATGGCGCTGCTCCCAACGTCTGCTATACACCTTCGTAATAGCAAAAGAATGCTCATTAACAAGACAGTTGACAAATCTACCAAAGGAAGTTTTGTCACTCCAATCTGTTGTCTATAGTTAGCCCTTCAGTCTCCAGAGAGGTATTTTCTGCCAGGAGAGATGTATTCTCCATCAAATCAATTATTTCTGAACACTAAGTAGTATTTCAGGTGGCCGTCAAGTAAACACAGGAGACTTCCAGTACTGCTACAGCTTCTTAACTTGCTTATTGGTTGAATTGGGTTAGGTCATAGGACTTCTTAAGCTTAACCTCAGAGAAAAGCACAGCTGAGCAACCAACCTCACGACTTCTCCAGCACCTTCACCTACGCATGCTGGGCAGCTGCTCTCGTTACTGACAGAGTAACCAGGGTATTCCTCCCCAAATGCAAGCATTCAAGCAGAAGCAGGGCCACTTCCTTACCTTAATGCAGCTTTCCAGGTGTACTAGGGGCCATGGTTCCACGAGTTACAGAATTGGGTGACTGAATCCCGTAAACCTTTGCCAAGTGTTGGTACTAGAGCCGTAAAACAGCCACAGGTCTGCAAAAGGGCAACTGATGAGTCTTCACCCCGACTCCTACAGTCCTGAATATTAAGTAGGAAATACCCCAGCGCCGTTTCTGCTTTTGTTAACTCCTATGTTAACAGCGTAGTCTCTCCTTATGCCCGGATTAGTAGACGGGGAGGAAATGCAAACCCCCAGTGCATTTTCTTTTGAATGAGCTCCATCTTGTGCTTGAATGTGGAACAACAGGTCCTCAACACCGAGCTGAACGACAAGTACAAAACGGTGGAAGATCTCATTGCCAAGAAGACAGAAGAGTCAGCCGATGCTAGGAGGAAAGCCGGCATGTTGCAAGATGAAGCTAAAGCCTTGTTGGCTCAAGCAAACAGCAAACTCCAGCTGCTCAAAGGTAAGGCTGATCTGAGGAGGTTAAGTTGTCATCTTAAGAGCATGAAGCAATGTCACACTGTTAAACTGACTATTCATCAGCAGTAGGGGGAAAAAAAAAAAAAGGGAAGTTACTTGTTTGTTAGTGAGGTTTGATCTGCTTTCCTTATTCTTAGGGACACAATGTAGTCTTTTGAATTAAAGATTTCTATAAAAAAAGCTGAAATCTACAGTGAGACACAAACTTCCGGTATGGCACCTATCACTGCTCCAAGAACCCCTGCAGGGAAGGAGCACAGCTGCCGTGCCGAGGAGCAGGACTAACCCCTTCAAGGCAGACCCCCATCTTCAAACAATACTCCCCCCACCCCAGAAAACAAAAGGTAATCAGGATACATGAGTTCCAGTTCGCAGATCAATTTAACATTTCCCATTGCCAGTTAAAGTTGGTTGAAACAGGAGGGGGCAATCTGCCCATAACTACCAGGGAGGGAGCTAAATTTTCCTTCTGTTTTTGCCAGGCCAGGAACTCATCCTTCCCCTTTGCTGTTCCTGCAGAGTTACAAAACTCGCTGAATAGTCTTAACCGTAACAAGCCTAAGCATTTCACTGTTCTGTGAAAGCCACCGTACAGCAGAGAATGGCTGCTATTTTCAACGTGAATCAAAGTATACTTTTAGATTTGCACTTACAGAAAATTACTTCCTTGTTGCTTTATGTCCCCAAAAAGGTGCCATTCCAGCCTTTTTTTTTAATATATAATCAGATTCTCTTCTGCAATAAAAATAAATTTGGGTAGTAGTTTATCCGTAACAATAACGATTTACATTTTACTGCATTAACACACCCCTAATTAAGCTGGTTTTGCCCTTTCTTTGCTGACAGACTTGGAAAATACATATGAAAACAATCAAAGAGTTCTGGAAGATAAAGCCAAGCAGTTGGTGGAGCTGGAAGAGACAGTTCGCTCCCTCTTACAGACAATCAGCCAGAAGGTTGCTGTTTATAGCACTTGCTTATAAACGGGAGCAGGAAATGCTTGTGTTCAGGATGGATTTTACAAGTATTACACTAGTTCTTTTTGACGTTACACTAAGACCTGATAAAGCTAACAGGCTTTCTATTGACTTTCAAGTCACAGAACCAAAGACAAGTAACTTTTTGATGTTGAAAATAAACAGTACTTTTGTATCACTGTATGTACCTAGTATGACTCATTAAGTCCCTTCCTATTTTTGGTACCTGAAATAGTAAATCAATTAAACCTTTAGCAAGTCTTGGTTTTAAACTGGCTAGAGCTCTAATAAAATCTTGGCTCCAACTGTAGAATTCTAAATCAGGGCTCCAATTACTATGAAATATGGAATGGTCACTCAGAACAAAACTGCAAGTGAATGAAGAAATCCCATCCTTGTGTGGTTAGCTAGCATTTACCCAGCAGTACTCAAAAAGGATTATTTACCCTCTGCATGATACCCCTTTAGGCTTAACACTACTTTCATGTCACTGATTATGAAACACTTGATATGTGAAGTGGAAGCAGAGGTCAGCACTGAAGGGGTGAGTGTGGTTTACATTTCAAGCACTGAATTTAGGTGATAAACCAAGCTTGGAGGATCAAGCCTCTCTGCAAAAGGAACTACAAAAGTTTTCAGGGCACTTAATGTGAATTGGTTACGGAGCTGTACACAGACGTTGCTCTCGGAGAGCAGCTTGCACTTCACAAAACGCAGAGAAGCCTTTTTTCAAAGTGCAAGAGTAACATGCAGTTCACCAAACTTCAGCTGAAAATTATGGAGAGCAGTGCCCCTTCAATTGTATTGTACTGCACAAATTGTTTTACAACATTCATCAGCTACACAAATCAGCATCCAAAACTGCAACATGTACTTACACACCCTGACTGCAAACTCTGATCTGAGGAATACATCTGTGTACACGCTTTGATCAGCGCCTTACCTAACCTTGACTAACATCAGCAAAAGTTAGTCAGGACAGCTACGGCAGAACGCATCGCTACCTGAGCAAACTGAAGAGTGGCATGTTTAAATAAATAATTACTCAAAAGCTCCACAGGTTACAAGTGTTAGAGCAAAAAAATCCTTCACAGGAATCGATTACCATACCAGCATCAAACACCTTTTCACTGCCAGCGTACTTCACAGCAATTAAAAATACAGTCTGCAAACTTAGCAACATTCAGACTTAACTGCCATCAGACCATCGACAAGTGGTTCAGTAGCTCATCTTACTTTTAACTTTATAAACACTCTTTGTATGCTTAACTAGAACAGGAATGACAGCGAAAGAAATAACAATATAGTAACAATTTTAAGGCCTCAAATTTTATTTTCAAGTGTCTGGCACGCTACAGTCTCCAGTATAATTTTAGTAGTATTCTTGATTAAAGTTTCCCTGACTTTGCAAACTTCATTTAATATGAACGAGATATGAAAATTTGTAACTGATGAATCTCGAGGCTGAACTGCCTAAGACTGCCACAAGTACTGGGGTGGGGGGGGGGAGGAGTGGACGCAAAACTGCTTCTGAAAGAGCAGGGCTTCTAGGAAGAACTTGCAAAGCACAAGATTAACACTTAATAGCATTTACCTGCAACAAGTAGAATTGATTCCAAAATGCCTAGATCTATTGGAAGAATCAAGTTTTTCTTCCCTCACTATTGTCTCACTTTTGCTTTCCCTTCAGCAACTTCCTACTAACGCCTGAAAGCAGATCCACATTAATTCACTTACTCCAATTCAGGGATATGCTGGGTCATCTCAGCCTGGTGATAACTTTAATGAGCTGCTGTGATTTAACCCTATCTACAGTTAAAACAGGAGTTAAAAAAAACCCAAACCAAAATGAAAAAGAGTATCACTGGTGTTTGTTGATTAATTGATATCTTAATAAAATGGTAACATTGGCATATATTTCCATCACTCAGTATGGATACTGGATCTATACTTAATAAGAAGCTCTAAAGGAAGGCAGGAGGATACAACCATCTTGTACGTACACAAAACACGTAGCTTTTGCACCACTTTCTGGATGCACATTTCTCATCTATTATGCCCTTGGCATAACAAAAAAGGACACGCACAATACCAGTAGGTATTAAGGTTTTCTTTAAGGCAGCAGAGCCTAGCAAAAAAAAAAAAAAAAAGGCATCCTGCAAAACAAAACTTAAAGTGAGCAACTGGAACTGGGCACATTCCCTACACACATTAGCGGTATTCCAAAGATGCCATTTGTTTGTGAGTTTCTTCACATATTTCACAACCTAGACACTAAAAGGAGTAATGGGGCCAACAATCGGCAAACAAAACCCAAGAAGACCCTCCAGACATGTTAAATATTTATTAAGCTCTCTTGCTACAGAATAGACAAAGAGAGCACAAAATAGAAAACAGAAGAAGAGAAGAACGTACGTCTTAATTGTGTGGAGAGCTGACACTGCAGCCCTTGTGCGTGGAAGGTGCAGAATAACCCTCTTGTCATAGCACTTAACAGCAAGTGCTGCTTCACTACCCAGTTTTAGCACTTCGAGTTTAAAAGAGTTGGACAATGGAAGCTTTAAAAACAGAAAAGATTAAGGAGCAGTATGATAAATTTTTTCTTCAATCTTTCATTTCTCCATCAGCACTCGATTTTTCCCCTGATGAGTTTTCAATATGGAAACATGATGTGCGGAGAATCACACACGCACAAGAGTATTTTTCTCTTTAAAAAGTCAGTATCATTTTAATGGATCTATACAAGCCCCTCTTCTCCCAACATCCTAACACTACTAAATCAAAACAGATTTTGGTACTTGTATGTAAGAAATAGGTTAAATACTAAAGTTAATCCCTTCAGAAAGAAACGCATTTTTGTGCGGAAGTGACAGTGGCATTTTAAGTGCCAGCAGCATTATAAGTGCCAGCATTCAACAGGTTTAGTCTATCACTACCTTAAATAAGAAAACACCAGGTATGCTGGACATTTATTCAGGGTTTTGACCAGCACATCTGATAATCCCATGCAGCAGCAAAATGTTTGGTTTTGAAGACAAGACGAGTTCTGTCAGGCTGTTTTTCTGCAACATTCATCATGTAAATAAACATGTAATTTTAAGTATTTAATTTACAGAGACTGGATAATTCCACTTGTTCCAAACTCTACTTGTTTAAATCTTTGATGTTTAAAGTGAAGAGATTTGTTTCATTCAGTCCTAAAATCCTTAGACTCAGCCTTCCATAAGGGCCCACAGTCCATTTTCAGAGATGTACTATACACGTACAAAGACCTGCGCTTTTATTTTAGAAGTTGATAGCCTTGCCAAAAGATGCTGCTAGGTTTGCTTCCCTGAAGGCTTCTGACACTGTCTGTAGAGAGCAAACACAAAGAAGTACAGATTATTAGCATTTACATGTGATTGTAGCGTGTCTGTGTAACCCTGGTATTCAACAGTCCATTTACAACAAACTTACTGGATGGGCATGGCAAACTCTGGCTACATCTTCACATGATGCCCCATATTCCATAGCAAGGGCAGCTTCATTAACCATTTCACCAGCACCCTGTAATTTAATGGTATTTGCAATTAGCACAAATCTTTATGCAGTTGTCCAGTTCTCCTGAATCACTAACAGCTTATAAATAAGCATCTTTTGCTAAAAAAAAAAGTTGTATTATAAATAGCACTTCAGCTGTGCTCTACTATAAAACATAAGCACTTAGTTTATTTGGTGACTGTGCTCAAGCCTAGCATAAATCTAAACATAGTTCTTAGTGAGAGTATTTTTCACCAGAAGATACCAGTCAGATAATACCCACAACATTCTCCTCAAAGCTACAGCATACATGATCACTGCTGAAGCCTCCCCAAAACTTCAATGGCCTCCTGGGAAGTTAAATAGATAAACAGAAGTGTGTTACTACATCTGCGCCCTCATTTTTATTAATGTGAGTTGTATTTATGCATATTTACTCAGAGAACGCTTCTTTGAGGAGTTGCAAATAGTGAAATCTCCTGTTACACTTTTAGCATTCAAATCCACAATCTACAATTTTCCCCCAGCCCTTTCCCACTGAAGAAAATTAGTCTGTCTGACACCAATAAACCTAAGTTGTGCTTCCTTTAAATTATGATGATTTTTAAACAACTGGCATTGTGAGAAAAGGTAACTAGCGTAACATTTTATTATGTATTCCTATCAGAAATTATGAGAATCAGATTCAGAAACAAACACCCTGCTGACTAGTCACCTAGTGTTGACAGTATATCAATTCATAGGAATAAAATTTTCTTTCCAGGAAAACAGAAAGCAGTTTTCGTGTTTCTCTTAAAGAAAGCTGTATACAAGATGCAAAGAAGTGTTTCTGCATACAACTTCAGGACAAAGAAAGATTATTTAAAGCTAAGATAAACAAAACAGAGAGACATTAGGGTCTAACCCTGGACTCTGTGGGACAGTGGAAAGTGACACTTTTTCAAAATAGAATTTTCTGATTTCTAATCTTTGCAAAGGATTTTTAATCAAAGTTCCATAAGTTACTGCCCCCAGATTTGGCAACTGCAGCATAAGGTTACCAATTTTGCTCAAGTCTGAAGTTCAGAGAAGAGGGAAAAAAAAAGAACACACCAATGAAAAAGCCACGGTCTGTTCAGGACCCTCAACTTTCAGAACTTGAGTCAACAGCTTCAGCTGTTCTCCTGAGTATTTGGCAATATTCATTAAAAAAAAAAAAAAACAACAAAGCAAACCAACAATTTGTCAGAGAAATCAATTAACCCTAGCAATTCTCAGGAAAAAAAAAATGCTGGGTCTAAGACAGAACTAACAGAAAATAGGGTGGAGGGCAGGCCTGCAGAAGAGAACAGTAAATAAAAGCGACTATGGTAGACTCAAATCTTCCTTCTTTTTACAAGCAGTTCTCCTAACTTGACAACTACTTTGCAACTGTGCAAGACAAATAACATACCCTTACCAAGCTAAGACAACAGCACAATTTACAATACTTACTGCGCCTAAAATGTGAGCACCCAACATCCTGTCTGTTGATTTTTGACTGAGTATCTTCACCATGCCATCTGTGTCAGCATTTGTCTTTGCTCTACTATTCGCAGCAAATGGGAATTTCCCAATTTTGTATTCTATACCCTACAAAACAGGTATGTGTTACTGAGTTAGTTACCAACAGGAACAATGTAACCATAGAAACAATTTGATAAGTATGAGAACAGAATACAAAAATAAAAGACACGTAAGACACACACAGCAATGCCTAAGAACAACCACCAAAGGGGGTACAAAGGGGATAATTAAAAAGATTAAGTGGCAAACGAACAATATTAACTTCACAGAATAGAAGTCATTAAAGAGAACTGTGATCCTCAAAAGAGTGGCATGCAGGAGGGAATCATTCAATCGTACACCCTAAGCAATGAATTCAGATGCAGAAATTCTCCTGGAAAACATAGCTAGATAAACTACTAGGCAATGAAACCACGTCCAAGGTGGAAAAACAGTTTTGCCTGAGAAGAAAACAAATGTTACCTCTTCCTTCAGCTGTTCTTCCGATTTGCCAACCCAGGCCACTTCAGGGTGAGTGTATATCACAGAAGGTACGCAGTTGTAGTCAATGTGAACTGCTCCCCCAGCCATGCCTTCTACACAAAGAATGCCTTCATCCTCAGCTTTGTGGGCTAGCATGGGTCCAGCAACTACATCACCAATAGCATAGATGCTACCAGACCAATGAAACAGAATAAGACACTGTTTAGAAACATCCTACCACACCTAGGCTACCTTATATAACAGTTAGTTTAAAACGTTACTGAAAATGCTAACCAAAGCAGATTAAAATATTACATTTCAAAAGAAACACAAAGTATGATGGAGCAGTTTCCATAGAATGACCACACTTCAAGAAGTACAAGTGACATGAACTACACACAGTAACTTTTAAATTACAAAACTTCAAAGGTTGACTAAAAAGCTTTAGTTCCTGAAATAAACAGAAATTTTGAGTTTCCCTTTCAGAAAAGAAAACTATATTCTGAAATTTTTAAGAGTGCTTTAGTAGGTTAAACTTTTAAAAATAAGAGTTCTGATTAAAAAGAATAAAATACATCGTTTAGTATTACTTACTTTGGAATTTTGGTTTGGAATCTGTTATTGACTGGGATTCTCCCCCTCTTATCAAGTTCAATTCCAATATCTTCAAGACCTAGATTTTTTGTAAAAGGCCGTCTACCGATGCAAACTAGGAGCACATCACAAGTTATTACTTCTGCCTTGCCACCAGCAGCAGCTTCAACACTATAGAAGAATAAATAGCAAAAACACTAAGCTGTAAACTTTCAGTGTTGTGTTTCTCTACCTAGTAACTAATATGATCCAGATGGTGACCTACTGGCTGGACCTGGCATCCAAAACACTTGCATTCAGCCTGCCCCACGCTCCTTCAACAGTTGAGGAGTAGAAGAGGGAGGAAGGGACAACAACTCTCACTACATTTGCTAACAACTCTTAAACACAGAAATTCAGGATATATATCCACTAGTAAGGAGCATGACCTGATACCATCAGATTTGTACAGCAAAATAATTGGTGCTCAGTACTCGACATCCTAACAATATATATTTTGGGGTGGGGTTGGGCCATGAATTCTGAGCAAGCTTTCTTCCGGCCCAAGAACCAAACACCTGTTAGCAGCTGCCCTGCATCACAGGCATCCCTTAAGTGCATCTTTGTGTTTAACTGCACCCAGAACAAGCTGAGTTCATGTGCTCTGAGACTGCAAGAACCAAAACAGGGTAAGTGAGGACAAGCAGGAAATGTGTTTCAAAAGCATGCTCCTGAAATAAAATGAAACTCGAAGTGTAGAAACGTACTACATGAGAGATCCAATCAGCATCAGTGCGGTAAGTAACGAAGCCCAAATCTAGGACCCTTACAATGGTGGAGGACAAACTATCCCAAGGTATGGCAATACAGCAAATACAAGTCGCCATATTAAGATTCCAGTGAAACAAAACCAACATTTAAGCTTACTTTTGTTAAGTAACATCAAGCACCTTCTTAAAACTCAAACTACAGTTTATGTAACCATAGAGACTGCATAGAGAATACATCAACAAGAAAAAGAACAGAAGTAGTGAACACATATGGACATTTACAAAGCAAATTTACTTTATACGTTTCTATATTAGCTCTTCATTTGTAAGTCTTCAAAGGGCTTGAGTGTGGCTATTAAGTCACTTTGGGGTAGCTTCATTTATTTCTACTCGAAAGCAATCAAATCTCTGCCACGCTTATTTGGAGACAAGGGGAGGCATGGACAAAATAACCCCTCCAGTAAGCAGCCAAAAATTAATGGTGTGAAAATGACTGTATGAACAATCATGATATTTATGTTAGTTATACCAGAAGCTAAGATCTTCCATGAAAAGAATGATTTAGAGTTCTGCTTTTATTACGGATCTCACTAAAACAACACTGGTTTTGTACTAGCACACCTTCAACTCAGGTCAGTGGAACCTCTCCTGTATAGGCAATCCAGGACTTGATAAACCCAAAATTGTGAACTCTTAAGTTACAATATAGGATAAAAATTAAATTTCACTAAAGAATTAAGTTTCATCCTAAACCCATTTTTTCCTGTTCAAAGAATATCAGACTATATTTTTAAATAGGTTTGAAGGATTCAGTGGAAGAATATATATGGCATTCCTTTAGTTTTATGTTAAACACTTACGCTACATCAATTTTTCCATCTGGTTTCTTGGTAGCACCAGTAACTTTGGTGTTTAGTTTAAACTTAAGTCCCTGTTTCTGAAGAATACGTTGGAAGTTTTTAGAGATCTCCATGTCAATTCCCATTCCACCAACATGGCCCATGAACTCAACAGCTGTCACATCTGCACCAAGGCGCTGCCAAACTGAACCCTAGAGACACAACAACACGCATAAGTTTTTGAAAGGAAAACTTCAGATTTCTTTACTGTAATACTTATCACTTCGATTGTAAACTTTTCAGAAGCAGGACAACAGGCAAGAGCAAAATGACCAGCTTTTACAAACATTACAGTGTAGGATAAAGCATGCCCGCTACCCATCCCAGCCTTTCCACAAAAACTGGATTTATCACTGCTTGTTTGCACCCCCAAAACTTCAGTGATCAAATTCATGGAATTAGTCTTTTAAAGAAATAACTAAGAAAATAATTAAATATAAATTAGGTATATTTTAGGCTATAGATACAGAAAAATTCAAAATTAAAGAATCTGAGTGCAGCTCAGAAAATCCAAAGGAAGTTGGTTGTGGTGTTCTAATACGACTACAAATTAAACCAAAACAATACCACATTATGGAAATTTTATGCTATAAAATGGAACCACTGCTGCTTCTAGATGTATTTATAACCATAACCACTATCATCAGCTTCACCAACAAACCCCATGTACACGCTATGTACCTCAAGTTACCCACATCCACCCAACACAGTATTTCACTTTGCTTACTCTTCCCTGCTTAATGGTCGGCAGGCTAAGCAACCGCTAAGCAGACGCGCAAATTTGCAAGCACTTGCAAGACCCAGCAAAAAGGACTTGGACCAAGATGAACTACAAAGTCTCTGCGCCTTTGGTTGTTAGACGGAATATGTGCAATCATATCACATAAAAATTCACTGGGATTAAGTGCTACACACAAGAATTTATCCTGGCTTAAAATGCGCTTCCCTTAAAAAAGGAAGTTCTCTCATCTATCTATAGAGCAGGTACAAACCTCAACGAAAGTTAACCTCCCCACTCCCCGAAAAAAAACCTGTATGTGTGGCCCTGTATGTTCCTTTGTCGTTTCTCTGCTTAGCTAACCAGCTGCAGGAGTACTGATCCTATAAACACTTATCCCAGCTCTTCTGCTAGGAAAGGGAGCTAGCACACTATGAAGTCTGAACACTTTCATTACAACTCACTCAACCAAACATCTGTTAAATCACAGCAACACAATTAAATATAACACAAAAAGTAACCCCCTGTTCCTTTATACATTAAAGGCCAAGTGGTTTAAATATCTTCTCACCAGTTCCACACCAATGACTCCTGCACCAATGACAACCATCTTTTCAGGAACTTTTTTCAGTGACAGCGCACCAGTGGATGACACGATATTGTCTTCATCAATCTAATGACAAAGAAATCCACGAAGGGAGGTTTACAATCTCTTTTTTACATGATATATAGAGCACACTGAAGCTGAAGTGCAATCAGATGCAAAAAAAATTATTACACATTAAATTATGTGGATATTACACATTGACAAACAGTACCATTGAGATTTCACATACGTACAGTAATTCCAGGGAAGGGAGCAACTTCTGAGCCTGTGGCTATAAGTATGTTCTTTGTGTTGATAACTTGTGTGCTGCCATCATCTTTGGTTGCAGTGACTTGGTTTTTGCCAGTTATTTTTCCAAACCCAGATACATGTACAACCTTTAGTAATCAGAACACAGTAAATTCAGATTCAAATTACTTATGTAAATTACACTGCATTTAATCTGAATGTCACAAATGCTTCAGAGAAGCTGCTAACATGTACCTTTGTATCACCATCTAGTACAAATCACGAAGTATTTGTATACTATTATTTTAAGTAGATTAAGAATGAAGGAACTGTTAATGAAAAAGTTTCCTAGGAGAAAAGCAAAATCTGCCCTTGCCGAGGCAGTCACTCAAATTAATTTATGTGGCCAGAACATGAAAGTCTAAGAAGCAAGAAATTCAGATCAGAAAAAGTCATGGATGCACCTCAGCATATAATGCAAACTAACCTTGTTTTGTTTAAATAAATGAGCAATTCCACCTGTTAAGGCCTTCACTGCACCACTCTTCTGTTCCATCATCTTCTCTAGATTCAAACGGATTCCTGTAACTAAGGTTAGAAAAAACCTTCTATCAAGCATTGCAGTGTTTTTATGTAAAGGAGCTAATCTAAACACAATTAAGAGCTCTGACGCAGTAAGATGTGTTGAATGGCCCTACTGAACAGTAAAGGTTACATTAAATAACTGCTATGCTAAAAAGCAATATTGCACTTTTCAAATATAATTTATCTATCCATGATTAAGGGTTCAAGGAGCAGACACATGTCTCCTTAACCCTTCAATTGGCAGATAAAGGATATTATCTATAAGTCTCAAAAGTTTTCTGACCAAAAATATATACTAGTCAGATTTCAATGATTAAATTTGCTCGCTGATGGAAACCATTTATGCTAACAGGCAGTAACAAGCTGCTCTTCACACTCACTTTCGATTCCTCTATTTGCGAAATCTTTTCCATGGGCCAAGTGATACAGATGCGAGTTGTTCAGCAAGGCCTAAAATACACACACAGAAATGTGAATTGGGACATACATTCACAATTGAATTAATTACTTAGATTATCAGGAAAAAAATAATCTCGTGTTATTTGCAAAACATTCTCACTACTAAGAAAAAGTCTGACATGTACGTATTTAAAAAGGTGTATTTCAAACACAGAAATTGTACACAGAAGCTCTTACTGAAGCGTTTTATGAAGTTGCACATTTAACGTAAAAATAGAAAATAGTTAAATTCACACCTATCCTTTTTGCTCCTTTCACTAGAGAAACCGGGAATGGCTCCAGAAGGATTAAAAGAAAAAAAAGAACACACTAAGTAGAGGAAAGAAAGATGATTCTGATTCACAGGAGAATTTCCTTATTGCTCTCAGACAAAAGATTACTTGTCAACAAAAAGAGGATACAGCCAAACTGGATGAGGCAAAGCTATACTGAAATCCCTGTTAAAATTTTAGCCCGTGCAGACACACGTGAGTTAAATTTTGTAGTTGAAGAGTTGTGCTAATGTTACTACAACTGCATAGCTACTTGAGCTGAAACTAAATGACTTAAAGCTAGCTCAGCTCACTGGACATTCAGAATTCAAAATTAAAGCTAGAATAGTCTTTATAACAAAGTTTATAAATCAGGAGCTTGAAATACAGAATGTCTAGAACTGTATTTTGATTAGAAATAGCAATATGGTTAGGAAGGGATCTTGGTAAAAAGAATTATGTCTTTCACTATAGCCACCCCAAACATGAAATTATCAGTATCTTTTCAAAAAGGACAACAGCACAAGTCTGTGCAGACTGAAAGCAGGCACAGTAAAACATTCAAAACACTTTTTGAAATACCTGCCTTATATACACACACTTGAGTTAAACTAATACTGTCAGAACAAGATCATTCACTTTTTATTAATAAGTCTTATCAACTCTCACTCTTTAAAATCGATTTGCCCATTTCATGTAACTGTCACAACTCTGAATCTGTAACATCCAATGTTACTGAAGACACAGCCACTGCTTCAGACTTCAGCAATTAAAAAAGAAAAAAAATCCACATCCAGTGTATTATTTTGGGTGGCTTTTTGGAAAGGAATTTTAAAATAGTTTGCTATTGCCTTAGTGTACGCAGTCTACGTATCCACTTCTTATGAGACTGACTGCCATTCAAAAAAAATTCTGGATAGCATCCGAGTTTAGCCATTGGTTCAGAAGTATCTTCTTAAGAACTTCTAAGGATAAAAAAAAAAGGGACTCAAAAAGAAAATTTAGTTAAACAGATCCTAGCAAAGTTCCAAATTTTTAAAGTAACACTGTGTCGATGATCTACACCTCCTTTTTTAGTTTTTTCTCAGTATACTAAGATGTCCTGAACTTCATTAGAACTATTAGTAAAATTTTTAGAAAAATTAATATATAACTTCAAAAACTTTGTATTTATACTGTATTTTCTCCTACCACGCTAATGGAACCTTTCTGAGCAAAAAGATTAGAAAGAGCAATGTAGGTAGGAGGGTTCTTGGTAAGAAAATTATGTCTGTTCCTACAGCCATTACAAACCTGGCATTACCAGTGTCTTCCTTCACCTGTTGGGTGCTAACGAGGCAGACTCATTATCACCCAGGTAGATATAGCAGATTAGACCAATAAGGCTATCTAGCAATACCACTGTTCTTACAAGGCCCTAGTTCTGAAATTACTTAAAACTGGACTGATAACACCAAAAATTAGGTTCTTCTGAATGTCTTCTTATCCTTTCTTTCAGAGTGCATGCCTTGGACTCTCCCTTTTCTCTCCCCACCAGCACTACCAGCCCCACTCTCCAGGCCATCTTTTGGAGCTGCTGAAAACACTATTTTAGCTTAGGCTAAATTTAAAGAGCTAATTAACTAGGCTCTTTCTACTGTCAATGGAGAGAGACAGCTCTCTTCAGATCATGGTGCATCCAACCAAAACCAGAGTTCACGATTTTTCAGAGGTGCCCCTCTCCCCTAATTTAGATTTACTTTCTCTACCCCTAGTGACAGAGTTCAGCATTCCTTTAACGTAAGAACAACATCTTGGACAAAACTACAGGTTTACTCTGAACAAACTGATACCAGATGATTAAGAACTTCACATGGTAGACTATAAGCGATACAATCATCTGAAACAGTTAACGCTGTAGTCAGTTACTGGTTACAACACAGAGTCAACAGCTCATCAGAGTGAGAAGATGTATCTGTATGCACCCCTGGTTTTCATTCTCTTCCACTCTTTCATTTGGGAAAGCCCACAAAACAGAGTTTGCAAACAAAACACTTCTATAGAGCAAATAAAATTTTAACCCTTTATGTTATTTATTTGGATCTTCGGCTTATTTGGACTGCAATTTCAATTTTTAAAGTACATCAATCTTGGAAAAGGATTTGAGGAGTAGTTTGTCAAGTGATACATATAGTAACTGTTGTTTTCAATGAAGTTATGACAAACTATGTACACTTACCTTGGACGGAATACATCCAACATTCAAACAGGTTCCACCTAAGGTTTCATTTTTTTCTACACAGACAGTCTGAGGAAGAAGTGAGGGAAAAAAAGAACTTTTTAGCAATACTATGACACCATTTCCATACAGGGTATCTGACAAGTTAGAACTGATGACAAAGACCAGGCATTTACCTAATAACTCTTCCTCTAAAAGTGCCTCATTAATTTCATTCCTAGATTTATTTTGTGCCTCACATTTACCCTCCCTCACTTTTTTCCTAATTTAGAAACCACAAAATGGCTCTTTGCAACAAAATTCCCTACCAGAATAGAGTCACATTACCCCGTGCACCATTTATACTTTCATACAAGTTCAAGTGCTGCTGTTCTGCTTCAAAAATCCAAAGGCACCTCATATAAATACAACACTCAGTTCTGTGAAAGATGTTTCCCTTGCAATAAAAAAAAAAAACAACCTGCAAAAAGCAAAAAATGTAAATCATGCAAAACATTCCTGAAAACAAGCAATCACAAGCAAACAACAGACAAATAAACCAATACACGTTACAATCACATGAAGAATCTTTTCTTTAAAGAAAACAAAACAAAAGCCCCAAACCACAAATGTTTCCCTCTCTAAACGCACTATCTTACAAGACCCTTTGCTATAAAGTTGTGCCAAAATCGATAAAGAAGGAAAGAATAAAAATCAAGTACAGCAAAGCCAAGCAAAAACAAAGTCAATACCAACAGCGACAGAAAATATTTCATCTCCTTTTCATGACCTTTGCCAACATTGAAGGTGCAAAGGAAAAAAAGCAACTCACAAAGTTTCAAGTAAAAACAGATCACCTCGGGGGGGATGGGGGCAGTATCATAAACCTTTTTCACAGAAGCAAAAGAACTGTCATTTCCTTCTTTATAAGGTGCACAAACGTTCAAAGTAATAGTTCCTTAGTTTATACTCTAACAGTTCCAACCTGCTGAGAAGTGACTACCCAGGTGAAAGCCTTTCATCATTTCTTTAAATTGCTACTTTTGTGCTAAAGTAGAGGTAATGGTCACATGAAGAGCAGGATTCACCGTATCAAATCACAGAAACACACAGAGACATGCTGAACCTCTTTCTATGCTTCCTCCTGTCTTAAGCACATGAAAGCATGAAAAATGATCCATGGGCTTTAAAACCTGCACTATGGATCAAACAGCACCAGACTGCTCCTACCTTTACCTGATAAGGAGGTTCTGCCTCACCCACTTTACATCAACTTCGCCAACAAGGCCAAGCAAAGCTGTTGAAAAGTGAATGCCCAGAGAACATTGTTGGCAATGACATGGGACACTGTGATGGTGATACAAGGACTTAATGCTTGTGTTAGCACATGTAGCACTGATATCGAAGGTTAAAGTTCGGTAGTTCAGTAGAGCACAACCAGGTTCTTCCATGAATGGTGTCACTATAGAGTCTGTCTTCTTGCCCGTCTCACAAAAACTCCTCAAGGACACTCCTCAAGGACAGCACACACATTCTTCACGTTTGTTCAGTGCTACAGGTGACACATGCCAAGCACGTCTAAAAATTTTGCCCACTTCGACTAGCTGTAAAGCAGTCTAACAAAACTATTTTTTGCCATGATAAAAAACAGGATCCAGGGCAGTTTTTAACCTCCTTGTATATGTACCCTATTGCTAACCACAGATATGGAGCACAGCATCGCTCCAAGAAAAGCGGGCATATAACCATAAAAAACAGCTTTAGGCTAAGCGAACATAAACTTACACGGCAGAAGGCCTCAATTAAAACCTGTAACATTGAGCACCTTTTTTCTCAGGTACTCATAGCTCAGTAACAACATATATCTACAAGCAAGATTATTTATTAAGACAAAAGAAACCAATGCAAAAGCATGAGTAAAGACAACTCAACTATCTGCACTAAGTCACAGGCAGATGTAAAACTTCTTAATGGCATCTCAAACATTTATATTTTGGTACAGTTACAAATTAGAAGGCTGAAACATACCCAAAGAGACATCACAAATGCAGCTGTGGGAGTAATGAGCAGTGAGGGACAACACTCAACTACAGAAAAGTTCAGGTTGAAGGGACCTCCTCTGGAGGGCATCTAGTCAAACCTCCTGCTTCAAACACAGTCAACATCGAAGATGTATCAGGTAGCTCAGGGCCTTGTACAGCCAAGTTCTGAAAATATCCAACTGTGAACACTGCATGCTACCTGAGCCCCCGTTCCAGTGTTTCACTGGAACTCCATTCATCAACAGGAATTCCTGTCCTTACCAGGCAGTCTAATCAACTCATTTTTGTCATGAAGTCCAGACGTCATAATTTAGAAGCACTGGACATACCAGCCAGCAGGAACATGAGCAAGACTGCTAGCTCCACCTTCTCAGATTTCAAAACAATTAAGAGAATAATGCAGTGCCAAGAGAGTAAGCTGGTCTCATATTAAGGAGCGAAGGTAAAAAATAGATCCTGCTGAAGTCACACTCTGTATTTTCGTAAGTTTAGAAAATCTGAAACGCATTACGCACATGTAACTCTATTCTCAATACTCAGTTAAGTGACACATCATTAGTACACATCAGATAAAAGCTGCGTCTTTCAAAAGGCATATAACAGACATATAACAACAGAGATGAACATAAATAAATGTAAATTAGATGCTATAGTATTTCTACAAACATATTTTCGCCTCTAAAATTCTCATATGGCAACAGAATTCCTCAGCTTACATTCAAATTCTACTCCCATCAGTTAAATATTGTTTTTTCCTCTTGTAAGGCCCCTCAGTCTGTTCTTCAGGATATTTTTTCAGTGGCCTTTCTGTCACCGTCTCGGTATTTTTTCCCCCCTTTTCTTTGCTGGGAGAAAAATTCCTTCCTAGCTTTCTTTTCGCACCTTCTGTTCTACAAGAGTATAAACCCACCTCAACTATCACTTCCAATCAAAAGCAAGCTGTCCTAAGCAGCTTTGCCAGTAGCCTAGCAGGGCTACAGACAATAATACCTTCACATCTCCATTTCAACTTCTGTATAATCTGGTAAGCAAGGTAAAGAAAGATTACCGACATGGCAACAGGATCTCGTGCCCCAGATGCGACAGAAGAATTTCAGTTTTTCAGTATCACACAAACATCTTCCAAGCTCATCTGGATGAATATTCTGCTATCTGAGTGAGGTCTCATCTTACCTTAAATCCAAGCTGAGCTGCTTTGATAGCAGCAACATACCCTCCAGGACCAGAGCCAATAACTGTGACATCGGCATCAACTAAAACAGACCATATTTGAGTCATTTTTGTTTCAGCAACTAACATTTTACTGCAAGAATAATAGTTTATCATTTCTGAAACAATTCATGTTTGAAAACACATTTTTTTAAAAAAAGCAAAACAGCTATTAAAAATGATGCAACTCAATAAACTAGGTTTAGTTACACGTAAGTGTTACACGTAGTAAGTTACACGTCACACCTAAGAGTAACTTTCTGGACACAAAGAAAAGTTGCATGGAGGTATTCACTCTGCAATAAAACCAACCAGTCTTAAGTTTTGCAGGGAAAATAATGTAAAACTAAATGAGGCAACTGAATTCTGTCTGACCCATCCATCCTGACATAAATCCTTTAAGAACTTAACCCAAGATGTCCGGATAACATTTTTCCAACAAAGTTTCTATTGATGCTTACTGCAAAAGATAAATGCTTACTGAATGCCATAAAGTCAGTAGTTTATAAAGGAGAAAATATGGCTGCAATAGGTATCTATGCAACCTCTATCGATTATGAACACAGCAGAAGCTATGAACTTTGTACCTAAGTCATATCTCGTAACCACAACCTCCTTTGTAATATTAATTACCATCGCTGTTCTTATGTTCTATAAAATTCAACTTCTATTTATAGCTTTAGCTTGATAACAAATAGGACAAATAAGCCACTATTTTTCATCTAAATTTCCATGCTGACATGGATTCCTCCGTCACCTGGAAGACTGATTTCTGAGTTTGAAGCACTTGCTTTGGTTTTTGAGGGTTTTTTTGGGTTGTTGGTTTTGGTTTTTTTTTGTCCAAAGAAATTCTTCAGAATTAATTACCTTGATCAGCATAGGTCCTTTGTGACACTGCACAAATTCCCTGGAGACCATGATGAATTCGATCAAAATGGCTTCTCTAGAAGGGCAAAAAGAACCACCTTAATTTTAAAAGTTGAAGTCTACAACTTGAAGAAAAATAAGCATTCAACCACACACAGACGAACACACAGTTACAGTCACCAGTTAACCAAACCAGGAACAACATGACTGAAGCAGACATGGAGAGCATTGACTGGAACAGGAGGCAGAAGCCGCTCTGCCATTTACCCGCTCTGCACCCTCAGCCGATCGTTACACCTGTTTTTGCATCAGCCTCGCCTAAGGCTGCCTCTAACTACACAAACTTCCAGCACTTCACACCGGGCTCTCAAACCACTTAATGACATAAATTGGACACCCATTTTATGAAGAGTCTTGTTGTTCCATAACCACCCCCTTCGGCCACTTCCCGTGAACAGACAACATCTCAAAGGCGGTTCTGGAGGGCACGACTTTTTAATTGAAATGGGATAGCACAGCACAGTGGCTACAAGCATCCCACGGGCCGATCGCCCTGTAACTGGAGCAGAGGATGCTCCTGGAAGTGCTTCCCAAGCCCTCAACGCTGCCCAAAGGCGGGAACCGACCCTCTGACAGCCGCCGGTTTCCACACCCGCAAAGGTGTCCGCCCTCGCCCCCGGCTCCGCCCGGCCGCTCCCTCCGGCGGGAGGCTCCTGCGGGCCGGGACACCCCGCTCCGCTCTCGGGAGGGCCGACAGCCAACGACCTGCGCGCCAGCAAGGACAAGACCCCGAGCCCACCCCTCCCGGGGAGGCGTGAGGCCCGCCCGGGGCCAGGCCGCACCGCGGGCGCCGCGTCCCCTCAGCCGAGCCGAGGCCGCGCCGAGGAGCGACTCCCCTTCGCGAAAGCAGAGAAGGGAGGGAAGAACAGCCAAACCTCGCGGCCGCCCGCCGCGCCCCAGGGCGCCTGCTCCGGCTCCGCCCGCCCTCACGCCAGCTCCCGGCGAAGGGTGGGGGGGCGTGAGGAAAGCCCAAGCCCCAGGTCCGCGGCGCGGCTCAGCTCAGCTCCCGCCTGTTCCCTGCCGGCGTCGTACCCGAGCCAGCGCGCAGGAGACGCGTCCCCAGCGCTGCATGTCCGCCGCTCCGGGCCCGCCGCCGGCCCGCGCCCCTCAGCCGCCGCTCCAAGGACTCCGCCGACCGCGCAGGC
>VYZM01016696.1:466565-491614 GCA_013398915.1 Dromas ardeola | reverse complement strand
AAGGGCTACCAAGATGATTAGGGGACTGGAACATCTCTCCTATGAAGAAAGGCTGAAGGATTTGGGTCTCTTCCGTTTGGGAAAAAGACGACTGAGGGGGGATCTTATCAACACTTATAAATACTTGAAGGATGGGTGTCAGGAGGATGGGGCCAGGCTCTTTTCAGTGGTGCCCAGTGACAGGACAAGAGGTAATGGGCACAAACTTGAGCATAGGAAGTTCCACCTAAACATGAGGAGGAACTTCTTTACTTTGAGGGTGGCAGAGCACTGGAACAGGCTGCCCAGAGAGGTGGTGGAGTCTCCATCTCTGGAGCCATTCAAAACCCGCCTGGACGTGTTCCTGTGCAACCTGCTCTAAGGTGACCCTGCTCTGGCAGGGGGGTTGGACTAGATGATCTCCAGAGGTCCCTTCCAACCCTATGATTCTGTGATTCCGTGATTCTGTGAGACATTGTTGTAATTAACACAGCTTAATTTTGTGGTATTTATTCTTCCAGACTATTTGTTCTTTAGAAAAAAAAGAGCACGCCCCTGTGGTCCTGTTATTTGCTCTTCAGCATAGCTGCATTTGAAAATGTAAACCCTTAATCACCTGTGGGGGAACAGCAACGAGCCAAGGCCATTTTCCCTCTGTACTGAATTCCACCTGCTTTAGAAGACATGCTCAATTTACAATAAAAACATCTAAATGTGACTTTAGGTAAGTAATATGCAACAAAGTTCATAATATTGATTGGCCATCTTGCCCAAAAGTGAAAATATTTTCTGTGAAAAAAAGTTCTCAAGTTTCCTGGACTCACTTTCTAATTTCTTGCGTAAAATCAAGATTTCCATGAGGTGGCAGTGTTCTGCTATTTCCCGTACAGCGAAGCGCAACACCAAGCACACATTTTGGAGATCGCTTAAAAGAGAGGCATAATATTTACAAATACCAGCCTTTCTGATTGTAACAGACTTAAATTATTTAGGGGAGCCATCTGGGAGAAGAGCAATTCACTCACTAATAACATACAGTCAGATCTGTCGAAAGTGCACCGGCTAACGAATGTGCCGGCACCTAACACCACTGTGTGAAAGCGCCTGCGTTCAAAATGAAAGGCTGTATTCGTGGGCAGGATTCCTCTTCTGTCTTTCTACATCAGGATGTATCTGTTTGGACCTCCAGCAGCACTGGAGACTGGATGTGCCTGATATTTTCATTTTTAAATCCCTAACTCTCAGCCTGGCTAATGAGAAAGCATCCCGGAGCTCCCTGATGCTTGCAGAAAAAGTACCATGGCCCCATCATTTCCTCCCATCATAGAATCGCTTTGGTTGGAAGAGACCTTTAAGATCACCAAGTCCAACCATTAGCCTGTGTCCTGGTTTGAGTGACACAGGATTCATTTCTCTTTCGGTAATTTTACTTTTCAGTAAGGTCTCTCCTAATGCTAGTGAAAACTGCATTTCTAGAAGACTCTAGTGTCTGAATTTGTGAAAATATTTACTTTATAGTCAGCTATGCTATGTGGATTTCAAGGTCGCAGTGTTTTCGAGCCTTGCCAGGTGCGGGGATTAGGAGGAGTGAGACCCAGGCACTTGACCCAAGCTGGCCAACAGGGTTATTTCATACCATGAATGTCACATTCAATCTAAATTAGAAAGTTTGCTGAGGAGTTCTCTCTCTTCCATGATGGCTGTGATCCAGAGAACTTCTTGCCCCGGTGCCGGACCCCTGAGCCCTTCCCTTCCTCCCAAAGCCATAGCACTCGCAGTGTCCCACATTTGCTGTCCCTTGCTGGGAGTGCACAGCTTCCTACTGGTACAATGGGCTGACTATAATCCTTGTATATTTTGTATTGCTATTGGGATCAATATTGATTCTTTAGTATTATTATTGTTAATTATTTAGTCTTATTCTATTAAATCTGTTTATATTCCAGCCCTCGGGTTTCCCTGTTTTTCCCACTTCCCCTTCCCGGGTGGGGAGGGGTCATTGGGTTAAGAGAATAATTGTCTAAATGACAATAAATTGTTGTGGGTTCTTGAAACCATAACAGCCTAGCACTGCCCAGTTACCACTAAACCATGCCCCTCCACACCACATCTGCACTGCACTACATCTCCCATCCTCACTAGTGAGCCAACCAAAGAGAATAAACCACAAAAATCCTCCAGCCGTAGCTAATGGAAAGTACTCAGCCGACACGTTTTGATTCCCCATGACCTCTCCACCGGCCTCGAGCCCCGGTATGCAGCAGGGCACCGGAGCACTGGCAGTGCTCGGTAGTGCCTGGTATTTCTAGGCAAATTAAATGTTTTTCAGACATAGATCTCCATGCCATGAGCATGTTGTTATTGTGAGCAGCAAACAAGACCATCTTCTGCAACAAGAAATGACCCGAGGCTCTGCAGGACACGCTTCGGGCATGTCACATCCAGGTAGCAAGTGCAAAAACAGGACAGGGCTGAGAAAATGGCTGCCCGTCCCTGTCCCCCTCCAAGAGGGAAGCCGAGGCCCCAGCAGAGCTGCTGGAAAGCCCTGTGGGGAAATCTCCGCAGAGTCCTCAGCGCAAGAAGGACATGGACCTGTTGGAGAGGGTCCGGAGGAGGGCCACAAAGATGATCAGAGGGCTGGAGCACCTCTCCTATGAGGACAGGCTGAGAGAGTTGGGGTTGTTCAGCCTGGAGAAGAGACGGCTCCAGGGAGACCTTATCGCAGCCTTCCAGTACCTAAAGGGGACCTACTGGAAAGATGAGGAGGGACTCTTTATCAGGGAGTGTAGTGATAGGACAAGGGATAATGGCTTCAAACTAGAAGAGGGTAGATTTAGATTAGATATCAGGAAGAAAATTTTCACTGAGAGAGTGGTGAGGCGCTGGAACAGGTAGCCTAGGGAAATTGTGGATGCCCCATCCCTGGAAACGTTCAAGGGCCAGCTGGATGGGGCTTTGAGTAACCTGGTCTAGTGGTAGGTGTATCTGCCCATGGCAGGGGAGTGGGAAATAGATGATCTTTAAGGTCCCTTCCAACCTAAACCATTCTATGATCTCTTTGCACTTCCCGTGTCCCAGCTGAAGGACTCAGCTGTGGGTTCGTGCTGCACTGTGAAGTTTTCTCAAATTAGCGAAGATGCTGATGAATACTCTGGCCACCGAAGGGAAGGCGGTTTATGTGGTGAGTGCTTCAGGACCCAGGAGTAGCAAAGGGGCATAGGGGACCTGGGGGAATGCAGAAAGCATCAAAGCGTGTCTTGGTGGGTGAGGACAGTGAGAAGGCGAACTGGCACAGGGGGAATACAGGGCTGGACCCCTCCGTCCCAATCGCCACGGGCCTGTCAGTCACCTCCCAGCAGCCTTGCCCATTAACTGCATGTCACTTTGGGTCACAGTGGCTGGGACTGCCTTTCTGAACCTTCCTGGGGTCTTTGCTGGAATCTGGAGGTTGTTAAAATATTTTCTTGAGGTTTCACATCTCTGAGTAATAAAGATCATAAAGGTCAGATCCTCAGTGGATTGCCTTTAGGGCTGTGGTAGTTGTAAACCATGATCACCTGAGTGCTTTCTGTTCTTGTGCTCCTGGCATGACTCTACCTCACCTTTCTTTGGTTGTGGCACTCCTTTTGTGAACACTGAGGTCACAATACCTGGCATGCATGAAATGTCCCCTTGCAGCAAAGCAGGCTCCCAGGCTGCATGAGGAGGAGTGTTGCCAGCAGGTTGAGGGAGGTGATCCTTCCCCTCTGCTCAGCACTGGTGAGACACAGCTGGAGTGCTGGGTCCAGTTCTGGGCTCCTAAGCACGAGTGAGGCATGGACATACTGGAGAGAATCCACAAAGATGATGAAGGGACTGGAGGACTTTCCTCCTGTGAAGGAAAGCTGAAAGAGCTGGGAGTGTTCAACCTGCAGAAGAGAAAACTTAGGGGGATCTCATCAATTTATATAAATACCTGAAGGGAGGGTGCAAAGAGGATGGAGGCAGGCCCTCCTCAGTGGTGCCCAGGGACACAGACCAGTGACAGTGGGCACCTTTTCACTTTGAGGGTGACCAAGCACTGGCACAGGCTGCCCAGGGAGGTTGTGGAGTCTCCAACCTTGGAGGTGTTCAAAAGCCATCCAGACACAGTCCTGGGCAACCAGCTCTCTATGACCCTGCTTTAGGAAGGGGCTGGACCAGATGACTTCCAGGGGTCCTTTCCAACCTCAACCATTCTGTCATTCTGTGTTAGAAAAATAAACTGCATCGTGAAGTCTTCTCGTTAGCTGTCCTGAGAACAAGTCAGCTCTGACTTGGAGCTAGAGGAGGAAAGCTGCAGGCATATACTGAAGTCAACAGAGGGCAACATAACTGCATAGAGTAACAGAGATCTTCAAGAACATTTTAGAGAGAAGTAGAGCATTATGTCTCTTTGAAATACTGAATATTTTCTTGCATTACAAATTGCATTTTTACACATATGCCTATGCACACATGTTT
This sequence comes from Dromas ardeola, assembly GCA_013398915.1. Classification (NCBI taxonomy): domain Eukaryota; kingdom Metazoa; phylum Chordata; class Aves; order Charadriiformes; family Dromadidae; genus Dromas; species Dromas ardeola. The sequence continues at coordinate 487,153 of VYZM01016696.1, read as the reverse complement.
ATTTGTATACATCAAGATTATCAATTTAGACAGACTATTACACTGGCTCTGACTGAAAAATTTACCATACTCCATCCAAGGACTGGATGGTGGCCATCAGTGCCTTGTACCTTGCAAAGCTATATTTAACAAAACACATTTTCAGATTATTCCTCCTATCTTTGGTAAGTCCTTTTGGTAAATTCCTCTCTTTGGTGAGAGTGACCACCATGGCAGGGTAAGGTATATCCAGAAAGAGATAGGGGTGACATTTTGTTTTGCACCCTTGTCCAAAGCAAGGTACTCTACTGCTTTCCAGACTACTCAGCTTACTCCTCTGCTTAGAAAAGTTTCCTATCACTCAAGCAATAAAGAAAGATGAGTAGAGAACTGGAGAGAAAGCTACAGCAAATCCATGACCTCTGTTTGAGGTTCTGCACCAATATGTGGGCAATATGGGATAAATAGGAAGGAGGAAGGTAAGTGGGACTGGGCCAGATGCAAAATAGCAGCATACCTCAGATTCATCAAAGAGACAGGACAAATGTCTCAAAAGCATATCAGGAGTCCTGGTATGTGTGTACTCTGTTCTGCAGGTATTTTACAAAGATCTGTGGCTCCCAAACGTTTGCAGGGGTGTTAAGTGGTGGCTCCCAAGTGCTTGCAGGAAAGTTAAGCGGTCAGGACATTCCTCTGCTTGCTGGAGCTCTGAGGGAGAACACGTAGGCAAGCAGGGGATCGGGGAAGCTGAAACACTGCATTTTTGAGTCAAAGGGAAGTTAGAAAGGAGTCCCCCTACAACGGGCACCAGAGCTGGGTTTGGTGGTAGGACCCATGTGGGTTCTCTGACACCACATAGTGACCGCAGAAAAGAGCATTGGTCCAAGCTGAACCATGACATACCTAAGACCTTGCCACATACTGTGGTTAAACACCTGTCACCCTGGCCCTGGCAGTGGATTGTGAGTGAGACGCAATCCAGCTGCCTCACCTGAGGGAATGACTTTTCTTTGTATTTAAATGTTAGGCACCTAGTGAAGCCATCCTCCTAAAGCAAGTACCTAAATTCCCTGGGTGGTCAGCAGGTGCCTTTGAAAATAAGCACCCAGGAGATTCTGTCTGCCTATCTTATATGCATGCACCAACGCCAACACAATCTTCCTTGGGGACTTCAAGGATTCTTGCCTCTGCTTTTATATACAGGGAAAACAAGCAACCAAGGCAGGACTTGTCTTACCTCACTGCAGCTGACAAGGTCGGACGTCTGGTTTAGCGGGTCTAATAGAAAGATAGTCTTCTGGGCTTCTATGGGACACTCAGAGAGACTGACAAATTGCGATGGTTATATTCATCCTGTCCCAAGGTGGGTGTCAAGGATTGCCCTCCAACAGCTGAGCTGCCATCCACTGAGCAGAGAGGGGACTCAGTGGCCACCATTAAACATCTAACTTTGAGATTATCAAGGCTGGCGGCAAAAAGCTCACCAGATGTAAGAAGGAGTGCCTCCACAGGCATGGGGAACTTGTGCGCCAGTTGGACATCTCAGGCAGTTCAACTGGCTCCTGCCCTGGGCATCACAGGGACACGACTGCGCTGCTGAACCTCAAAGGAGGCAGAGATGACTCTCCCTTCAATTTGCTTAATTTTATCAAATCTGTGCTGCAGAAAGGAAGTGGGAGCTCTACGTCTGATGTCCTTCCCTTCAATTTCCTTCTGTCTGACTTCCTCCTGGGAACTATTTTGCAACAGCAGTGAATGGCTTTGCGTATCAGTAACTCGGTGTACCTTGTACAATTCTGTTCCCTGCACATTACTTAGTTCTGAAAGATCTGTGACCTTCTAGCTAGAGAGGACATTACAGATGAGGCCGATGTGGCATATGAAAGCCTAGTTCAAACATGGGAAAAAGTCTGCATTATTTCTAGTAGGTTACACGAAAGAAAAAAATAACCGATTCACCACAGGATAAAATTGTGCAGTGCCCATAATTCAAAGCCTTTGCAATGAGAATTAGGGTAGGATTATATATTACTGATGTTTCCCTTTTCCTGTGCTCAATTTGTCATTGCCTGTTTAAATTTATCAATAAATGTTTATACCAGAGCTGATCATAAAGTGCCGGTTAATTTTCACATTTAAGAAAAAAAAAAAAAAGCACTTTCATTTGTTTTAAGCTTCCAGTTAATTTTTCAGGTTTTTAATAAAAATCAAAACCAAAACTACAAATATTTTGTATTTCTTAAACATTCATTGCTTCTATTGTTGTTAGAAAACATGCAAATATAAACTGAGGTGGAAAGTTTCCACACAAGTTTTCATGTTAAGTAAAATCTCACTTTTGTCCCCAAACAAGGTCATTAAAAATGCAGTGACTATGCAGTATTTAATTTTCTTCGATTTCAAAAGCTCTGGCAAACAAGCTAATTAAAATAAAAATAAAACATAAATAACGAGGCAATTAACTCGCAGACAGCCTTCAAGAGATATGTGTTACATCAAGGAAATGGCACACTTTTACTCATGCTCTGCTCTCCTAATCCAGGATCTGGCCTTTAAATCCCCTGAGCAAGGGCTTTTGTGGCTAACAGGAAATTTTGCACCAGGAGTCAGGGACATTTTCTGTGTTCAGACAGAAAATCTTCAAAGTAATAAATTCCCATTGTTAGATCATCTTAGCTTTATGAAAGTCAAAGTTCTCTGTGAAGCACAATGTTATTGTGCAGCTCGGAGCTTTCTCAGTGATAACAGAATGATAAACACAACGTATTTCCTGCATCTAAGATTGCTGTGGTGTTAATGTTTTAAGCACTGTATGGTACCCGGATGGGAGAATGCCCTGATCTAGCACAGCAAATCAACTGACACAGTGAAAACCAAGGTGCATGCACCGTGCCAATCTGCAGTTTGCCCTTTAAGAACCGTAATTGATATAGATTAGTTATATTAACATTACTGTTTGCTTGTGATATTGTGTGCTGATCTGTTAATATAGTACCCTATAACAAAGTCGTGCACCTGGGAGGCACTAACCCCATGCCACAGTGCAGGCCGAGTTCCGGCTGGCGAGAAAGCAGCTATGGAGAAAAGGGCCTGGAGGTCCTGGTGGACACCAAGTTAACCATGAACCAGCAATGTGCCCTGGCAGCGAAGACAACCAACGGCCTCCTGGGCTGCATGAGCAAAGGTGTAGCCAGCGGGTGAAGAGAGGGGATTACTTCCCTCTATTCAGTGCTTGTGGGACTAAATCTAAAGGTCTACGTCCAATTTTGTCTCGCCAATGCAAGAAAACGTGGTGATAGAGGCAAGAGGCACAAGTTGGAGCCTGGATGCTGTGCTCTTATTCTCGGCACCTGCCCAGCCGTCCCCAAGGCTATCTAACCTGCTCTTTAGGAGCTCCAGGGAGATTATACAATGCTGCTGGCTACCTACTCCTCAGCTCTAGTATCATTATCATTAGAAAGTTTCACACTTACCTTAGATCTACCCTGGTTACTCTATCAAAGAGAACGTTTTATCAGTTTGATACAACTTGTTCTTGTAAAATGCCTGTTCATTGTTGCTTATCTCTTTATTATCTTCAAGGTGCTAAAATTTATATAAAAGTGTTGAAGTAGTCTGTGATTCCCTTGGTTCTCCTTTCTCCTTCAGTTAAAAATAAATTCTTTCGCACTCCGCAAGACTCCAACATCCTGTCTTTCTCCAGGTTTCTAAAGACAGTCAGAGCTGCTTCTCTGACTCCTTAAGTTGTCCGGGATGAATTTCACCAAGTCCTGCCAACCTGGGGGCCTTTACCTGCAGTCTATAAGCAAAAGTCTATTCACAAAACTGTTATACACACATTTTGTGTTTATTGTTAGGGTACATAGGATAAAGAAAGAAGAGGTTAAATAACATTCAGACAATCTAGAATGATATACAACTAGTCTTTACACTAAGGGTTGGTGTTTCAGCAATGAAGAAATGTAATTTTGCAGGTAGTAAAACAACATCAAGCAAAATGTAGCCTGAAACTACTTGTACATAAGTACAAGAAAAGGAAGGAGAGAAAAAGAAATACAGAAAAAAATGAGGGTTAAACCAAATAAAACCAGTGTGACTCGCATTATGAATTGAACAAGCACAGAGGCAAGAGCTACCTCTACTGTAACATGTAGTATGTTGTACTTGTTTTGGCTGGAATAGAGTTAATTTTCTTCATAGTAGCAAGCGTGGTGCTATGTTTTGGATTTGTGCTGAAAACAGTGCTGATAACACAGGGATGTTGTAGTTACTGCTGAGCAGTACTTGCACAGAGTCAAGGCTTTTTCGGCTCCTCACACTGCCCCACTAGTGAGTGGGCTGCGGGGGGCACAAAGAGTTGGGAGGGGACACAGCTGGGCCAGCTGACCCCAACTGACCGAAGGGATATTCCATGCCATACGATGTTATGATCAGCAATAAAAGCTGGGAGAAGAAGGAGAAAGGGGGAGAATTTGGAGTGATGGCATTTGTCTTCCCAAGTAACCTTGATGCGTGATGAAGCCCTGTTTTCCTGGGAATGGTTGAACACCTGCCTGCTGATGGGAAGTAGTGAATGAATTCCTCATTTTGCTTTGCTTGGAGTGCAGCTTTTGCTTTGCCTATTAAGCTGTCTATCTCAACCCACAAGTTTTCACACTTTTACCCTTCCGATTCTCTCCCCCATCCCACTGGATGGAGGAGTGAGCAAGCGTCTGAGTGGGGCTTAGCTGCCGGCTGGGTTTAAACCACAACATACGTACAAACAGGAGGGGATTTGTACAGCAAAGCACTTGGTAGTGAGGACCTGAAATCCACATTTCAGGGTTTTCCTTTATTTTGGATGAGCTGTAGCCTGCCTCTGTTAAACGCCCCTTTGCAGCTGCTCCTGGATGCACCCCTGGAGCACATCTTCTCATTCATTCCCTTCCCCAGGAAGCCGGTTCATGCAGTTTGAGGTTGTTCCATCATGCAACTCAAAGCAGAAGAACAGGAGATGATCAAGAGATCTGGTACAAAAGTGGACTTGTGTTCTAAATCAACACACTGCTGTAGATGCTCCCAATGAGACTGCAGGAGGAGGGTGCAGGTGCTGTAATGCAAAAAAATCTATGGCAGAGAGTTTGGAAATGGCACTGAAAGAGAAGAGGTAATTTAGAGAGAGACTCAAAATCATGTACTAGCTTACAACGTCCACTTTTAAAAAGTGCACACATGGCAGAGGTGATCCTGATAGATTACTCATCCTAATGCCATAGAAGGAAAGAACAACAATAACCATATAGTTCTTCTAAACTGGCCACAGGGTTATCTTTAGAGGTTTACTAGGCAACTAATGTTCCTCCCCAGCCAACCTTAATAAACATCAAACCCAAAAAATATGAATTTTACCTTCTCTTCTGTTCTACATCTTAACACAAGGTCTCATTGTCGTTAACACATCGACATGGAGATGGACTAGGAAAGGTTTTTTCCCTCTGTTTAGAGTCTCCAGCTTTCAGTGCAGGAGAGCAGCTAGTGCTGGGATGGCAGGAGGGAGGAGGAGGCAGGTCCCAGCCCTACCGCAGGGGAAGGCCCTGGGAATGCAGTTTTGGGTACCACCTGCCCACAGTGGGGCTGTGCTCCCTTCTGGCACCATGGTTTGCCCCACTCCAGCCCAACACGTGCATTGTGTCTTTCACTCTAAATTGTGTCCTAGAAAGCACTTCACATGTTTGAGTTCAGTCAGTTTTCCTAATTCTGAACTGGACACCAGCACAAATGTGCTTCTACTGCTGACACTCCTGGAGCCAGATGGACAGGAGCCTGAACAGACCTTCTGTGCTGCCCCCATGACAGTAGGGAAGTCTCCTTGGACCCAGGTTCATGGACTTGCAGGCAACTTTTCAGCACTGGAAGAAGGCTAAAGCATAGTCAGAAGTGAGCGAGGGAGCCAGTAAGCTGAAAAAAAAACCCACAAAAAATATTGGATACAAAAACCCAGTAGCTGCAGAGCAGAAAAGAGGATGTGGAACAGTTTATATGCAACTAGGTGCAAGTCAGACTGAAGTGTTTTCTGTTATCAGCATCTAAATTAACCAGTTTTAGCCAGTTCAGGTATGTCTACGTGAGTGGGAGTGAAGTGCAGCCATGCTCCTAAACATAGCTTCAGGGTGATAGGAGTGCCTGGACAAGCTCATCAAGGCTCAACTTTGGGAAGAGGATGTCTGTGTATCTTTGGGGCTGATTTCAAGTGGAATAAAAACAGAAGCACCCAGAAAAGTAATGGTCCTGTGCCAGCTGCTGGGAAGATTTGTCCCCACTGCTGAGGTGACCCCCTGCTGGGTCATCAGATGCTCCAACACCCCAAAGTTGCCAAGCAGTAGCCTAAAGCACATTGTCAGCACCTATGAGGATTCCAGATCTGCAGGATTAAGGAATCTTTATTTCAGATATTTTCACTCCCTCTAATGCCCTTATTAACTTGGGCATATTTAGACATTGATTCAGCAGCACCCTAGAACATGGGTTAAAATCCATTTCTTCTCTCTGTCAGATTGTTCTAGAGGGATATTTTCACCGCTCACCAGAGATATTACTACATCCATTTCTCTTGCAGCAGCAGCCATCTGAGGTGACTTAACTCTTTGTGCTTTTAGAACTAAATTTATAGTAACTATGCTGTAGCACAGCTCCAGATTCCCCATGCCCGTGGTTCAAGCACATTTGTTCTGCTTCGTCTAAAATAACTTCTCTCCCTCCAGAGGGAGCTGAGGGAACTTGAAAACTCCAAAAGACACCGGGGCTCGGGAAGTTTTGGGACTATGGACTGTGCATTGTGTTGCCACTACGAAGCCCTCTTACAGTGCTGTTGGGGGAAGCCCAGTAGTAGAGATCCATTTCAAAGCTTTTGCTTTGCTGTTGCTCCTCCAACTTGATTTATGCTTTAAAACTGTGATCTGACTATGACAAGGGGAGATCTAGTAGGTTTACTTGGAAAATAGCAGAGCAGACTCACAGTGTCTGCCTTCAGTGACAGTTGCCAAGTTTCCACTCATCTTTCCCCTCTTCTCCTTACTGTTCCTTTTCTATCTGTTCCTCAGTCAACCTACACAATAGCACCACTGATGCAGGGCAAAAGACACACTAGCAATGCACAGCAGAGGTGTCAGGGTGCTGGAGAGGGGAGCAGGACCCCCCTTTTGCACCCACAGCCCCTTAGATCAGCCCAGCCCACCTGACTGAGCTGATCTAGGAGGCCACTGTCGGCTCAGCAGACAAACACAGGAGTTGCCTTATCACACAGGGTCAGAATCTACACTATTCTGTCATGACCCAAAATAGACATATGTCGGAAATTCATCTTCTGTTTCTGAAGCTCTCCAGTTTTTTCAAACCTCCCTTTAGTGGCACCTGCCATTACACATCAAGGATAGGAATCAAATCACTGGACTTTAAATATCTGCAAAGTTGACACCTGCACCTGGGAGACTCCTGTGGAGTGCCTCTGCAGTCAGTGTGAGTGACAGATCCTCACAAGACACAATTCAGATGTCCACTTGTAGACAGCCACCATGGGAAGATGGCCTAATCACGCCCTCGAAGTGCCCATCTTTTCATAAAGACAGTTGTGATCATAGAATCATAGGAATGTTTTGGTCAGAAGGGACCTTTAAGATCATCAAGTCCAACCGTTAACCGAGCACTGCCACTAAACTAAACCATGTCCCTCAGCACTACATCTACATGTACAGAATCATAGAATTGATAAGCTCAGCTATGGGCATCCACTTCAGCCTTCTTCCACGAGCCACCCAGTCCATCTCCAGCAGAGACTTCTTTGGATCTGAATGAGGTAAGGATCCTGTGGGAAACAGCCAGGAGATCCTGCAGTTAGTGTCTATACCCAGGATATATGCACATAAGCAACCTGATGTCCTGATTTGTGATGCTTTACTTCGCAATCTTAATAGTTTTCTTTAACTGTTGTTTGTTTCTGGGCTTTTTTTAAAAGTGATAACAAGAGACCGGGAGACCTAATACCTGGCTTCATTTTGGCCCCGTCTCAGCCCGTCTGCATTCTTGAGGCCCACTGCATGGCACAAGTGGGGTAAATTGGAGTGTCAGTGAGCAGAGATGGACATTTCACAGGTGAAAGCTGTCAAAAAAGGAATGCACTCTTCCTAAATCATATTCTTAGAAATGCCTGAACCATTTGGACTGGAACCATCTCAGAATTCATCCTGAAGCAGATTCTATGCATGGGAGCTTGTTGCAAAGAGCTGCAGCTCAGCACAGAGCGCTGCAGATGCAAAGTGAGGCAGTTGATATTAATTTGCTAAATTCCTGTTAGACTACTGGCCTCAACAACACTGTATGGCAGGAATTTCACCTTGAGCTGGGCACTTAGAAAAAAAGGACTTCCATTATGGGTTTTGAATTTGGTTCTCTCTTGTTCCATTTACACTTGTTTGTTTCTAATATTTAGAGCTAGGGAGGTCAGGAACTCCCACTCAGAGCGTCCTTTGCACAGAGGTATGTGTGCCTTTTGCATAGCCACATTCTTAACATAGTTGTGGAGTACAGTCATACTAATGTCTAACAGACTAATATCAAATACCTGCAATGCCCCTCGCAGACCTCCCAAACAAGCTCAACCGCCGTTATTGTAATTCTGGAATTCTTGCTGGTGGCCTAATCGATAACTAAAATGGATTAGAGAGACATTGTTGGGAAACAATTAAGGAAGACACCTGACGAGCCATGCTCGTGGATGGCAGCACACAAACAATAGGACATGAACACCCGGGCCACATAGCTGAGGCACAAGCAACCCACACAAGGTCATGGCTGCCTGCCCTGTGTGAGCTAGTCGATCACGGAGCAAATCAGTGAAGGCTCCCAAGGGACACGGTGGTGATTTGAGCGGGTTGGTAGTGAGGGAGATGGAAAACCATGTCTGTAATCCAGCCCCACTCTGATCACGACACAAGAGCAATGGCTCTGCCAGCAAAATCCCCATTCTGCTCCTCACAGCCTGCTTCCCTGCCTGAAGGAGGGAGCCGATTTCTAGGGCAGGGTTTTTCAATATGGGGATCTTAAGACATAGAATAGTCTCAAGAACCTGCAACTGACTCAAAGCACGAGTAAGAGAGAATATGAGGATAGTATTTTTTCCCCTTTAAATAATTCAAAGCTTGGTCAGGGTCTCAGAAGGCTTCCTCCAGTCAAGGCTATTTTAATTCCAGAACAATGAAGAATATCAATTGCTATGAGATAATATCTCCCTCTAACAAGAGCTGCACTGGGCTGTCTTGGCTGTCACAGGAGATGTCCTTGCAAAGGAATTTTCCAAATATCTATCAATAAATATCCTTTGATATGGCACTGAGCAATTTTTACATGCCTTAGTTTCTTTTAAGTAAAGCAAATATCTCATGTTTATCTACTATGGAAGGCTGTTATAAAGTCACACTAATAGTCATAAAGCAATTCAAGAATCTTGAGTGGAAGGTCCTGAAAAATGGCAAGTGCTACTACATCATTAATACATTAATAGTGAGATACCTCAGGTAATGTTTAACTGTAGAATGAGACAGTAGCAATAAAAATGACACTTAAGCATTAATTGTTCTTCTAATCAAGGTACCGTTCCTCTAATTGAATTATTATCTTCCAAAAAAATTGGAGTGATTCAATAAGAGGCATATTTACAAACACTTTATCTTCAGACAGAGTGTAAAGGTTATCAACATAGGTTTATGCTAATAAACGATACTCGAGTAAGAATTGTATTTTGATTCAGTTGTCAAATGCTAACTGGGAATACAAGAGTTCAGCGGCATTTCATATGCTGTATTTTTGTCAAGGCAAAATATTTTTTTATATATATATATGTATTAATATCAATAAGTCCTTAGGTATGTAAGGACTGGCCTGATCAGGCCAGTCTAATTGTTGTGTTTGCATTCTCATTAATATTGATTAATGATTGGGTTGGAATTGTCATTAATACTCATTTGTGGTTTTGTAAATGTACATAAGGAATCTGGCACAGAGAGATATAGATAGGTAGATTCCTAGGAAATGAGGAGAGAGCTTTACATATTGATTCTTAAGAAAAACAGGTTTTCACACCTTCATCAATCAGGAGCAGGGTGCCTGGGATATTAATCCTCAACCTTTTCTACTGAAGATTTAGATGCTAATTTGTCAGTGTCTTAAGTAGACACCCACTACTCTGCACATGTAATTTCTTCTTTCTATGCATTTTGCTGGCACCTCACTCTGCTACAGACATGATACTCTCATACTCTCTGCCCTGCCTTCAGAATACTAAAACTATCCAAGGCCAAGTACAAGGTCCTGCATGTGGGTCACAGCAATTCCAAGCACAAATACCGGTTGGGTGGAGAATAGATTGAGAGCAGCCCTGGGGAGAAGGACCTGGGCGTGCTGGTGGATGAGAAGCTCAACATGGGCCGGCAATGCACGCTTGCAGCCCAGAAAGCCAACCACATCCTGGGCTGCATCAAAAGAAGGGTGGCCAGCAGGTCGAGGGATGTGGTTCTGCCCCTCTACTCTGCTCTGTTGAGACCCCGCTTGGAGTACTGCATCCAGCTTTGAGTCCTCAGCACGGGAAAAACATGGACCTGTTGGAGCGAGTCCAGAGGAGGGCCACAAAAATGATGAAAGGGATGGAACACCTCTCCTATAACAAAAGGCTGAGAGAGTTGTGGTTGTTTAGCCTGGAGAAGAGAAAGCTCCGGGGAAACCTTATAGCAGCCTTCCAGTACTTAAAGGGGGCCTACAGGAAAGCTGGGGAATGTAGCCGTAGGATGAGGGGTAACATGTTTAAACTGAAAGAGGGTAGATTCAGATTAAAGGAAGAAATTCTTTACTGTGAGGGTGATGAGACACTGCAACAGGTTGCCCAGAGAAGCTGTAGATGCCCCATCCTTGGAAACATTCTAGGGCAGGTTAGATGGGGCTTTGAGTAACCTGGTCTAGTGGGAGGTTTCCCTGCCCATGGCAGAGGGGTTGGAACTAGATGATCTTTAAGGTCCCTCCCAACCCAACCCATTCTATGATTCTAAGGTTTTTTTGCCTTCTGTGAGCACAAGGCACGTGAGGTCACAGGACAGCACGGATGGTCTTCCACAACCATTTAAAGTCTTAGTGCTCCATCAAAGTTCCTCTCCTCTGCACCCCCAGCTGCATCTCTGGTCCCCCATGCTAATCCCACTGCTCCCTAGTCATGGGGATGAAGGCAGATAGGTTACAGCCATGGTATGGCATGTGCTGGGTTCCTGTTTGCGCACAAGGGCTCCTTCCTAGTATCACTCTCTTCACTTTCCTAGGGCACCATTCAGATCAGCTCTTATGTACAATCACTTCACCAGAAGTACTGCTTGCAGCTGTCTGGGACAAGCCTGGTTCATTTGCTGCATTCACTTCCAGCCCATGCACCTTACAAGCTCCTTGACCGCAGGAACGCATGTGAGATCTGCCACTCAGCAGCTCAAACCCACCAGGGCTGTCTTGCTTACACAACTCTGCTTAAGCCACAAACCATTCTGGGCTTCTGGGGTAAGAGTCAAAAGACTGAGTTTAAATATTAACGAAATGGTCTTCGGTGCACAAGGCAGTCAAGGCTGAGCACAATGTTCTGCAATTGGGTTGCATCAGTTTGGAAAAATCTTAGCTTTCAATTGCTTTGTGCATACACAATGAAGTTTCATTTACCATTATGTAGGCAGTTGGCAAGAGAAAACATGATCTGTTGTCCTTAAGAAATTCTTTTTTTACCTCATGTGGCTAAATCAGGCCTAGAATTGTCTCTTTTCAGCCCAGAATGAGTGCTCATCTGTTTCCGCTCACCTATGGGTGAACAGGAAGAGGGGAGGGGCTGGGAGCAGGATGGTGGGGACATCTCCCTGCTCCTCCTCCCTAGCAGGGCTGATTTCTGAGCCCTATGAAGGAGCCTCACAGGAGGGTGACCATCTGAGAGGGCACACCAGCAGCCCTCTGTGCAAGGAGAAGACCTCATCTGGGAGTGCAAGGAAACTGGTCAGACCACTCTCCCTGCCACTGCTCCCCTGAGCCCTTTTTGCACATGAAGGTGTCACGGGACCCTGCAGGGGCTGATGCCATGTTGAGACTCTGCACCCACCTCCCACACATGTGCCAGGCCGCAGGCACAGAAAGCCCCTCAGGAGCACATGGCCCAAGTCCCATCATGGGTTAATTTGTAGTTCCTTGCCTTGTATCAGCCTCCCCAGCCAGCTGGCTTTCCCAGTTACTTCTGCTATCTCACCTGTTGCAGCTCAGCATTTCTACCTGTGCTCTCCCAAAAATGCCCTGACTTTCTCCTTTGCTTCACCCTGATAATTTCCATCAATTTTTGGTACATCTCACTGTAGAGAGTTGTGTTTTAATCAGTCACCATAAGGACAAACAAAACCCAGTTGTTTAAGAGTAACTGCGACTTAGCTTCACGTGGAAGAAAATTGTCCTAGAAACTTCAGGAACATCCGAAAGTGTGAGAGAAAAGCAGACGGGTTCTTGTGGAGGTGGATATCCTTTTGGCAAAGCCTCACTTTACACCCAAGAGAAGAGGCAGAAAGGCTTCTGGACTTGCCACTGCTCAGATGACCGTCCCTGCTCACTTTGTCCTGAAGTTGAATGCTGACAATCCAAAACAAGTTGCAATCTGACTCCGCAGTGCTGTATAGATCAGGCTCTGAGCACATAGTCCAGTAAATAAAGGGCTGGATTGGCTAGAAAAACAGAATGATTTAACAAAATGAAGGAATCCCCACATGTTTGTGTAGTTGTCTTTCCATGGGCACGTCACAGGACAGAGGATATTTAATCAGGGCTTGTACTGATAGCGACATTAGACTGCAACCAACTCATATTTATCAGATGTACTTAGATATGTGTTTTCATTTTAGGCCCATCCTGAGTCATAAATAAAAAAGTCTTTCCATCAGACCTTGGAAAATAGTACATGGTGCAAGCACAGCCAGTAGGTAAGAGGCAATTCACTTTTGATCATAAAGGCAGCCAGTAAAAAGAATACAGATTTTTGGATGCGTTTTTCATGAAAGCCACTATCACATAAAAAGATACTACTGCAATTATAATGATCAATCCTAAAAAGTTAGTTGTGATTAATGCCTTTGTAAGGGATATGGCTGAAAGGGCTAAGGGGTATGACATGAGTGAGGAATTTCCTCAAACTCTGTGGAACTTTGTAGTATTGTTTTAGGACTGAGCTTTAAGTCTCAGAAATGCATGGGGTTGTGGTGTAAAAAGAGCAAGCATTTAATCTCCACTGACAACCAGATTGGATTACTCAAACATACTCACTCCACGCACATCATCTGTGTGACCATTTTTTCATGCAAACATCTTGGGAAATGAGAGAGGGAAGACATTTTTGAGCTATGAAGGAGAGTCTGATAAGGGCTGATGCATTTTCTGACCTTTATTGGGAAGATCACCTCCCCAGACCTCCAGCTCTAGGTTTCTACCCAGCTGACTCCGTTTTCTCCATCTCCCTTTGCCCAGTCCAGACAACCACCTGGTTGTGATTGTGGAGGCTCCCTGGTGCTGTTGGCCCCATGCTGAGGAGCATTTGCCTCCTCACCCTTCAGGGGGGAGCCCTGCTGGAAATTCTGCCCTTATTTTATCCTCATTTTGTTTGCTCTAAATTCCCAGCTTCATAGACTTTGGTAACTGGTAAATACAGGCATCTCCCCTTTCCCCTGGTGTTCACTAATCCCCAAAATGTTTGTTTTTAATGGACTTGTGTCCAGAATCACAATTGTTTTTCCCAGCCCAACGCTGCCTTTCAGGCAGAGCAGTTTCTTACTGCGTTGTCTTCAGGTGCTTTTACATGAAGCTCAGTGTGGGAGAGATTCCCTTTTTCGTTTTGCTCCTGCAGCCCAGCGCTCCGAGCCTTGTCGGTGACTCAGTGGGAATGATGCCAGCTATTGAGAAAGAAGCTCATTTCCTGGAGCAACTATCTTTTCCAAGATGGCCTTTATCCTAAACTGATTAGATGCAATATTTTTAGCTTGTTTGATCTGGCACGTTTACAAGCCAAAGCAGCCTGGCAAGGAGCAAAGGGGAGTGCCAGCTCTGGCAGTGGGTGCAGTGGCCAGGGTCTGTTCCCCAGAAGCTGCTGCAAAAGAAGGTGCTACCACCGCTGGACTGGAGGGTTTTCCCATTGCTGTTACTGCCCGCTGGTTGCAAAATGGCTTGCACAGGTGGCTTTGGGATTTATGGCTTTGCATATTTTTAGCCCAGCTGGAGGAAGTACATCTCTTTTTATCAATAATGCTGCAGATAGGAATGGCGATAGTGGCCATTTTGGGATCCAAAGATGACTGTGCGCCTGACTACAGCCCTGGGTGGCCGAGCTTTCCTTCAGGTTTGGCACAGGGAGCAAATAAACCTCTTCTAATAGTGGAAAAAACGGCCTAAAAAAAAAAAAAGGCTGAAACTATAGGCTGTAGGCAAGTCACAGCAAACCATTTGAACTGCGAGGCTTCCTGTTGTACAAGCAGAGGCTAAAATACCAACTACAAACATCATGCATGAGAAGGAAAAAAAAATAGGGCTTGACTGAGAGATGCTGTGGATGAGCCCAGGAGTCCTGGAGCTGGCGGGTCTGGGACTGCGAGCACAGAAATAGAGCAGACGTTGCTACCTGCTTTTTGATTCACCAAATGATAAAAGAAAATCCATTCAAATGCTTCCTTTGTGGTTGGGGGGTTTTTTTGCTTGATCTCTCAACCACCATTCTTGTAAACCCCCTCAAGTAAACAGGGCTAATAAGCAGTGCTACAGCTGGGATTATCTCATAGTCCTGAATTACCACTTTCCTACTTCTGCCTTCTCCCGAGCAGACAGTATGCCAGGTCAGGCCACCTGCTGACCTGCATAAAGATATTTTATCATTTGCCTGTGTCGGTCTGCAAACAAGCAGATAGGAAGGATATTCAGGGGTGTGAATGCAACAGAGGGTACTGCGGGGCTTTTTAACAGCATGAAAAAGATCTCATTTGTAGATTGAGAATGAGAGATGAACAAAGATATGTTTAACTTCTCCTTACACCTAATTCAACTCGGGTCTTGGATTTTACCTTTAATTGGCCCTGCTTGTGTTTATGATAATAGTTATTTTAAAATATATTTAATAATTTATTTAGTGTTTAACATATTTTAATATTTTTTAAAGTATGCGGTCTCTGTACGATACAGAGAAGCAAAGTTTAAAGAAGTGGAAGTTTGCTAGCAGTAATCTAAAAAATTAATTTAAACTACTGATTTTCAGCATGTGTTCTTTGAACCTACTGCTTTACTTCTAAGGGTGTCTGTAACACACCTAAGAAAAGCAGGATTTTCTGTGCTGGACGGCAATGTGTGCTTGGGAGACTTGTATGGAAATGTTTATGAGCCCACAAAATGGAAAAAGTTAAGTATGTTAGCAGTAAACCAATCAATAAATAAAGAAATAAAAACACTTTGGGGACAATTCATTGCAATACAGAAACTGGAAGTTCCTCTCTTAAAAATTAACAAAATATTCAAGAAAGTGAGGGTCCTTAAATAATCTGAAAATATCCTGACATGAGATCAAAGGGCAGAATACTCCATATCCCATGACTACCCAGTTTGTGCAATTTCAGAGGAAGAGCAGGCTGGTAATTAAGGTGAGTTCAGGTTAAAATTCCCAAATCCAGATGTGATTTCAAAGGGTTTTAAAGAACGGGGCTGTACACACCTGAATAGCTCTGGAACAAACACTGGGCGATGATGTGGGGGAGCGTTGACCCCAGACCTGTCGAGCCATGGAGCCTGCAGCCAGGTGAACCCCTCTGCTACATGGACACAACAATGTTGCTCCATGAGCAAAACCCCAGATATTTTCATTTTGCACATTCTTGCAAAACAAGCTGAAGCTGATAGGAACCCAAGAACTGATAAGAGACCTGCTGAAATATTGGGAAATACATTTTTCCATGTAACTGTTACCTGAGTGAAACCTTAGGCATAATTCGCACACTTTAAGGAATGGCACAGTCTAAAGTATCTGGAGATAATGCAGCATTTTATTGCACTGCTGTTTGCAAAGGTACACCACACAGACAGACCTAGAGCACAAACATAAATGATTACAAGGAGCTGGCTCTGACTTAATGTTTGAATATATTCAAATGTTCCACCATTTCCATAGAAATATCTGCTCTGTATTTATTTATTTAGGCTTCTTTTCAACACTATCCTTAAGGGTATTTCAAAATGGATAAGCAACTACAAGTGTGCTCAGCTGGACTTTAAAGAGGAAATTGGGAGCAGTGGCCAGGGATTTCCCGGGAAATAGGGTGCTGGCACCCATTCAGAGGAGCTGCTTGTTGTATTCTGCCAGGCAGCGTTTTGGGCGCTTATAATTACTGTTTGGTTTTGGTTTTACTTTCATGCCAGTTTGACTTTGCTGGTTTTTTAAACAGAAATCATTTGGGCTTAGTGGCTGAAATTCAGGTGACCACTGTGTGGTTTTCATTGTCTTGACTGATCTCTGAGGAGACAGAAACCCGACCGAAGTCATGGCCTGGTGACGGAGTCACAAATAAATGGTCCAGCAGTGCTGGGCGGTAGGAAAATGGGCCTTTTGTGGCCCAGCAGTGCTTGGGGGGGGGACATGGATACAAGTGTCAGGGCCCATTCAACACATGCAACAACTCCCAGGCTGCAGTTGGCCAACTGCTGCCAAGAGAAGAGGAAATTATTCCTCCTTCTGCCATCTGCTCCTGCTTCCCAGGAGGGAAAGACTGCTAAGCAAACTCCGTGGGGACACCACAGCTTACCCCGGGACTGACGCCATGTTACCATGGTATTCACACAACAGACCTGCCCAATCTCAGCAGGAAAGGGCTGTGGTGTAAAGCCACAGGCAGCTGGCACCAGGGCTTCCTGGAGACGGGATATACCTAGAGGAGGGATATACATAACTGCTGTATGCAAGTCTGAGGTGGACATGACCCCCCGCAATGCCTCTCCTTTAGCCTGAGGGAACACGGGATGTTTTTACACTCTCATGTGGCTGAAACCCCGCTGCAAGTGGGTGTCCCACAAACATCTCTTGGAGCAAGTGTCCTTGGAGCCAGCAGGAAGGAGCTGAGGGTGGTGAGGCAAGGCTGAGCTTCCTGCTCCAGCACAGCACAAGCAAGGCTAGCTACGCCTCTGCTTTTTTTTCAGATTATCTGAACACTCATTACTCTGTGTTAAACATAACTCCATGCACATGTAGCCATATCTGTAGCAAACGACAGAGCACGTCGGGCTGTGACGCTGCAGATTCCCTGACTTACCCATCGCCGGCAGGAGAAGCTCTGCAGGGCTCTGTGATTGTGCATCCTCCCGTCACTGTGATCCCCAGCCTGGCCAAGTCTTAAATAATAATGCTGTATGCAGCCACAGTGCAAAAATACAGTCTGCATCAACAAGACTAATATAGCCGGTTGCCTCCGATGTGAGATATCTCTTAAGAAACTAATTTGCTTTATGAAATCAAAAGAGACAGATGGCTTTAAATAATAAAAAAGGAAATATTTTTGCCTTAAGCAAAATATGGAAAGTTCATAAAAGAGAAAATAACATTAACATTGGATTAAAATATGGCACTTTTATCTTGAAGAATGAAACTCGATTTTTAACGTTGGCAGAGGAGGATGACAAAACTCTCCCTGCTTTGAAAGGCAGCGTGCAGGATTTTGTGTTTGTGCTCTTTATGGTATAATGCCATCCTATAAACACCCATCATCCAGGCTAGATTTGCTGGCTTTCAGGGCACAATCACTCTTCAGTACATAATAAAAGGGAATTAAAATACGTAAGTGTAATAAAAGAAGTGTGAATAAAAATTGAGAGGGATGTGAATATAGCACCAACCCTTTTATTGGAAATTTCCAGCTCCTCTGCACGATTCATTGCCGTAATAAGCACTGGGTGCTCCTGCTTAGTGTGTGCTCAATACAAAGGAGTGATAACCTTCAATGACCCGTATCCTAGCAAGGGTCCTTTCTCTTCCTGAGTCACTAAACAAAATTCAGTCCCTCTTTTTCTACAAGTCTTGATAAATCTGAGCAATCCAGAAATACCTTTGTTAATGGAACAGACCTTCTCTTCCTGTCCAGCCTCACTGCCTTTTCCAAACTTATGTCGACTGCCTGACACTTGCTTCTTAACTAAACTCACTCATCCTCATCCCCATTTTATGTATCACCACTGAACTTGACCCAGTAACATAGCTGATTTAATTTGTGCCTCTGAGTAACAGAAACTCTCTGTAAAGAAAAGATACTAGAGAGTATAAGAAGCTGGACGTGAAATGACATTATGCTTCCTTCTGGTGCCAGCATCCTGAGTCTGTGAGTACAAGTGACTTTGCTTTCTAGGAAGACCTCTCAGGGCCATCCAGTTTTCCTTTTCTTTCTTGGATGTCCCCAGTAGGGGCTTCAAATCTTCCTGCGGATGCTATCCACAGGCTGTGGTCCCTGCCCTTCCTATAAAATGGGTGCAAGGAACTGGCACCCACCAACGGTGCATGCCCAAACTGACCACCACACTTACTGCTGAGCAAAAATATATGTTTCTTTTACCCACTGAGCTGCCCAAGCAGAGCAATGTCATATTTGAAAGGGTTGGAAGGACTTGAGTTTGGAGCGTTTTGCACCAGAAGAACCACAGCAGATGCTATTGTGAGCAATATTTTGCTGGAATGTTTTGGGCAGAACCTGGCAGCAGGGTGACCAGCTGGGCAGCAGAAGACAGGACGTGGCCAGAAAGCGGCACATGAGAACAGACGCTTTATACAGCACAGGGTGAAGGAAAACATTGGGAAACACTAGAAATCGGCACGGGCTGATGTTGTTATCCACATTCTCAGCCAGCTAATCTCCCAGTATTTATACTGGTGTTTATTTAACACTAAAGAAAGACGTGGAGTTCTTCACAAGACAAGTAAAATGCATCTCCGGCAGAACTGTTCTCTTTTCTCTGTGAAAAATAGCTTCTCTCTGCAGTTGTAAGCCTCTCAGACAATTTGTTACTGCTTTATCTCCCTCCAGCCACTTGTTCCTCCCTCCCCATCCTGGCCGGGGTGGGAGGCAGTACACATGAAGTCCTTCAGAGCTCAACTCACCAAGTGGCTTTCAAGAGCTCTGGGTAGTTTTCAGCTCCCATGAAAACAAAAGGAAGCTGAGGGTACTTGAGACTTGGCAAGGGATCAGGCTGTGACAGATTCACAGCACTGAACCCTCTGCATTTCTGGGGCTGCCCGAGAGACAGAGCAATAAGAAATTTTCATTTTCTCCTCTTCTGCTCTGCCTTGGCAGAAAAGGCCACACTTTCACAGTTGGTTATGGAGTTTAGCTGGTATTTAAGCACCCGATGTAAAGACATCAGGGCTTTGCACAGCTGAACTTCTGCGGTGTGGGACAGAGGCAACCTGCTCCTGTATGACCCTTGTGCACGAAACCTCTTCTGCACCATCAGGAGAAAATCATTATCTTAACATTACTGCTGCAAACAGAAAGGCCAAAGTGAGGCCAAAGTGTTTATACCCTTCGTCACTCCATGTAGCATCTTATCGCTTTGGTGAGTTAGTGGGAATAATCCAAGAGTAAAGCACTCACAAGTGGATGTGATGAAGCCAAGGACAAGACTCCACTGACTTCATTAGAGACAAGAGTCCCTCCTGCATTTAAACCTAATCTTAAAAAAGCTGTCCTACAGTTTTACATCGCAGCTTCTCATGACGTATCCTGAATACAAAGAATAAAGAATACATTCAACACTTCAAAGTGGTCTTAAAGAAATTCTATGACCACATCATGCCTGCACTTTGAGGAAGGAGGCCAAAAGCTATTTAATTATTTTATGGTTTACATATTTTTAAATGTTTATTATTTTAATGTGAAAAGTAATTTCTTTGTCAGTTTTACAAATTGTAGCAAATCCCTTAAGTCTAACAGCAGTTACCAAAACCTGGGGTTTGCTGTCACAGAGAAGGGATTCTCGACAGGGACTCAGAAGTAACTTGGGATCTTTTTTGACTAGGAGAGCTTATGGTCTTGATTAGAAGTGTAGCTCCAACTTTCAAAAGCACCTGAGGTCCATAAATCTAGTCCTGACTAATCTGATAGCCTTCTATGAAGGTGTGACTGGATGGATAGATGAGGGGAGAGCGGTAGATGTGGTCTACCTTGACCTCAGCAAGGCGTTCGACACGGTCTCCCACAGCATCCTCATAGGGAAGCTTAGGAAGAGTGGGTTGGATGAATGGACAGTAAGGTGGATAGAAAACTGGTTGAAAGACAGAGCTCAGAGGGTAGTGGTTAGAGGTACAGAGTCCAGTTGGAGATCAGTGAGGAGTGGTGTTCCCCAGGGGTCAGTACTGGGCCCAGTCCTCTTCAATATATTCAACGACTTGGATGAGGGGATAGAGAGCACCCTCAGCAAGTTTGCTGATGACACAAAGCTGGGGGGGGTGGCTGACACACCAGAAGGCTGTGCCACCATACAGAGAGACCTGGACAGGCTGGAGAGTTGGGCAGAGA
>VYZM01016696.1:431230-466255 GCA_013398915.1 Dromas ardeola | reverse complement strand
AAGATGATTAGGGGACTGGAACACCTCTCTTATGAGGAAAGGCTGAGGGAATTGGGTCTGTTTAGTCTGGAAAAGAGACGGCTGAGGGGTGACCTTATTAATGCATACAAATACTTAAAGGATGGGTGTCAGGAGGATGGGGCCAGGCTTTTTTCAGTGGTGCCCAGTGACAGGACAAGAGGTAATGGGCACAAACTTGAGTGTAGGAAGTTCCATCTCAACATGAGGAGGAACTTCTTTACTTTGAGGGTGGCAGAGCACTGGAACAGGCTGCCCAGAGAGGTGGTGGAGTCTCCATCTCTGGAGCCATTCAAAACCCGCCTGGACGTGTTCCTGTGCAACCTGCTCTAAGGTGACCCTGCTCTGGCAGAGGGGTTGGACTAGATGATCTCCAGAGGTCCCTTCCAACCCTATGATTCTGTGATTCTGTGATAAAGGCTCCCAGGAAACCCGCAGCTGTGGGCTAAAGTGCAGGAGAGAAATCCTCATTGAATACGCTAATAGAGCTCACACTTTGCAGGGACAGATATTGGGGTCCTGCTTGCTCCACTGTTTCTTGGTTATTCATTGACTGAAATATGTGCAAACCATCTGAGAGCAGAACATCAGGTTCCTCCTGCCCCTTCTCCTCCTAGACCCATGTGTGTGACCATCCCTCCAGAGTACACAGTGTGCCCTCCCTCACTCCATACCCTTTCACCAGATGAGGAAAAATCTTTCTTCAGGGGCAGGGTCTGTGATTTCAAACCCCCAAAGGCTAAGGTAAGTCCTGGCTTCCAGCCCAGAGGAGTGCCTTAAGGAGCCTGGCACCCCATGACCTTCCTGATACGACAGCTGAAGTGTTTCTAGGTGTTCATTGTAGCATTACCTAAGAAAAGGGTCCTAAGAATGGTTTTCATCAGAGAACTTTGATGCTATGGTGTCCTCAGCACCTCAGCACTGAGGTTTTGCTGCTCTCCTGAACACGGGCACCTGCTACTGAAGCTACAGCCTGAGGCACCAAAACATTATTTCAGCTATCTGTCTCCTTAGGTGGTTTTAGGTATCTCAGGGAAATGTTTACAAAGGCTCACTTTGGCCTACAGAGGATGATTTCCCTCAGTTCCTCTGTCGGCAGTGGAGGGGAGCAGGGTCCTGCAGGACAGCCCAACCCACCTATGCCATGTTCATGCCCCAACACTTGGCTGCACCTTTCCATCAGCTGTCCCAGGATGCCACAGCATCAGGTCCATCAAGTCACAGCTGGCCATTGCAAATCCCTGCAAAGGCTATTTTTGACAATGATCTGAGCATACAGGACTTGCTCTGGAAAGACAATTTAGAATCCCTTAAAGGTGCTTGTGAGGAAGATTCATAGTGGCACACCTTGCTCAGAGCTGGCTCGCCCAGCAGCCCCATCTGCCTTACCACTGGCTCATGCTCCTTCAGAAGTGAAGGGTACCATAGCTGAGCTCTGGTCACCACTTCCCACCATGCTCAACAGAAACCTGGCAGATGCACAGGACAGGATTGCAACAGACAGTCCTTCTTATTCATCTCTATTTTCCCATATTAGTCTCTGCAGACCAATCAGAAACAGTTCACCAAACAAAGTTAAGCAATATCATAGAGAACTTTAAGAAATTACTCTTATCATCCCTCCTGAGGATAGGTTCAATGGTCAAGGCCACAGTGAAATCTTCCTTTTCTTGTAAAAGTTAACTGAAGTTAGTTATTAAAGTGCTGCCAGTATTTAGGGAGGTTCTGAAATGAAGAGCATTACAAGATACCTGCACAGCCTCTGAAAATTTCAAGGATATCTTTTTCCATAAAACCTTGGTGTGGTTTCTTCTGAAGAGCTTCCTGGAAGATACATCAGGTATGATTTTGACTAGCCAATCTGGATATGGGATATGTGAAGTAATACTTATAAATTAAATACTCCTAGTCATTTTCTGCATTTCTTGTAAAATTTAAAAAGTTCTCTTGTGGAAATCGTTAGTATTTTTCAAATGTTTATATTGCAGAGAAATTGAGTTTGTGAGTATGTATACACAGACTGAAAAGTGGAATGAAACGTGTTAATATTAAATTATTCAGTTAAAGTTACCAGGTTTTTGTGTAGTTCTTAGTCAATACTTAAGATAAATTAATAAAGATAAAAAAGTATCCCTTTGCTAATCCCCATAACAAAATGACACACATCAAAATATGCATTACCAAAGGTTCACAGATGTGGGGGATTAGCAGTGGAGTTAGAGTTTTTTATGTGTGAGAGATAGTAATGCTGTTAATTGCTGGCCATGAGAACAGGATCAGAGGCTGTATGGAATAAAACTGAACCAGAACGTTCTCTCTCGGGTTTCAGTTCAGAACTAGCTTTGGTCAATGGTGAGTGAAAGTTGTTACCACTTGGTCGCTGTGTGGTATAAGTTTGGTCTGCGCTCCTGGTCCCCGTGTGTGGGTGGACACGTTATAGAAGTCATCAGAAGAATTGCACTAATTGCTCATGTCCCAGGACTTAATGATGGGAGCACTCTGGAAAGGCAGTGTGGGTTACTGGAGTGTGGACCTCTCTTTTATGGGATTTGCGGAGGATGCTGGCCTCCACTACGCTGGCACCTGTCTCAATATCCCCATTTTCTTTAAAACACCTAAAATAAGTAATGGTGCTGACAACTGAAAAAATGTCCTTATGCAGAGGGCATCCTATCTCTCTAAACATGTATGGAAAAAAAACGAGAGCGAGCAAGAGGAAGGCAGTTCTGACTGGAGTCACGGTAGCAGATAGCTGCCAATAGAGCCCATGGAAGAGGGTACTAGGTGAGAAAAGCTGGACTAGTGGGTGACTTGCAGCAGTGGCCATCGAGCTGCAGCAAGGCGCTGGCTGTATGGTCTCATTTACCTGCCAGGAAACAGGTTGAAGGCACTTTACACCGCGCTGCAGGTGCTCAGGCTGGCTTGGTTAAACTTAACTTGAGTAATGCCGTGTGGCACCACAGTCTTTAAAGCAGACTTACGCTCGTACGGTTCAGCCTGATGAGACCCTCGGGGCCAGGTTCCAGGACCCCTTCTACAGCTCTAAGCCATCAAACCAAACCAAGAGGAGAGTTGGTAAACTGGGGCTCCTATCAGGATGGAAAAAACACACACAAAGTGTACGCCTTCAACAAGACCAGCACTAATAAACCAAAGTATATTCAGAGTGTTGTAAAGAGGCGTATTGTATGTTCCCTGAGACTGGGGCGTTAAATTTGGCCTGAGGAAAGAATAAAGGCTCGGCAAGGAGCAGAAGCAACTACTAAAGTGCTCAGAAAAGCTACAGCAGCTGCAGCACTGGGGAAAATATGAAATGAAAGAGTAATCCATGCACTTCTTTTATTTTTATGGCTTATGAACATTTCAAAGGGTACAAATAGTACATCTTGTGCCTCACAATGTAATGAACAAAACTATTCAACAGGGCTTTCAGCAATATCCCTCTCTGTCACGTGAAGTCTAAAAGACTGATACACAGACTAGGAAACAGAGCAGTTCTAAAAATCTTTGATAGATAAACCTTCATCCTGCAAATCTAAGTATACCAAGATTTATGAGAGAAAGAACTAAATTAACCAGTCTTTTCATTGAAATTTCATCAGCCTCAGGTTTGGAGCTCTGATCCCAATAGAGGGAGAGACAATAGTGTACAATTACAGGATTGGAGTAAGATTTTAACTGACTTTGGATCAGGATCTTGAATGAGCTTAGATTTTGAGTATTAGTCTGCTAGAATAATTACCTGCCAGTTTTTGGAAAATATTACAGATCTGATTTTTTTACGTTGAAACAGATAGAAAAAATGTTTAATCCATTGCCAAAATAGTGAGTTCTTTGTGGAAAAATAGTATATCAACAAAAACAGCGTATCCGCTGTTCATGTTCATGTAACTTGAGGTTCATGTAACATTATTCAGACTTCTACACATCCATGAATTTCCCTGGAATGAACCAGGAGGAAACTAAAATGAAGTATCTTGAAACAGATCATTAATGGGCCCTGGGCTGTAGCAAAGTTTCAGGATGGGGTTCATATTTTAATACCAAAATTGTCATAGATAAGAAGCTTTCCATCTGCTCATAACTATGCAAACTGCTTTGTGACACTTGAAAATCTGTCATGTGGTATCTCAAAATATCGAGTACACACAAGTCTGAATTAGAAATGCACGTCAGCTATTCCAGTAGGAGTCAGTCAACAGACTTGGGTGAGGAACTAGTGTTGGTTGAGTGTATCTCCTGAGACCAAGCAAGCACCAAGGCACTAAGGAGCATTTGAAATCGCTAAGGGAGAGAAAACAAAGAGAAGCTCTCTATTATCAGTGTCACAAAAGACTGTTTGCATCCTACAGTGCATTTCACCTCAGAGTCAAAAGAAAATAGACTAGACTAGACCAGTTCATTTGGAAGGGACTTACAACAATCATCTAAGTCCAAAAAAGAACAAGTCCCACAACTCCTGTCTAGGGCTACTACTGTATTAAATATTTAATGGTGGCTACAGCAGAGAGAAATGTTTTTAGATAGGACGTTTATTTAGGTGAATTTCGTGTAGGAACAATGTGGACAGCACAGTGACAGCATCAATTAATTGCTGCAAAATACCCAGTGATATCAACTGAAACAAACCTTGAATCTTCTCATGCGTAACACGGGCTTCAGGGGTCACTGCTGGAGTGACCGAGGACAGTTGCTATTCAGCACAAACATGTGAATGTGGTTTGGGACACAGCAGAAAATAGTATTTAGGTCAGACATTGCAACAACTGTCTGTGAGCATGAAACAGAGGAGAAGCAGGCCAGACAACCTGTGGAAATAAACCTTACAAATAACAAGCAGCAACACCATGCTTTTTTACTACTGAGCCTAACCTCCTCGTCACACACACCCAAGTCAAAAAGTTCGGCCCTGTCTCCCGGTCCAAGAGAGGACGGCTGAGCCCTGCCTTGGCTCTGCCTTTCCCCTCACGTGTCGGTGGGTTCCAGCGAGCTCCCACACTCCCGGTGGTGCCACAAAGAGAAACTGCTTGGGATCCGCTTCTTTATTCTTTAAGGAATTAGTCTCCCTTGAGGGAGGTAGGTTTTGGTTGTAGACGGCTGAATCAGAGATAAATTAACTGAAAATCCATCTTGTCCACTTTTTGGCTGCATCTTTAGAAAGAAATACCTCATGCTCCAGTGAAACACTGCTCTGCAGTGGGAGGGGGAGGTGGGCAGGAGATCACCTCGGCAAAGTGAAGCGGGCATCTCAACCATCTCTCTTTTGATCTTCAAAGGTGGTAATGCTCAGTTTGGAGTTCACTCATCTATGCTACGGCTACCTGCCCCACAGTACATAAGGAGCTAACCTCATTCTTCCTTTCAGGTTTTTAAGGGACTAAGGCCAGAGAGAAGCACACACAAGTCGCCATCTTCACCTGACATTTCAGGAGAAATGGTTGAACCTGTGGGCAATCACTATGTTGTAGCCAGACCTGTGTACTCGGAGAATTTGTTCAATGAAGAGCATGAGAAATTGCACAGATACCATAAAACCTTTTGGGATCACCTGAAACTGTATTTTTGGTAAGAAGATTTTTAATTTTTTTAAAAATATGGATCTAAGAAACAGCCAATACTGCAGCTCTCAGGCAGCGTGAACTCCATCCTGACAACTTCCACCTCAGATTCTAACAAAGCAAATGAAAATTCATTAACCTAATGCAATGTCAGATTTTTCTAAAGAATTTTAGCTGATATTACCCTTAAAAGTCTTCCTACAGTTGTATCTGAGGCAGCTTCTCTTTTCCTGGGCATTTGGCAGCACAGACTCCAGGGAGACCTTATTGTGGCCTTTCAATACTTAAAGGGGGCTTCTAAGAAAGATGGGGACAGACTTTTTAATAGGCCTCTAGCGATAGGACAAGGGGTAATGGTTTTAAATTAAGAGAGAGTAGATTCAGACTAGATATAAGGAAGAAATTTTTTACAATGAGGGTGGTGAAACACTGGAACAGGTTGCCCAGGGGGGTGGTAGATGCCCCATCCCTCGAAACATTCAGGGTCAGGTTGGACGGGGATCTGAGCAACCTGATCTAGTTGAAGATGTCCCTGCTCATGGCAGGGCGGTTGGACTAGATGACCTTTAAAGGTCCCTTCCAACCCAAACCATCCTGTGATTCTATGAAAAATTTTGGTTGGAAGGGACCTCTGGAGGCCACCAGATCCTCCTTCAAGCACAGCTGGCAGAGCAGGTTGATCAGGGCTGTGTCTGGGTAAGATTTTGACCTCTGGCAGCCTGAACCTGAATCCTTCCCCCTTTGTTTCCCCTCTGAAGACAGGCTGTGACTCAGCTGAGCTGTTCACCGACAGTGCTCTGTCCTCTTGTGTCTTTACAGCTGCTCCTCACAAAGGGTCAAAAAAATTGCGTTGCATTTGTTCCCCGTTGTCTCGTGGCTGCCAGCGTACCGCTTCAGGGAGTGGATCTTGAGCGACATCGTCTCTGGCATCAACACGGGGCTCGTGGCTGTCCTGCAAGGTACCTCCAAGAAACGTGTACTCTGACACAGCCTGCCATGCCAGGTGCAGAGGAATTGCTGGCTTCAGCCTGTAACACACTCACAGACTTCCTGGGGTCTCTGTCCTTGCAGGTCTTGCTTTTGCTTTGCTGGTGAACGTCCCCCCTGGTTATGGACTCTATGCAGCATTTTTCCCTGTTCTGGTCTATTTTATTTTTGGCACATCTAGACATATCTCAGTGGGTAAGTTCCGGCACACCAACCGCCCTCCTCACTGGTGGAGAAGTACATGCTGCCCCTTCGGGTCTCTAACGAACACCCTGTGCTGCACAGGTCCCTTCCCCGTCCTGAGCCTGATGGTGGGAGGAGTTGTCGTCAGGCTGGTCCCTGATGGCAGTGCTGGAAATGGCACTTCCACAAATACCTCATCCATAGATGAAGAGAGGGTGATGGTGGCTGCATCTGTAACCTTCCTTTCTGGGGTTTTTCAGGTTGGTAAACGTGTGTACGTGTGTGTGTGTGTGTGTGTGTTTGTGCACGCATGTGTCTATATGCACGTATAGGAATAGATGCATGGTGGGCTGGCCTTCCCCTTTGTTTTCTGCTGGGGTAGTCAGCAAAATAACTCTTTTCCCCTTCCCACATAACTGAACTTGGCTCACTGATTAGGAGACATCCACCCCCCTCCAGTGACCAGACACTGATCCGTGCTGTGAAATCCCTGGTTTTGCCCAGACCTGAGCCTACAGCCTACACAGGGGCACCCCACCTACAGTAAAAAACAATCTGCTGGATAGGAAAAAAGTATTTGTGAGAGTAATGTGAACAATGCAGACACAGCAAGGGGAATAGAAGCTCTGTCTCATAATAGTAAAGTATTTGGATTTGTCTTTAAATTAAAAAAAAATCTCCTTCTCTCCTAATATAGAATTCCTGCAGTTCCTTTCTTCCTTATTAATATGTTTGTGCTTCATGAAACACTGGTACCATGTAAAAATATGGGTACTGAAAAGATTAAGGAGGTTTAATTTAGCTATCAAATAAAAAGAATAGGTTTAAATCTCTCTAGCAATTACTCTTATTAGTCTTATGCCCTCTGTTGCTAAGTCTCAACTTTTATTGCAGGTCTGGTGACAGTATTTTCCTTAATCCCTGAACATATGGGATTAGGTTAAAATCTTTGTTCCCATTAAATATGGTTCTCTTTGTTGCAGAGATTGCTTAAAAGCACAAATGAATCACACTGACGTATGGTCATTTTGCATTTCAGTTGCTTCTGGGAATGCTCCAGTTTGGATTCATCGTTATTTATCTATCACAATCCTTAATCAGTGGTTTCACGACTGCCGCGGCTATCCATGTTGTGGTATCTCAGCTGAAATTCATGCTTCAACTACCTGTCCCTGGCTTTAATAAACCATTTGGCATTATCTATGTAAGTGCTAAGTGCCCATTATTTGATAATGCTACTGAAAACTGTGATGTTTATCTGACCATATCTCACAAGGCAGTAATAACACAACTTAGCATAAAAACAGGAGGAAACACAAAAGAAAAACATCAGATGTGTTATTAGCATATGACCAATCTTTAAATTTATTACCAAACTCTAAGTTAAACCCCATTGGGCTAATTAGATAATATTTTCTATATTGTGTTGGCATATTTTAATTAAGCGTTCAACTTTGCCTCAAGCATTTAATTATTCATTTTTACTGGACTGATATTATATATATTTCACTTGGCTACGACTCCGTGAGGGCTGTGGATGAGAAAGGGGGAAGGAGAAGGACAGGAAGGGAGGAGTGGAGAGGGGCACCTGCTCAGTAATTCCATCGCTCTCGTTTCCTATCGCGCATGTGTATGTTGCTCCCACCCTCCCTGAGGGGGAGGCCAGGAGGAGAGGGTTGAGAGCCAGTGGAAGGGGTCGTTCACATATGCTTTTGTTGTTTGGATGATGCACGTGCACATTCGTCAGGGCTTGCATCCCACACCATACCTTGGGGAATAAATCCCAACTGCCATAACCCTTAAAGCAATTCAGTTACAGGCCCTTCTGGAAAGGACAGGGCTACTGCGCCAAGGCACCACTAGTATCTAATCTACTAGATTAGATATTAGGAATAAATTCTTTACTGTGGGGGTTGTGAGACACTGGAACAGGTTGCCCAGGGAAACTGTGGATGCCCCATCCCTGGAAGTGTTCAAGGCCAGGCTGGACGGGGCTTTGAGCAGCCTGGTCTAGTGGGAGGTGTCCCTGCCCAGGGCAGGGGGGTGGGAACTAGATGATCTTTAAGGTCCCTTCCAGCCCAAACCATTCTATGACTCTATTTCTAAAGCACCACATGTTTCTTCCTGATTTTGCAGACTCTGGAGAGTGTTTTCAGCCAGATCACAAACACAAACATCGCTGACCTTGTCACATCCCTTATTGTCTTACTTATCGTGTTCGTGGTGAAAGAAATGAACGATCGATACAAAGCAAAGTTACCAACTCCCATCCCGATCGAACTGCTTGTGGTAACGTGCACTTCTCTTTGATTTTGTAATTGCTCCATCACTATAATGACATGAAAGGCAGAGTTTTAACTATTTCTTCTCCTGTTCTGCATTAAATGATGGGTTATCATTTTACCTATAAGGAAAAACTGACAGCGTTCATGAGCTATTGTGAGATGTTTTACCTCCACTTACCTGTTCTTAACTGAATACATCTGTAGTGAGTAAGATGTTACAAACTATGAATATTTTCCTTGGATGAAGTTGGCTCTGATACCAGCCGGCTGCAGTCCCACCGCTGGGGCCCCTCCGCGCCACACCTGCAAGCAGCCACTGAAGTCCTGGCCTTCCGTGGCCAAGCACAACACAGTCTTGCCTCCCCTTGAGCAGCAGTGGGGTGGGGGAAGCCTCACACGGGCAGTGAGCTCCTGAAGTCCTGGGGGATGTTGCTATAGTTCCAGGTGGTACTTGTTTCCCCCCAGGGTTATTACAGCACCTTGTTCGAAAACACCTGGTTTACTGGGTGGGATGTTCTCTGTTCTTAATGAGATACTCTGATATATTCTCCGTGTGATTTATGAACGTAAAGCCATACCTGTAAGGTGCTTCAGGAATTACATCTGAACAGCAAAGGGATGTGCAGTCTTGGGGCATAATTCTGCTTCTGGGGATGAGACTGGAGAGTGTGTGGGAGAGGGAAATAAATGTTTTTTAATAGTTTCTTCATACTCTTACTTGAATGTGTCTAATGGAGGTGGGGTTTATTATCTTTCAGACAGTCTTAGCAGCACTGATTTCCTATTTTGTTAACCTTGAAGAAAAATTTGATGTAGCTGTCGTCGGAAAACTAGAGGAAGGGTAAGTGATTTGCTTAAAATTTACCAGTGGAGCAAAATGTTCTCTCCAGTTTGTCAGTGCTAAATCAGTTCAGCTCTGCTTTTTGATTAAAATAATCTGCTTCATCTCCTTTCAGTAGGCAAATAAATATTTTGGTCTCTACAATATGAGGACACACTTTCAATAGGTAAAAGTTATTCACTAGAGCACAACTCCTATATGACAAAGAATACACCACGACACGAAATAATCGTATGTTTCATTTTCTAAGAAAGACAGCTGTTGAGCAGGAGATTGATGGTTGTCTCTTTTCCTGAGCTACTCACTCCTGAACCCCTCCATTTCCCTCAAAGTACACGCACGGTTCAGCAGCCACTATCAGTCCTGGGAAGCCACCAGGACACCACACAGTTCTCCTGCCTGGTCCTCTGCAACCAGCCACCAGCATCTCACCAGGCACCGTTATCCTCCATAGGCCTCAGCGTCTGCTTCTCTACGAGTATATCCATAGAGAGAATATATATCCACATATAGAGTATGTACCTATATATAGAGTACATCCAGCTATGCCAGAATTTTGGGATGAAGAATTAATAGGCACACATTAAGTTAAAAAGAGGGAGGACAGCAGATTGCAGTCATTTACTCACCGGGGCACTCTTGATAGCCTCTTGTAGCCCCAGGGGTGTTAGTGGATGAAGTTTGCAGAAGAGCTCAAAGTTCTTCTCAAGAAGTTCTGCTCAGGAAACTCCATTCTTTAGATTTCATGTCACGGGGATGGGCGGGTGGGGGGAAGTCCAGAGAGGAATTCTCCCTAAGATCTGCAAAAGGCCCTGATCAAAGGAGCAGGGAACGGTACAGCTAAAGCATCGAGCAGATAGCCTGAGAGACTAGTCAATACTACCTGACTTAGTAAGTATTTGTTTAGCTGTCTAAAGTATTTGTTTAGCATGAATCATGCAGGGATTTTTTTTGGGTCGCAATTAAGTGAAATCCTTCCATGTGCAAGTTTCCTGTGCAAGGGCCCCAGGGCCGTGTAAGATCATACATCCATGCATAACTAGAAGGAAGAACTGTGCATGCACCTCAGACAAAATACACTGTGGCTGGTCCTGGCCAAGGAAATGAGAACCTGCTGAGACACAAGCCGAGCCGAGTGCAGATAAACAGAGTCCCTGTTCTGATCAAGGATTCTCCAAAGTTTTACGGGGTTCAGATCAATAATTCTGTGTCGCAGTTCTGCAAAGTATGAGCTGGACACTGCCTTGCTCACTTGCTTGACAACTTGTCTCCTGAGGCATATTCTTAAAGAGCAGATTTTTCTGTCTTTCAGATTTCAAGTGCCTGTTGCGCCTGACGCAGGTATCCTCCAGAAGTGTATTGGTGACAGCATCTCCATCGCGATCGTTGGGTTTGCGGTAGCCTTCTCCGTGGCTAAAGTGTATTCCATCAAGCATGACTACCCAATAGATGGCAATCAGGTAGGTGAATAACATAGAAATCAATACAGTGCATTTGTCAATGGGAAATAAGTCATTTTTAGGAGTGCTTTGCCTTCTCAATAACTGTCATCAACAGTCAACATAACTGTCATTAACAATCTCTTTTGTTTTTATTTCAGGAACTAATTGCTTTTGGGCTGGGTAATATAGTTGGCGGATCATTCAAAGGCTTTGCCTCCAGCACCGCTCTGTCGAGATCAGGTGTGCAGGAGAGCACAGGAGGCAAAACACAGGTATAGGAAAAAGATCATGATGGTGTTTAATGCAAGAAAGCTCTCTTTTTTCCTGAATGACCATAATGCCTTCGGGCACTTATTCATGGTGGAATTGTTCTCTCATGCAGATTGCTGGTATTATCTCGGCTGTCATCGTCTTGATTGTGATCTTGGCCATTGGGTTTCTCCTGGCGCCATTGCAGAAGGTATTCACTGGTTTCACCTCCTGCTTCCTCCTGCTTGCCAAAGACAGGGCTGCTCTAGGAGTCACTGGGAGTGTTCAAAGACTTCAGTGGGAGCAAAACAGGGTTTTGCAAAGCTTGGTTCTTCTTCCATGATGGAGAGGACCACTACATCTGGTCCCTCAGAGGAAACACAAGTGCCAAAAAAACCAAACATCAAAACACCAGATTTTAGGTGCCACAAATAAGTGGGATTTGCAGCCTCGAGTCAGACACCTGCTCTGCACCATGGCTACGGAGGTTCCAGTGCAATGGACGGGGCATCCCAACTCTCAGTAGTGACAGAACGTGAGGAGCTGCTTGGCCTTTCAGCTGCACTTTGGCCCTATTTGTATGATCTTCTAAGACTTAATGTTCAATGTTTGCTTT
Source organism: Dromas ardeola (assembly GCA_013398915.1). NCBI lineage: Eukaryota > Metazoa > Chordata > Aves > Charadriiformes > Dromadidae > Dromas > Dromas ardeola. The sequence continues at coordinate 454,076 of VYZM01016696.1, read as the reverse complement.
GCTTGCTTTAAAATTCAACATGTATTTTGGTCTTTTTAACAGTCCGTCCTTGCATCTTTGGCTCTTGGCAACTTGAAAGGAATGCTCATGCAGTTCAAGGAAGTAGGCATCCTGTGGAGAAAGGACAAGTATGACTGTGTAAGTTGAGTCCCACAAGCATTCAGGAATGAAGCACTCTGGGAAAGTCACCTATTATGCAAATTTGCTTACACTTTATTTTTATTTTTATAGCTGCCTTACTTCACTAAACAGAAAGTACGCAAGTGGCCTGCCTTTTTTACTGTTATACCCCTTGCTCGTGTTTTCCATTTTGTCCCTTCTATTTTGGGTTGATTCTCTCTCCTATCTTTATTTTCATCCATTTTATCAAAATCTATTAAAATACAGTTCATTGTATAAAGTCAGATATAGAAGGCAGTTACAGAAAATGTAAATACCCAGTGCATTGGCTACACATTCAGGGACACTTTCTCACTCACGCAGCACGATAGGTGGAGGTTACATGGCAAAAAACAAGACCATGGCTTGAAGGGTTTACTCCAAATGGTAAAGCCAGTGGCTGGAGGGCAGGACTGCTTACCTCTGACACTCAGAAAGTTTAGGCTTTTGCTTCATCCTATTCCTTGGGTTTCCAAATGGTTCCAGGCCTCAGTTTTCCCAGCTACCAAACGGTTATTTACCACACGAACATGCTTTGAGATCTGTGGTTAAAAATACTCAGTATTATCTAGCCATTTGTGCTTATCATTCAAGTACATTCACAGTACCTGCATTTGCTGGTTTTGATATCCAAAGCACATTTACAACTCTTGGCTTTACCAGGATCCTGATTTACTTGTAACCTTGCCTTTCTGCTGGATTTTCATTGAGCGTTTAGTGAACTACCTATATAAAATCCACGCCTCTCTTATTCTAATCCTTCATTGAATAGAAATTATCATCCCTAGAAACACTCCCTGGTGAGTCTGACCCTATTTTGCAAGGAAAACACAACCTAGGAAACATGAAACTCCTCACCAAAGGTGGGCGGACAGCCTGGACCAGATCTGAAAAAACCAGTCCAGACATTGCTGCTCCCACCCTGGGCTCATGACACAGGTCCTTGACACGCTTGTAACCGCTGCCATCCACCTGCTCGTTACAGGTTATATGGGTGGTGACTTTCTTAGCTGCTGTTTTTCTTGGCCTGGATATTGGGCTAGCGGCCGCCGTGGCGTTCCAGCTGCTGACCGTGGTGATCCGCTCCCAGATGTGAGTACTTGTTGGACGCGATGAAAAGATCTCTCAGGGCCTCCTGTTATAAATTAATTCCCCCTGTACAGAGAAGGCCAACAGCCCCATGACTGTCTGTCCAGCAACCGTGTATGGAAAAATCATTTACAGGCTTAAATGGGGCCTGCTTTAGTCTGAAGAACTGGAGCTGAGGTTGCTTTCTCTGATCCTTCCCTTCCACCAGGTTTCGCTGTGGGGTACAAATAATTGTGTGTGTGTGTGTTTGTTCACAGTCCAAGCTGCACCGTTTTGGCTAATGTTGGGAGAAGTAACATCTACAGGAACAGGAAGGATTACACTGACGTAAGAAATGTCTTTTATTATCTGCTGCATCTGTGTTTCCATAGCAGGCGGCATTACTGACACTTTCCCTTCATTGTGCAGATCTATGAGCCAGAAGGAGTGAAGATTTTCAGGTGCTCATCTCCTATCTTCTTTGCTAATATTGAATTCTTCAGAGAGAAACTCATCACTGCTGTAAGTGTCTGGGACTTTCATTCCGAACATAGGAATTGCGTGACGCGTTTAGGTGAATACAAGTTCCCAGTAATTACTACATACGCAGTCAATCCACAGTTCAAAGATTAATTTTTCATTAATTATTCAAATATTGTTGCCACTAGTGTAATGCCACATGTATGTACACACCTCTGAGAAAGAGAACAGCCTGACTTGTGCTGAGCTCATACCATAACAATGTATATACATATTTTAAGTCTTTTAGAAGAAAGTAGTGCAAACATAGAGAATATAAAGGGACATTACTTTATTCTATTAGCATTCATATTATTTACACCCAATAAATGCTAGTTTACTCATCTTGCCCCAAAGAACTTAACCTCAACAGTCAGAAGAAAAGATGAACAAATCACAATATCAAAGAGGTCTTAATTTCTTCTGTGACAATCTGGCCGAAGGCAGCCTGTCTTCCTGTAATCAGCATGGAGAGCCAGGACCCCTGAGCCTTCGCTGTGCCAGAGAGGCTCGCCATCCTCAGACTGAACTGAACTTGCAAAACAAGGGAGGTGGTGTAGTGCGTATCTACTACTAATCACCCAGCCAGCATGTAGGCACTGATGAGCTATTCTATAGGCAATTAGGAGAAATTTCAGGATCAGTAGCCCTTGTCCTTATGGGAGATTTCAACTTCCCAGACATCAACTGGGAATATCATACTACTGTGATGAGCAGGTCTTGGAAATTCTTGAGGTTTGTAGGAGATGATAACTTCTGGCCACAGGTACTCAGTGGGCCACCTAGGAAAGATGCCCTTCTCGACTTGCTATTTGTGAATAGAGAAGGACTCGTGGCGGATGCGATGGTAGGTAGCTGTCTTGGCTCCAGTGATCATGAAATTTTTTAGTTTAAAATTTTCAGCATAATAAGAAAAAAGGACAGCAGATTTGCTACCCTAGGCTTCAGGAGAGCAAACTTTAAACTATCAGGGAGATATTTAATGGAGTACTCTGGGAATCTGCTTTTGAGGGCTTAGGAGTCCACAAGTGCTGGTCAGTCTTTAAGAATCACTGTTTAGAAGCACAGAGGCAGACAATTCCACTGTTGTAAGTAAAGCAAGAGGGGCAGAAGACCAGCTTTGCTAAACAGGGAACTCCTTGTGGAGCTCAAGAGGAAAAAGAAATGTTATGATCTCTGGAAGCAAGGTCAGGCTTCACAGGAAGATTACAGACCTGTGGTTCATACATGCAGGGAGAAGACACAAAAGGCCAAAGCTCAGCTAGAGTTGAAACTGGCCAGTGTTGTTTCATATAACAAGAAGGGCTTTTAAAAGTATGTTAATAGCAAGAGGAGGTCTAAACAAAACAGTGGACCGATAGTTGTTGAAGATGGGGATGATTAATAGGGATGAAGAAAAAGCAGAGGCATTCAATGTGGTTTTTGCCTCAGTCTTTAATAATACTGATAGATTGAAGTGGTCAGGCAGTTGGACTAGATGGTCATTGTAGGTCCCTTTCAACTGAAATAAATTCTAGTCCAAAGCAAATTCTTGCACCCATAACCTCCCCTTCCTGCTGCTCTTAGGGGGAAGTCAATAAGTAGTGGGTACCCTGAGCATTGGCAATGAGAAGTTCATTCTTCACATGAGGGACTGAAACTGGCAGAGAAACCAGGGAATCTGGCATGTTTGGTTCTCTACGTGCTTGGCTTTTACCTCAGAAGACCCTGAAGGGTTTTTTTCTGTGAGCGCAGAGGCTCACACCACTCTCTCTCTTTACAAACACAGGCATTTGTAACACCTCTCTAGATAGATGAGGCAGAAGACTTTCAGGAATTTAGTATTTTCGTAATCCTCATTAGCCTAATTTACCTGCTGTATAACTTTGCTAAAACCAGCTAAGAGGTTCAAGCAGCATCGGCATCCAACATGATCAATTTTGGTTTTCTTCTTCAAGAAAACAAAATGATGTGTGTAGGACCTAAGCTGCAGTCAGGTGGCACGGAGCAGACACAGCCTGTGAGCTCTCTAATCTTGGTTGCCTGGGTGGCTGCCTCGCAATGAAGATGAGTAGGACAAACTCTGGGCTAGCCAGCACTGCACCAGCCTGCTGGAGTTACTGGCCTGTGCTACAGCATCGTCACTCCTATAATGGTGCCTATGTTGGTGTCCTAGACCTAGCACAGGTGGCCCTGCCTGGTTTGCAGTCATACCTGTAGACATCTTTCCAACCAAGAAAAAGGGCCCTTGCTTGAATTGATGAAAAGTGGCAACATCAAGTCCAAGCTATGCTCATCATGACTGTAAAGAAAAGCTGCATGAGATGTTGTGTCCTTCCCCTGGTGTCTCTGGTGTTTTTTTTTTAATTATTCAAAGTGCTGTTTCTGCAGGTTGGCTTCAACCCACTGAGGGTCCTGAGGAAACGCAATAAAGCTCTGAGGAAGATCAGAAAGATGCTGAAGAACGGAGAGCTGCAAGTGACGCCCGTACGTAAGGCAACTCCACCCAGGAGGGGTTAAACAATCAGCTTCCTGGCCTGACATGGCAGAGAAGTCCCTCACAGGCTTCTGTACTAATTAAATATGTTATTCCCAAATTGCCTCTTTGTGACATAAACACATTTCAAAAATAAGATTTTAAATTACTGTCACAGTTAAAGACCTACAGCTTTAACATGGGCAGAGCTTGTATGTGTCCACTGGAGCGTTGTTTGGCATGAAATGGCAGGATCAGATCCCACAGAGGGAATGTTCATGCTGCATTAATGGTAGGATAAAGCTGGTTTTCTCCCAGCCCAAATCCTGTGTGCTTTTTCTTGACTTGTTCCAAAATTACTGATCAAAGCATATCTGACCATCGACCTCAGGGAACAATAACAAGCCATCATATCATACGATCATGATTAAACAACTGATGAGGGGAAAGCCAACATTTCCAAACTCCTCCAGACAAGGGAGAGAGAGAACTTTTTCTATTGTAAAGTTCAGGTGGGTCCTGCTCCATCTCATGGGTACATCAGCTTTACACTGCCACCACTCTCGCCCTTGCGTAAGATGCACTACTACCCTGCCTAGGTCTTAAAAAGAAGTATTCATTATGACACTTTTCTCTGTCAACACAGAAAGGCTTGATTTGCATGGCTAACCATACACATGAGTCAGATGAAGAACTGGACAACAACAGCATAGAGGAGTTGGACCAGCCCACCAACGTGACAGACTTGCCCATTCAGATCAACTGGGGTGCTGAGCTCCCCCCTGGCATCACTGTGCCCCGGGTTGACATCCACAGCATCATTCTGGATTTCTCAGCTGTGTCCTTCCTCGATTTTTCTGCCATGCGAGTCCTCCAAAAGGTAATTGTAACTCACAAGGCAAACAGTGATTATATGAAAGAAAAACATATGAATGTAGTTACACTTGAGGAATATGCTTGAGGGAAGGGATGGCATCCAGAGGGACCGGGACAGAGTTGAGGAGTGGGCCAGTCTGAACTTCATGAAGTTCAATAAGGCCAAGCGCAAGGTCCTGCACCTGGGTGAGGGCAATTCCCAGTATCAATACAGGCTGGGGGATGAAGGGATTTAGAGCAGCCCTGCTGAGAAGGACTTGGGGGTACTGGTGGATGAAAACCTGGACGTGTCCAGCCCTGGAACCCTTAGCACAGGGAAGACATGGACCTGTTGGAGCAGGTCTGGAGGAGCGCCACAAAAATTATCAGAGGAATGGAACACCTCTCCAATGAGGAAAGGCTTGAGAGAGTTGGGTTTGTTTAGCCTGGAGAAGGCTCTGGGGAGACCTTATTATGGCCTTTCCATACTTAAAGATGGAGAGAAACTTTTTACCAAAGGCCTGTAGTGACAGGACAAGGGGCGACAGGTTTAAACTGAAAAAGGGTAGATTTAGATTAGAAATAAGGAAGAAATTCTTTACTGTGAGGGTGGTGAGGCACTGGAACAGGTTGCCCAGAGAAGTTGTGTATGCCCCATCCCTGGAAGTGTTCAAGGCCAGGTTGGATGGGGCTTTGAGCAACCTGGTCTAGTGGAAGATGTCCCTGCCCAAGGCAGGGGGGTTGGACTAGATGATCTTTGAAGATCCCTTCCAACCCAAACAATTCTGTGTTTCTATTCTGTGTTTCTAGCTTTCTTCTTAAAGGTATTCCTACACAGACTGGAAAGTCAGTGTCAACTTTGAGTTTATGTGAATTTTAATGTACATTTTCCATAGAAAGTGTTTAGAAAATTGATTAAATAATCAACCTAAATTTTCTTGGAATTAGAGTGTTGTCTGTGGCACTTTTTCTTCACCTGGTAAGATTTCATGAAGTTTTACAGAAATGTACATACGAAATACGGCTTTAAACACCAGGCTGGGAGTTGAAGCATTGGAGTTTCATTTCTGGTCCTGATCTCGCTTCCCAGGATGACCTTGAACAAAGCAATAAGAACATTTTCAAACAGTAGTAGCTAAAGTTAATATCTAGAGCCACAGAGGGTGTATAAATCTATTTCTGTAGGAACTAAACACCTGCCATATCAGTGGGAACTGTAGTTCTGTTCAAATTCCCAGTAATAAAAGTCTCCCCAAAAGATTTTGGAGTCTTAATTTCATCATGTGTCAAGTAGGTACAATAAAGCCATACAATTTATCAAAGAATATATTTTTCACTGTGGACTAAATGTATTTAATGCTGCCCCTTTTCAAAAGGATTGGTCATCCCTGTCTGCAGCCATGTGCCATCCTGCCTCTAGGTGCAACAGAGTTTGAGTTTAGAGCTGCCTATCATCATATCTTTAATATCTTAAAGTCCTTTGTATATCTGCTATGGATAATCACCATAATGGCTGTTATCAGCAAACTAGCAGTATCTAAATGGTGCCTCTTTCTGCTTTAACAGACTTTGAAAGAATTTGTCCGGATCGACATTGACGTTTACATTGCAGGGGCCCATGGTGAGTACTTGCCTTCCTGTCAACATCACCATGAGCGCCTTGTCCCACTGCCTTCCCCATTCCCCACCGAGCACAGCTGCAGAGGATCACCCCTGTTTTACGTTCCTTTTACCTTCCAGTCTTGGATAGCAAAAAGATCCGACTGAGCTGGGGCGTCATCCGCCCCCATGCTGTCCCCAGCAGGCTGGGACCACTCATGATGGCTCATTTTACCTACAGCCGCCACTGTGCCCTACAGCTCTGGGCTACAAGAACTGCTGTTGGGCAGCCTGGGTTAGGCTTTAAATAAGAAATGGGGCTCAAATTCCTTTCTGCCTGACATCAAGCATGGCAGTGCTGATGGGCATTTATATCCCACCCTCTCCACATCAGTAAAGAGGAACCCATCTGCTCTAAGAAATAAAACAGTGCAGTATACCAGCAATTCCTGTGTTTGCTCAGTGGACATGCTCAGGACGCACTACTTCTTCATTTTCAAGGCCCGCAGGTCACTTTGTGCTTTGATTTTGTTCCCCCACAGAGGGCTTCCTGGAAAAACTGGAGAGATGCGCTTTTTTTGATGAGGAGATCAAGCCATCCATGTTTTTCCTCACCATTCATGATGCGGTTCTACACATTTTGCTGAAGAAGGACATAGCCAGCTCCCCCAAATTAAAGGTCGCTGAGGTAACACTACGGTTTTCATCTTTCACTACTTTGGTGCCTTTACATTACTCACAGGCACCCAGCAGTGCCCTGCATAGCAAGCCATGTGCCCTATATATTCAAAAAGTTAATGATTAAAACTCAGCTGGTCTCCAATAAACCTGGGGAGTAAGAGTGGCCCCAGGTCCAGGTGCCCAGCAAACCACTAGTGAAAGGGGTGAAGGATTCCCACAGGGGACTGACCTGGCCATGGACTTCACTTGAAGTCACCTCCTTGGGAAGGGCACGATGCGGGGAGAAATCCTGACCCATCCATCGCCAGTCCTCTGTCGTCACCCATCCATTGGGGGACTGCTGCTTATGCTGCAGTGGCTCTTGCAAGGCAGACTTGATGTGGCTTGCATGCAGGCTTCACAGGCCTGTCTACCTTCAAAAAGAGCGCTGAAGTAGTGCAGATAAATTAGTACAGCCAAATTTAGTGTTGGCCTTTCTGGGAACGTTCTTAAATCAAGAGCAAGAAAGGATCCTGCACATGTTAAATCTGTTTAAAAGTACCAAACCCAGAAAGATACTCACCTGAAAACTGCCTAATCCCACTTCGCTGAACTGGCCCAGCTCTTCTCCACGGACCTGGAGACTGCCAGGGGGCACAAAGGGCTCACAAGTGAGAGCTCCCTTCCTTCCAGGTCAACTTCCCAGGCATGTTCCAGAGATTTAAAAGCAATACCTTCTTCAATGTGAAAAAGGAAAAAAAAGGAACAATCCATTTCCTAACCCACAACTTCTTCTGTTCACTGCAGGAGAAAGGTAACAGCAACAACTACGTCATCATCCCCAGCAACGGACTGCGCAGCCGGGAAGTCACGGTAAGGCTCCCGTCTCCAGTAGCAGCACTCCAACCGTAGGACACGCAGCCCAGAAGCCGCTCATGGGAACTGCTAGGTCAGACAACAAAAGCATCTTCATCCCTGAGCTCTTGTGTCAGCCCAGGGCAGACAGTACCCAGACACCTTATTAAGGGGATTTGAATTAAGACAAAGCCTTACCAGAGTAAGAGGCATGGGGCTCGGCTCACAAGCCTTGCCTTGCGCACTGAGAGTCTGCCAAGGGAAGGCGGGCAAAGGCCATCTAAGCAGGCTCTCCCCTGGTCTCCTCGCCTGTCCACCACGGTTGCCCCATGATGAGCTTACTGGTAGAATGTCCACATGGCAGAGGCATCGGCATTAGTCCCATTTATCTAAATGTCACAGGCAGAAGGGGAGTCCAGAGCCAGGGATAAGAAAGGGGGACACACAGCCTTTTGTCACGGACTTTAAGAGAAGGGCAGTATCCAGCACATGGCAACCCTATAAGGAAAAGATGTCAGACCACAGTCTTCCCACACAAACGCTTTAGAGGAGCAAATTTTTACATACCACCCACCAGAGGGCACCTGCCCTGGCTATTCCTTACAGAGGGTGACATCTATTTCCTTTTATTTCCAGCAGATTCCAACAGAAACAAAATTTTAGCTTTAATTTTCTAAATACCCTCCAGCAACACGACATCACTTACAGAAGATGAATGCAGATGCAGTGATGAGCATGAAGATGGAAGGATACTTTCATATACCTTAAGAAGGATTTACCACATACGGCGATGTTCTGGGTTTTGGAATGGGCTTGTCAGTCTTTACGTGTCTCTGTATATATAGAAATGTATTTATGTACATACATGGAGGCAAAAATCATGCAGATTTTTTTATTTCATACCTTGCTGACAGCCTTCCCACACAGTTGAAGAAGCAGGTAATGTTAACTCTATTTGCATATACTTGTACATATATCTATATTATTCCCACTGTTTGTAGACAACCTGTACAGTTACTAGAGAATATATAAATATTTTAAATCTTGTAATTTATAATACAGACTAATAGTTGGGAGTGATATTTTATCTTCAGTTTGTACATAACTTGTATAAAGTTTTCCTTATGGTTTGTAAGACACCTAGTAGACTGAGTTATTAAACTTGTTTTCAGCTCACTACCATGAGCCACAGTGACCAATGTATCTGCCGTAAAACATAAAGATCGTTCAGGAAGAACACAGCATTTTCAGATCCAAACATGATTCATTGATTTGGACTGGGCTGCTATAAAGTGCAGGAGAGAGGATACCTTTATAGTGAACTATTAAATAATGATTTTGGTAACTCTGCATCGTTTGCTGCATTTGTCAATACACCGTGGAAGTAGTTCCTAATCCATGAGTGTGTCCCCAGCGAGCAGACAGACCCAGCGCCCCAGAACTCGGATCAGGAGGAGCTGCGGGTGCGGAGCTGCCAGGTGGAATCACCCAGGTCTCTTGAACAGATGCGCAGAGGAGTTGAACTTAAAAAAGAGTATATTCTGATCCTCTAGTCTGCACAACCCAGTTGTACAACTGCTGTAAGTCAACTTCTGCTGGAACGCTTAAGGCTTGAAGCTGAACTTCAAGCTTGAAGCACGTCTTTCAGAGAAAATGCAAAAGGTGACAAAACTTTTAATTTAACATAGCAAGTGCTGGAGGTATAAAAATCTTCAGCCTAGAGGAAAATTGAACCATCTCAGGAGTCTGAAAGAAATAGCAGTCTGAAATCACAAGAGTTTTTAGTTTTCAAGCCTAGTTTTGACTTTCAACCAAGCCGGGGTGACCAGAACAGTGCATTTGGACTTGTAGTTAAGAAGGGCTGAAGGAAAGGATAAAGTGCTCTGGGTAAACAAGAACCACGATTTTTGTCTCCATAGTATACAAGACTTCAAACCAAAATCTGAAGGAAAACCAGACAGAAGTAAGTGGGGAGAAATGCCACTTGATTTTATACAAGGTAAATATAGACAAGCCATGTTCCCCTGGTATCTTTAGAAAACTGAGCTTCCAAAGGGAAATGCAATAGATGTCACCTCTCTGGACCCAAGTAAAGGCTCCCACAACATGCCAATGGGCAATTGTTAATGCCACTGGAGAAGACAGGATACCTAAAGGCACTGAAAGGCAAAGATAGATTAGACTAAAGAGGAGGTGACAACTTAGGAGCTTTGAAAGGGAAGTAGCAGGGTAGAGGGAGCACTGATCTGTTAAACATTTTCATTAATTGTTTGTTTTTTTTTTTTCCGCAAAATTCTGGAGTTATGTAATGAAATCTACTAATGAGACCAAGCTGGAAGATAATATTAAAGTGAGGAGGCTTTGAATACAGAAATAATGAGGTGACCTTGAAGGCTGAGGTAAGAGAAGTCCAGCATTCAGAGAACACTCGTGCATCTGCGGTTCTGCAGTGGGGGTGATCATGCACCCGAAACGGGGTGGGAGAGGCAGCCTTGGGTGGCAATCACAGCGAGATGTCACAGACCGCTTTCCACAGACGTCAGATGGATGGTGGGCCGCTGAACTAGCCCACTGCTCCTCTGAGCGTGCCACAGCAGACGTGCTGGCTAAGTCAAGTATGTGTCACGTGCCAGACAACCAGCACAACAGTACCTGAGAACAGGTACAACCAGGACATCGCTGAATTGCCTTTCTAATGCAGCCTTCCAAAAAAGCCATAGATTGTATCAGAACAGATTTTCCCAGTGGAATGAGGAAGATATTAGTGCTACTGTGCAATGCACAGGGGACATGTCACTCTAAATACTCTGAATGTCAGGACTGAGGCCTGCGGTTCAAGAAAGATGAAGTCAAACAGCAATTAATGAGGAAAACTGCTATGAGGATCTTTCTGGAATGGAAAGCCTAAGGACTGGCAAAAAGAGATACAGATACATCAGGGATTTAACCTAAGAGAGAGGAAAGGCTATACAAGATAAAAAATAAGATTGTCCTATGAGAAAAAAAAAAAGAAAATATATAAACTAGCCAAGCTTAAACATAAGCTAGATATTGGAAGATGGTTCCTAATTTTTACAATGGCGAGATTCTGGAACATCCTTTCCAGTTAGAACAAGAGGAGCAAAAAACCTAATCTACTTTTAAGATGAGGCTTAACATATTTATGAAAATCACGATACCCCCATCATACCGATGGAATCTGAACTTCCTGACTCAGGCTGCTCTTTCCAGCCCCGTGCTCACGTGCTCCTATACAGACTCAGGCAAACATCCCCAGCAAAAGCAAGTCAGTCTGGTGGAACACCACATAGCGCACCTCAAAACTGTATTGGATTCACTGACAGGTTTCAGGTTAAGAAAAAAAAATATTCTTTTCTAAATCGCACTCCTCAGAACAATTCATTTCAACGCTAATGAACCTTCTGACATAGCACAGTGCCCCAGAGCATAAATCCCCCTTCCAAAACCATTTACCATTTCTCAAACGGATGATACCTAGACAGCCTTAGCCAGAGCGTCTTGCACTCTCACGTCACACATCCCTACCAGCTACTTGCCATCCTTTTAAATCACCCAGCTCCTTATTTTTTAATGTTGACAACAGCAGCATTGCATTTCTGATGCTTCATGCGATTTCCCCCCCCAGGTATTGGTTATTTCTGCATTCGATTGTCTCCTACCCTAATACTAATGTTTCTCTGTGCAGTTTACCCTCAAGCCCGGTTTTCACTTTTATGGCGCAGAAGAGATTGCTTGTGTGAAATACAGACAAAAAATTCAAAGTTATTCAGTTTTTCAAGGTCTTGGGCCCAATGGAGAGAGCACTGTAAGATGCAGTCATATTTTTTTCAATTTCAAACTGAGTTTCTATCAAGGAAAAAGTCTCTTTAAACAGTTCTTTACTGGAAAAAATGTCACTCTCCATTCTCTATTCCTCATGCCTGTGCAGAGTGTGGCCAGCTTGCTTTTCTCACTCTTCTTTACGCCTTTGCTCCCCTCTGCTTCCTAGGAAAATACCAGAAAGTTTACCTGATCCAGAAATGGCAAAAAACAAGGGCATGAACACTCATTAGTGCTTATGTGATTTTATTTAGTGTAGGAAATAATTCAGCAGAAATTATCTTGGAGCTGTGTTCAAGCATTGGTTTTCACAAATAAAACTGAAGAAAACTCCTGTCGACTGACACATATTCACATCTATTTAAAATTACTCATTTGGGGTTTTTTTAAGCAGTTTAAGCTGAAGTTCTTTTGTGAAACATGGCTACATAAAACCAGAAACACTCCTGCCCGCTTGCATACATTATCACTCTTCCCATTACCAGAAATAGTGTATTACAGTCAGTCTTACTAGCACTCAGGAATCACCTGCATTCTATTATCAAAATGAATAAAGTTTCAAGATAACAGAGTGAATTCACCAGCTTCCTGCTGCTGTTCCGCCCACACCTTTCCAGACATACACTGGATTTTTTAATCTTTTAATCTCTTGTACTCATGAACTGAGTCAAAAATGGAAAACAATTTTCACACCCCACCCTCCCCAACAAATTAACGCCCTATATTTAGAGAACAAGGAGATACAATTCAGGGTAGGCAAAGTTTCTAAAATCACTCTGCCTTATGTCTAAGTCAAGACTAAAAGGAGCCTTAAACTTCATTCCTTTCACTCACGTCGCCCAAACAAATGCAGCTAGTTGAGTTTACAAACTGCTCCGTATGAATCATTTCTGTGAATATAACCCTTCACAGTTGTGAAGGCACCATAAAGATGATTTAACAATTGCTAAAAATTGTTTTTAACACCATAAACCAAAAAAATAGAGGAAATACAACTTGTGTAACACATTTCCTTTAGAAATGTAGTCAGGATGAAAATGAGTATAAACCTTGCACGTTCCTCTGCTGCACTGGACCTTTAGTGTCATATATATGAACAGGAAAAGTTCAAACTTATTTCCCATACATTCAATATTATGTTGCAACTGCAACCCGCTGCGCTCCTCTGCTTTCCCAGGCCGGACAGTAGCTGCTGATGTGACCCCGTGCGTGCCTTTCTCAGCAGCACGGCAACGCACGCGGAGGGAAACGATACAAAATCAGACACGAGTTCGACAGAGCAGAAAAGATTTTAAGAACAGAGAGGTGTGTTCAGACTCAGCCCACACGGAAAGCGTAGGCACAAATGTGCTTTTGAGAACACTTGGCTTCACGTAATCCAGGGGACTGTTTTACTCCCTTGCTACATGCGCAAACTCCAACATGGAATGAACACGAGTTACTTCCACTTTATTTTTTAACAAACAGAATTTGACACTCTTTTGAGAGCGGTAAGTGAAAAGAAGTAGGAACTCCATCCAGTAAGGTTTTCTAATTCTCTTGGATCAGATTTTTAAAAAATAATTCACATTTTTCATTTTTCTTTTCTAAAAGGCATGAAAAATACCACTTAACACATGTAGGTATCCAACCTTTATGTTAATAGCATTTAAAAAAAAACCACCACCAAACATAAAGTACATGTTCACGCAGTTAGCCTGCTTGTTGTAAAGCATGCATGGCTGCAGGCAACCCTTTAAGCAGAGTTGTAGCTGGAATTGAAGATAAAGCGTAAGGAGACAAGCATCTAAAGCACAGATGTTTTCACACTGTCTGCTGGCGTCCTTTCATTCATTCCATGGCGGACACAAACCACCACCAAACGCCTTTTTATTCCCTTATGTGACATCGTTAGAAGAACCTACAATGGCTGACAAATTTAAACGTTGTCACACTTCTCTTTAAACCTTGAGGTCTGCTCTGCAATGCCTCGGGAGGGAGATCACTGCCACAGACAGGGATATTTATTCAAAGTAAACATCAAATGTTTGTCTTTACAGGACGAAATAAGTAGGAACCCAATGAATTTGCAATTACATCTCACCATTGCTAAGACTGTCAATTATACAATTAAGTACAATATATGGCATTTCTGAACTTCATACTCCAAAGGTATTCTGCAAAACAACCGCAATCAGCTAACTGAACAAAAAAAACCCAACCCCCAAACACACCCAAAACTCCATAAACAAATTAAAAATACTGTTAACATAAGGTTTCAATCAATGTAGACATTTTTTAACTTTGTAAATATGAAAGCATCAACAGTACCCTTAGTTATATAGGTATACTTAAGACTTAAAAAAAAATTGATTTAGGTCTTCCTACACAAGCAAGACGTAGAAATTCGACCCAAGTCCTGCCTACGTAAGTTGACTTTGCAGTAAGTTCTCTATCACAAAGAGTTTCAATCCATGGTCACTAAATAATTCAAGGGATCCCACTGATTTTTTGGGGGTAATATGTCATTGTCCATGTGACATACCAACTTTGCCCCAAATATAAACAGAAAGAGTCTCATACATTCTCTACGGTGACATTTATCGTTTGTGCTTTTTGCTAGCGCAAAGAGCAAAGGCTGTTGTTTTCCCTTATTAAATTCAACTGTCTCCTCGTTTTCAGAAAAGCACTTTATCAAGAACTTCAAGAATAGCTTTGGACCCAGAATTATTAAGCTTGAACCCTTCACCTGTTTCACAAGACTGGGCAACACGTAACAAAAGTATGGAACCTGACTTATTCCTAAAAACTAGCATGATGGAAAGAGTTGCCTAATTTCCTCATCACCTGCAATTGACAGATAATAGCTGATTTCACAATGTCTTATTTTCCAAACCAGAGTGCACTGGTGAGGCTGACGCATCTCCCTGCACAAAAGCCTGTCGCATGGTGTCCTCGTAAACCCGCATGTGTTACCTTCTCAGCCTAAACAAAATGACGCCGGTTCCCAGAACCATCAATAAATCTGTTTAAAACAGGTATGTTACACAGAAGTTTGGCTTTGCAGAGTCAAAGAATATTAACCAGACACGCAGATCTCCTCCCAGATGAAGCTGTATGTTGTAATATAAATGTGCCTAAACCTACCTCCTACCAAACAATTTAACAATGACAAAGGGGGGTCCTTAAAAGTTCCTCATGTGTTTATTGTAAGTTTCTGAAACCAAATAATGCTGGCGGAGTCATTTTCACCTTCATCGATGCTGAAACAGTAAATTTTCAACCAACCTCATAGCACACTATCACAATCAGCTTCTTCTTCACCAGCGTGATTTAAAATGATTTATTTTTCAGAGAAACCAAAACAAAGAATTCTGTCTTAGAAAGACACATATTACAGCTAAGCAGACTTTTAATCAAATGACACTTACTGGCCATTTGTATACCCCAGAATTTATTTGTATATCTCAGAATTTATGTGCATTTCTCTAATGAAGTATTTATTTGAAAGGTAGTCTAAAAGATTTGCCCATGGTCACACAGAAATCAACGGCAGTCAAGGAGAGAGAGTAAATCTAAAGAGTCCTTACTGTGCTAATTAAAATTATGCGGCTTACATGTAAAACTAAAAAATTTGGAATGTCACACTGCCAAAACTCTTTCATAAATTTCGCAAGAAAAAAGGTTTACAAAATAAATAGTAACACTGAGACTTCAAAATGGTTCAGATTATTCAAGAACAGTAGGAAACTGCAAACCCTAGAAAAAAACACAAGATTTCTTCATCTAAAAGCACCACTGCTAGAAATGTGGCATTTTGAAAAAACAAGCGTTCAGCACTAACATTGATTAGAAATGCAAAGATAAGCACTCCAAACAACACACACTCGTGTCTTATTATCATCCAGTTCTGCTACCAGCTGCACTAAAAGAGAACATTCTCATTTTCTATTTATTATATTTCTCTTTAAAAGGAATATGCTCATAAAACATAAGTTCTGGGCCAAAACAGACCCGAGGGCCTGATTATATTCCTACTTTTTAAAAAAAGCAAAACAAAATACTTAAATATTGTCTGTTCAATCTGTATCACAAAATCGAAACAGATAAAGGATGCATAGCTTTTTTATTTCTTTATATCTACATAAGGAATTTCAGACCAGTGCTTTCAGGTTATCTAAATGGGAAGTTTTCCTTCTGTACATATTATATAAAGTGACAGAGGCAAACACCATTTCCCTACCAGAAATAGTCTGCTTCTCACAGACATGGCAAAGCCAATTCACAGCCACTTCCACACAAACGTAGCCACAGGTAAACACAATAGTTTGAATTCAACTGGTGAGTAGTGTACATGTAAACAGAACCTTCTGAACCAAAACTAGCTTTAAAACAAACCAACCAACCCCAAAACCCAAACAAAAACAAACCAACCAACCCCCACCAAATCTCTCAATACATTACATGGTTTCTTGTCACGCCCAATGCTGTATTTCTGATAAATTTCTCTTGCTGCATGAATTTAAAGAAAAAAAAGAAAAAGCCAAAAATGCAGTATTCTGCATGTCTGATTTCTAGCGCCACAAATTCACCATAGCTGAATTCGTTGTAAGCAATGGTAACTGTTAGTAGGAGAAATATTAACATTCCCTTAATATTTCGTTACGCTGCCCATTTGGAAAGTATTAGTGCCGAAATGCAGTTTTGGAACTATGTCTGTGTTAACTTCATATAAAAACCTACCACTTTTACAACCGTATTTCAATTTAATTATTGTACACAGGTTAACAAAAATGTATCATCACAAGTGAAACTAAACACTGGATTTAACAAAAATAATATTCAGAAGGGTACAACACGTGTTCATTTTCTCCAGGAAATAATATTACAAGTGTTCATCTTAGGACAATTCAGCCACACTAGAGACAGAAGTTCTGCTAAAATGCAACTGTGGTCTACTAAAGCCACTTATTTTAGCACTACAGAATATTTGAAGTCAGAGTCCTACAGCCAAGGCTTAAAAATCATTTAAGATGCAACCCCCAAAATATCTTACAGTCAAAAAGACAGTATTTTAAAAAACACACATCAAAATAACCCCAAAACAATTAATTAAAAGGTTGTCGTATATAGTTTTATCTTCTTCATAGCACTCTCTATTCATACAATTGCTCGTATCATTGGTAATAGGGTCTGTACCTGGCTTGATCAGGGTGGTGTGGTCCAGGAAGCGGGGCCTGAGCAGGAGGCCCTTGCATCCTTGGAGGTGGAGGCGGCCCCCTTGGAGCTGGCCATATCCCTGGACTCATTCCCCCAGGCTGTGTGAAAGGGGGACTAAGAGTTCCTTGATCTTCACTGAACTGTGGCAAAGAGTTAGGATTATAGTGATGGGGAGGGGGTGCGTTTACATTTACGGGTGGGCCTCCGTGCTGAGGAGGGGGAGGTCCTGGAGGAGGATGATTCATATATGGTGGCATCTGGGCAATTATATGTCCAGGCGGCGGGGTTATTGGAGGAGGAGCAGAGGTCATTGGTGGTGGAGGAGCTTGGCTATATACCATGTGAGGAGTACCTGCTGCCTGGGGAGGATGCTGCAGTGGATGGCTTATTGGTGGAGGTGGCGGTGGGGGTGGCGCATAATGTTGCTGTGGAGGCATAATATGATGAGGGTGCGATACCACTGGTTGACCCTGGTATTCAGGATGATGATGAGCAGGTGCAGGGGCTGGTGGAGGTGGTTCTCGAGCACCTGAATTTGAATCATCCTGAATAGGGACAGTTATTAAGTTGCTGTGTTTTCTCGTCGAAATGCGGAAGGTGTCCTGACTGACTGGGCGAGGTGGGGGTGGAGCCATTGACATCTCCGCAGGAGGCGCACGAATGTCTTCGTGTGGCGGGTTATAATGCTCATGTGGCACATGCTGTAAAGGAGGTGGTGGCATCATGATGTGCTGCTTTGGCGGAATGTGGCTCATATGATGTTTCTCAGGTGGCATGATGAAACGCTCAGGAATTTCGGCAGGCGGTGGGGCAATAGGGGGATGTACAGGTTCAATTGGAGGACGAGTAACAGGCTTTCCAGCTCTCATGTGACGGTGGTTGATGTGAGCTTGTAAGTCCCTCTGTGACAGGTAAGTTCTCTTGCACCCTTGAACAATGCTACACATGAAGAGAGACCCTCGGACACACTGCTCGATTCGCTGCACAGGTTCATTACAGCTAAATCAGAAGAGAATATTGGTTTATTGTCATCACTGAGACCTTGATCTGCTCTTTTTTGGGTTTTGTGGTGTTTTTTTTTGTTTTGTTTTTTTTTTTGCTAGAAAGCAACCAGTTTACCCTAATTACCCATAATAGAACTGACATTTTTTTCCCCACTGTAGCAATGAAAGAAACATTTCATGATTTTGAAGTTTATCTATTTAAGTCCCCAAACATAACTATGAAACAAGATAAAAATTTCATGAGATGGGCATTTATAAATAGCGTCACTCTCACAAATTCCTTCTGTGCATTAAGACTTATCAAGAGTCACTCTCACTAAGTAAATTAAACTGTCACTTATTCCTTTTCAAATTAGACCAATAACAGGTTATCTGCACAAATACTTAAACAGCAAAGTAAACACTGTTCTCTTACAATCCCAAAATATGGTATACAAAATTATAATCAAGTGGTGTAGTAAAGAATACTCTACTGCCTCTGCTAAATGGACATAAATAAGAACCATGTTAATACAGTATCCGAAATAAGGTATTTCAGTTACTTTCCTATATTTCCTTTAATAACAAATCTTGAGATAACTTACCCTGGACACATCTTGTCTCCTTTTTTCTCATGTAGTATAGCACAGTCATAGCAGAAAACATGCTTGCAAGGTATCTAGAGACCAAAAAATAAATGTCTCTGTTAAGACATCGTATATAAATATCTGTGTCATTTTGCAGAATATAGTTCCTCCTTCCAGCACACAATTTCTAATAATAAAAGCAACTAAGTTACCTATGAGGTGAACAGGCACAGCAGTAATTAGCAGTTTACAGCACCTTTGCATAAAAACTAAAACAGTTCCTGTTGAGTTTGGGTTTTTTGGGGGCAGGTTTGATTGTTTTTTTCAAGAGTTGGCAAAAACATACACGCAAAAGTTTAAGTCTCGCAATAATACCAACACTGAACATTTACAGAAGTTGCATATGCAATCTAATTACACTTGTCTTGCTGGCATGGAAGGATTTTTAAAAGCATTAACTGTCATTAAGTCAGACCCTGAAGCCTTTTACATCCCACTTAGAAATCTAAATTAATCTCAAGGATTTTGTTACACTAATTTTAAAGGGATACAAAAGTGAACAGTGTTTTCTAACTTCATTGCAAGTCTTTAATTGAGATAAAATGCTTATTTTTAAAGCTAAGTCACGTAACGTCAAAACACACTGAACTTTAAGGGGTTTTTGTTGGTGTTTTGATTTTTTTTTTTTAACATTTTCAAGCTTACTTTATTAAATCGGGGGTAAAGTGAAATCAGCCAGATAGATGGCAGAAAAACGCTTCAGCAGTGAAGGCCCCCAGTTCCATCCTGATATTCTTCTGCTGTTTATTCAGAGGCCTGCTGAAATCAGTAACCTCTAGCACCCTCACAGAGACACAGTAAAACCTAATTTTACCTGAAGGGAAACCATGGCTGCATCTTCCACTGATAATTTCACTCACCATGCGTCCATACATTTTGATGGGCAATCCACACTTGTCACAGAAATGGACCGGTGTATCATCCTTTTCTCCCAGCAAGTTTATCTGATAGGATAGAGAAGGGGGTGGGAGAATAAAACCCAACATCACTAAAGCTTCTCATTTCAACCATCATCAACACACGCATTATTTCTGAATTAGTTAAGAAGGATGCAAAAACTCCACAAACGTGAGAAAGCAGAGAACGTATTTTCAGTCAGTCAAAAGTAACCAAAGCACTTTTATTTAAGAAGGTATCTACCAGGGCTACCTATAGTTTGGTATGATTCACAGACAAAGATTCACGACTTCCCATCCACGACTTTACCTTATAGTCCCAAAAGATGGGTCCAGGGAATCTCCTTTGATTGCCAAACATTTCACCTCCTTTGCATTCGTATCGCTCCTCTTCGTTATAATCAAATTCTTCTGTGGAAAGAAGAAAGAGAAGAAAGACACGAGCCAACCACAACACTTTCCTAATTAACACGGACTGCTATTAAGAGCATGTGTCATTCTACACTGAAATCATCAAGAAATGCCACAGCACTTCTAATCTGTTGGGCCCATTCTACAGAAAGGTGCAATCAAAATAGTAAAACAGTCTGTTTTGGGAATGTACAATATTTAATCCCTATAGTGCAGCAGTACCTGGAAATCTGAAACTTCTTTTGCACTTGGACTGAACCTTGGACTTTAAGTCTCCAAGACTGAATAAAGTCTTGAACAATGCTGCAGAATAATACGCTTCCCCGCTACAGGGCTAGTATTTATATTAATTTACCTTCATCACCAGCTTGTGTCTTTGAAGGCATCCTGTTCATATTTCTTGGAGTTCGAGGTGCAGGTTTGCTTTTATTGGTTTGTTTTGAGATAAGCTTTATAGGGATTCTTCTACGAACATCAAGACCACCCAATGATCCTGAACTATTTGTTCCTTGCAAATCATTGTCTATGAAAGAAAAAAAAAAAAATTTTATGCATTTTTTTCAGCTGTCTGATAGTTTCTAAAGAGGCTAAATATCAACAGAAGAGTTTTAAGAAAAAATAGTTTTTAAAGCTTGTTTGAGACATACAAAATATCAAAGTTCAATCACTAAATACCTTCACATACAATTTCTTATAGAAGTCAAGTCACAAAACATTGGGAACAACCACGATTTTAGGAAATTTAGTTCTAAAAAATAAAGCTATTTAAAAATGTTAGCTAGTCATTTCTCCACAACAGGAAAAAAATACTAATTGCATAGCTCCTCTCACAGTGTGAATAGTACTGAAGAGTCAATTCTTTGTATAACCTTGACAACATAAAATTTATTATGAGAAAAAATAATTTTTACAATTTATGTAAATTGTTTATTAAAGTTGGAAGGAAACTAGTTTCCATATTAACACAGCATCTTGACATATCACTTAGAAGTTTAGCATAAAGTATCACAAAAATATCAGTAGTTAAGAGTATGCAGTAGTATCCTTGCTAAACTGAAAATTTCTGTTCCCCACTACATACAGAATTCTCTTTGACCAGATTTATATCTAAGCACCAAGCAAGAAACAGCCTGACACATGCATCAGTAGATACAGGCTCCATAAGATAATCCAGAAGGGGTGTTGCAACAAGCAACACCAACAAAGGCACTACAATTCCTTCAGCTTCCACTGAGTCTACCTTAAATTACTGCATAGCATCTCATTCATAGAAAAATAAAGTTATATCCTTCATAAATGTACCCAGCTCACTTTCATTTTAATTGAAAATGCCATTTTGACAGGCATTTCAAAGCATGACATGCTCAGCCTCAAAGCGGTGTGCCACAAGCCACCAAAACTATGAACTGTGACAAAGTTTCAAATGGGAACTGTGCCCTGACAGTCACTTTGCCTCAAAATCAAGAGCCCTCAACTTCCTCTGATAGATCAAATGTATTTATTCCTCTTTGCACTGTGGTTGACACGTTTTACTCTAAAAGGCAATATATAAAAAGGCAAGAACAATAAAGCCTGTTTTTAATTTTGTTCACTTGTTGCTTTTGTTTAGGCCATCCTGTTGGCTAAACAGATGACCCAGCAAACATACAACTACTAGACCAGGCTTCCCCAGAGACTGCTGGACTAGAACATCACAGATAATAATGCTAAAGCTGTCTATTTTCTACTTTTTGGGAAATTACGTTTTCTACAAGAATACACAAAACTGCGACACCATAGACCAGAAAAAGTCTCTGCAGGACCTCAATACATTTCCAAATAGGGATAAATAAAACAAATTTAAAAACCCCAAACAGACAAACAAAAAAACCCAAAACAAAAAACCTTGTGTATTATTCAGTCCATTGAATGGCCAGTATGAAACAACTAAGTTCTGACGCTTTTTTCCATATGCCTTTGCAAGCCAGGAATATTTACATGAGTTAGCTGCTCAACCAATCCAAACTAGCAAGTTTATTAGTCATTCATGTTTCCAAAAGGATAATAAATTCCAGCCCACATAAGCAGAACTAGCAGGATTAACTCCAGAAAAACACTAATACAAAAAACGTAACAAAACTGTTAAGAATACTTAGAGAAGCTCTAATTAGAGCTGATGCATCCTCCTGAATTGTCAACTTCATAATCTTTTTTTAAGTTTTATTTTTGCACTTAAGTTATTGGGATTTTTTTAATTCATAAATATAGCTCAAATACTACACCTTATATGTATAAATTTATAACGTGATCTTTGCCAAGGCGAAGAAAAAAAAAAACAACAAAAAACCAAAAACTTAGCAAAAAGCCCACGTCCACTCATTTATTCGCTGGACTACGCCAGCACGCCAACCGGCAAAATATCAAAGCTACAAAACCAAATTTAAGCACACGAGAAACTTTCTCCTCCAAAACACAACTACCCAACCAGAAAACAATCGGCACCGATCTCGGGAAACGCAGCGGGCAAACGAGCGCCCCGCCGCTGCCTCCGGTACGCTACCGGCCGCATCCACCTGCTGCAGGCCCAGAGGCTCCGGACACACCGCACTATGGAGCGGGGGCCTCCCGCCCGCCCGCGCCGGGACGAGGGAGGGGGCGGGGGCTGCGGCGGCGGCGCGTCCCCTCAGGCCGGCGGCTGAGCCCCGCTGGTGGCGGTGGGAC
>VYZM01016696.1:404090-430397 GCA_013398915.1 Dromas ardeola | reverse complement strand
CGCGGCTTGTGGCGGCTCCTGCCCCGCCGGCAGCCGCTTCCAGCCGCTCCGGGCCCAGCCCACGGGCCGCAGTGGGGGAGAGCGGTTGGAAATAGGAGGCGTAACCGAACCCTGCGGCTCCTTGGAGAAAGGTGGCATTGAAAGTGAGAGGGGTCTTTCTGCTGAGGGGCCGCCGCAGCCCCGCCGGAGGGCGGCTTGTGTGGTGCGGGCTTCTGAGGAATTGGACGAGTCTTAACCCACGCTGGGCGGCCTCGGCTGCCTTTTTACCATGAAAAGGGCGGATTCCTGGCGCTCGGGGCCGTAGAAGCGCCAGCGGCTGGATGGGACAGGGGACCTCCAGTGCACCCTAAGGCTTCACAGCAACAGAGCTCACTGCCTCGAGAGACAGTAACTATGTGTAGTTTCCACAAACTTCGCCTTTTTAAAATCCTGTGTAATTCGGTGGGATGCTGCCTTTATAGAGTGCTTCTGTAGCACTGGAGAAAGGAAAGGAATGTAAATACAATTAAATCATGGTTATAGATGTGGTATAGAAAGTGGCCTCAAGCAGTCCTTCCACAATGATAAGGTAGGGGCAGCTCTACTCCGCGCACCCTCTCACTAGGTCTCCGAGATTGGGATCTCTTGTCTCTACAGACAATGTTTCCCATTATCTTCATAGCCTTCACGTATAAAAGCTGTTGTTTAAGCCTAATGTTTCTTGTCTTATCCCCACAAGGCAGAGAGAACAGGTTTTCCCTTTTGTCTTCTTTGTTTCCCAAAAGGCAGACCCAAGGGAAGCATGATGCTCATCCCTCCATAAAGTACTTTTATTTTTCCATAATCAGAATTCACAAAGAGTTTTTAAAAAAACCCGAATGCACAGAGCCTGTTTTCAGTGTGGACAACTTTATTTTCTAGTTATTGGATACAATTACTTTTAAAATACAGCTTTTAAAAAGGATAAAAAACAAATTTAACACCTGACATGCAAAGACAGTAGTAATACTCAAAATGCATACAAAAATATCACTTCTTCATTCTACTCAAAAAAGAAGCATGGCTAGTCGCATTGCTTATGGATGTTTGAATTAGTACAAAATGGTACAGAATTTTAGCTTAATTGCAAAATCCATTATTTGGGTATCCTTCATTTTGATGTATACATACATAGAAAATTAAGAAGCACATACACCCTGACCCACTGAGAAAGGTATTTGAATGCCTTCTGCATGTTATCTCTTACTGTTCTGTGTAACTGTAGGCTTTGTGCACAAAGCTGCTTTTCAGGAAAAGTTTAATGTTTTGTGCCAGTTAAATGAAGAAAAAATACAACCATGCCTTGAAGAAATATGCAGGCTAAGAATTAAGTGCATTGCATCGTATTTTATCACAATTAATTCCAGACAAAATGTCATATTTGGAAAGCAAACTGGAAGACTGTTGGATACTTAATTGCTTTTTTCTAAATACCTGTATGGACAAGAACTGGAGAAGGTTCAAAAAATAACCTAAGCCCGCATTTCTGTCAAGTAAGAATCTATACTCAAACTCCACAGTGCAAATGTTCTCTTGAGGAAAAAAAAAATTCCACTGCTATCATTTTTTATACCATCTTTTCCATAGTATGTGTTCTGCATAAAAATCAGCTGAAAGCTCACTTACCAGTCCCTGGTAGGATGTTTTTACATAAAATGTACATCCACTTTAGAAAAACAACGCAGCTTCTGAGAGACATGCAACTGGCCTTGTCCTTCATTGCTCTGTGCTGTGTGCACTGGCAACAGTGGCCTACGTTCAGGTTAATGTAAGCTGGGGCCACGGCCCCATAGGAAAGCTTTGTCAGTAATGTGGGCAGAAGCGCCAACCTCCCGCATTCGGCTGGCGAATGGAAGGGGAGAGAATGAGGACAGGTAGCGCTAAAAGCATGAATTGCCAAATCCCAGCCTGAGCCTAAGCATTAGTGTAAATAGAAATTAATGCTCCCATCTAAGGAGGTGCGGATCAATCTGAGTTGCCGCTTAAACACATGCCTCATTCTCAGTTTGTGGAGATGCCAATCTGACGTAAAAATGGCATGTGTCTATTTGTAAATACAAACCTGTGTTTTTGCTGGGTGGACTGGAACATTAGTATCACCTAGGCTGATGCCTATATTGCATTTGAAATGAGAAAATTCACTGACAGTCATGAGGACTGAAGTTTTTGCCTTAATTAGAGATAAAGATGTCAGTCTGATGCTGTTACCTACTATGCAAGATACTGTCCAACTGACTGAAGGTTACAGGATTTTTTTCACTGATTTTGATGGAGTTCACTCAGGTCCTTAGGACAGAATAACTTATTTAGTGCTTAGCTTTTAACCTGAGATTTTCTGCAACCATTACTTGCAGCAAAAATCTTCTCTGTGCAGTGTGATATAGGAAGATTTCTCTGACATTATCAAACAAGGAGACTTAAGTATGTGAACATACTGAAGGTAGTTAGCCCACATTGTGAAACTTACACCTGGACATTTCTTACACTTTTGTTATCTGTTCCCTCACCATGCAGGGGTTTTTTTTGATTAAAAAAATTAATGCAGTGCTAAAAAATTAAGGTAGCAGTCTGTTTTCCATCAAAACACATTTCTTCTTCATGAAAAGTAAGAACATTGATTTCCTGCATATCTATTTTATATAGTCCTAAAGTAAGGATTAGAGTTTTGCAGGTCAAATCCTTTAACTTTTGTAAATTATTGCACTTGTGCATTATAGACTGTCAAATTTAAAAGAACAGCAGTGGTTTGATGTAAAATATTAAAAGACAAAATATGCTATATAAAAATATAACTATTCATAAAACTAAATAAACTCCTATATTCCATTTTTAAAAACGCACAAACCTGGATACTAGGTCACATTCTGACTTTCTTACTTGCACTCAGTAGCAGCCAGTTCTACAGACTCCATTAAGTACTTGGGGACTAAGGTTTTCCTTAATCTAATTTATGTCATAATCTGCCTCTTGATGAAAGATATGTAACCTAGTCAAAATAATCTTCTGTGTATACTTCATTTTAGGGACAATCATTAATAGTAGTGCATGATTTACTACCATGGGATTAATACAGAACTAATGAACCCATATCCAAGGGTCTTTTCTATTGAAGCTTATCCTATTTAAAGTTCTATAGTAGTTCAGTGCCATTTTCTGTTCATGTGACTGTTTCACCTGTCACCTGTTTCAAACAACCTGCAGCAATTTAAGGAATTGCTTGGAAAAAATTATCACGATACAGTTTTCAAGACTTGTCAGCACATGTACGCTCACACTATTGTTCTAGAATTGCAAAGCCTTGGCCAGCTTGAACTCCTGCCCTCTCGCTAGTCATTGTACAAATACAGAACAAAAGGCTTGCCATCCAAAGATTTTGATCTCTTCAGCTCTCCTGGGCAGACCACAAAGCAGATTTTCATCCTCTACACACTGATAAAACAGTGTAATGCACCTCTGCCTCACTAGTCCCAAAACCAAGTACATCTTTTGTAACAGTCTTCTGATTTTTTTTTACCAATATATCATATTGGAAAGTGCTTGCTGAATCAAGGTCCAGAATATTTCCAGGATAACGTTAACTAAAATTTGGAGATTTCTAGAGATCTATATCATTCAGACAAACAATCAGGGTTTTCTTCAAGTGCAAAGATTGGTTTCATTGCAGAAAATGCTTATATAGTACTGGTGCATAAATATTGCTGTGAGTTCACAGGTAAGACAGTACCAGCAGTCCGTCCTCATGAAGCAAGCCTGCGCATAGCCTAGTGAAATGGTTTTCAAAAGGTGGAGAGAAACAGGCCATGGTTAGTTCTGAGTACACACCGCTCGAAAAAATAAAATGTTTGTGTATGTGTTAACTAAAAACTACCAAGTTCAACCTGGCCTCAATGAAAGTACAGAGAAAGTAACTGTTCTGAGGCAGCGTACCTCTGGCTTGTGTCTGCATCGGACAATTCAGTCAGGAAGCTGCAAGTCTGAAGGTTACTAGGTCTCACCTTCAAAATGTGGCTATCAAGGTGCAGGACAGAAACCTCTCAGAACACTCTTTGACCTTGGATTGTTAGTTTTGTGTCTGGCTTCTTTTCTTACTTAATAATATAAATATCTAAGCAATCCTGGGAATAACAATCAGAATTCATGTCTTTTGGGCCTGCCATTCCCAAATGCTTCTGTTACAGAATCATGGTGTCTTTCTAGCCTTTTTAATCCTTCATTCCTTTCTGCACAGTGACTTAGAGAAGAGTGGAAAGTGCTTCTCCCCGTATTAGTGATAAAGAGTAATATTTGGGTCTCTTGCAATATTCATACAAACCAAAAAAGGAGTGGGTCAATCAGGAGTACTAAGTATCACAATCTACTTAGCAAGCCCCGATGAAGTTTGAGAGGCTTTTGTTTAGGGTCTCGGTTTCTCCTCTCACTCATCTGCCTTCCAAGCTGACCCTACCCTTTCCTACAGGACTTCATGCTATGGTGGAAACTACAATGCAGGGTGATTCTGAGAACCTCTACCCAGGCACAGCCTTCTCCTACCTACTTGTCTCCAGGGTCCTCTATATCCCACATGCACAGCAACCTTGCCGCCGCATTTTGCTAGAGCATGACAGAGGGAAGGGTCAGAGCATGCCTCCTGCTGCTGGAGCAGAGAGGCCAAGCACAGGGCACTACCCCATTTTAAACAGGGAATTAAGAATGGAGTTCTGACTAGTACCACAGTAGCATAATAGAAGGGACACATAATAATCATGCCTTTACCTACATGGAGTGTTGCAATGTTTCCAAGGTATTGCTGCATTGCTAGTTTAATCCATCTCAGGCTATAAAAGGGCATTTAGCCCAGTCTCCTATTTTCTGAATAAGTGGCCTGTGTGCTGCACTGTTATTTTACCAGTAAGTGCTACTTTCTTTTCTGGCAGTATTCTGTGAATACAAAATACCATGGTATTGCTTTAATGGACTTCTGTTGTTGCATGTTAGTTATGTTCAGTACGCTGCTTTGCTGCAGCTGCCTGTAAAATGTTTACATTGTGCAAAAAGATGCCTGCTGTGTTAAATGGAGGAATGAAGGGGGAAGTTGGCTATAATTTCTGACTTGGGTGCCTCAAGCCTTACCAGGGCTTCTCCTAGGCACCTAACCTGTGTGAGGCAAAAATAGTCCTAAAGCAACAGAGATGAGGAGGTGCTTGTGCACATACAGTCTACTACATCTCAAAAAGACCTCAATTTTCTGCACTAAGCACTGACAGCCAGGTGCCCAACGAGGGTGTTTATTTATGGAGAAGGAAACTGTTGAGGGCTCAGTTCATCCACCATCCTCTCACAGCATGACTCAATGCAAAGGAATAAAGCCAGCTATATTCTCTAAGTAATAGACACATTCAGTTTTAAGGTGCGTACCTCTTCCTGAACATCAAGTTCATCATCAGGACAGCTTGTTTCTGTGAATTCTATGGGTTCTTTAGACTCCTGCATGAGTGAAATCTTGGTAGAAAGAAATTAAGAAACATATGATGAGTTACACATTGTCCGTATCATTTAAGTTGATTTATTACTCTGAAGTACCTTAATATAGCTTCCCCAACTCACAAGAGTCTGTTGTTTACTGTTCCTTAACAAAGCTGTTGCTTTAGTTGAGCTGAGAGGAACTTAAATGTTGGAAAGCTTTTGGTCCTGCCTCTCCTAATATGACTAGTTATGGCTTTGTAAAAATAATAAAAGCAGAGTTGATTTCTAAACTGCTGTATGGCTTGTTAATCTTGACTATAAGACAGGACAAAACTTCTAGATCCTGGGTAGTAAGCAAAAATTATCAAAAAAATAAGGGCTCCATCCCAGTTATTTAACAGTAATATTAATTTTACTTACTATTTATTCGTAATACTATAATAGCGATTGCTAGGGAAGGAATTGTAGTGAAAAGACAGGATAACATTATAAGGCCATTTTTCTAATGTGGCCCCACATCTTTAAACAGTACAGTGTTCTTATTATCTCAAAAACTGCAGAATACAACTAGGAAATGCACGGAGAAGGGCAGTAGGAATGAACACTAATGTGGAACAGCTTCCGTGCACACTCACACCAAGTAGAATGGGACTCTTCAGCTTTGATCAGAGGTATATGAAATTATTAATAGTGTTGGGAAAGGGAGCAGGGAATGATTATTCATTGCAGCGAACAATCCAGAAATCACACAGGATTAAAACAAATGGGGAATATTTGTCATGTAACACATTTCAAATTACAGAACCCATCGCCACAGGATAGTGTCAAGCTAAAACATGTAAAGGGATTCCAAAAGGAATATGACAGATGCATTGAAGAAAACTCCATCTGCAACAATTAATATATTGGTTCAAATGCAACCTCCAGCTGAGGAAGTTCTTAAGCTGCCAGTTGTCAGGAACTAGAAAATGTGTGTTAGGATGAAGTGTTCTCCATATGTCCTGTTTCTCCAGTTCCTTTCACTAACAAGATCCGGGGGTTGACAGACCCTTCCTTTGCTCTAGCAAAATATTCATGTATTACGGAAGCTGACCAGTTTACTAGACTCTTACTTTATCTGTAATACAGCTCTATGTCTAGTTTTCAAATGTGCCATGCTGTAATGGAAATTGCAAGAATGAATGCTAGATGATAGAAGGACGGGAAATGTACTACTGGATGTCCTTACCTTCTCGAAGACGGGATCCTGGTTGTCACTGTATGTCATTTGATTCCTTATGTAGAGTACAGCATCATGGACAGTCAAGAAGAATATGTCTTTTCTGACCATATCATCAAAGAAGGCACTCCGTTCCAGTTGAGAGATAAGGTTGTCTGAATAAAATAAAAAATAAATCAATCAATCATAGCATTGTCTTTATTTTCCATATTTCCTTTAAATCCCACCATTCTTTGTGTCCCACTGCAGCCCACCATGCTTATCAGCGTGATAAGTTTTTATTAGAACAAATGCTCCCACAGACACATCTAGAGATCCCTTCTCATCCCTCCTCATCTTCATTTTATTCTTTGCATGAGTGGTAGTAGAAATATTTGGATGATTACCTTGATACGCAGCAAAGTATACTCTCACATCAATTCTCTCAAACTCTCTAATTATCTAAAAAAATAAAAGTTTGCAACAAGAACATAATTAAATAAAGTCTGTAAGGAGAAAATACATATATGTCTATATATGTAACGTATAGGCACACACAAACACGTCATTTTTTTCTGAGTGTCTTAATTCCAAATTGTATGTTCTCTTTATTCATCATAAATAAGGAACTGCTATATTTTGCTATACAGAAAGATACAGTAGTTAAGTACCTGGTTTCTGAAGTGGTCTATCTTCAACTATGTAAGTGGAACTATCAATTTTACACATACATACATTGCTGCCTATTGAGGTTCCCATTCTGTTCTCATAATATGAATTATCACGTCTCTTCAAGTGAGAACTATGTGGGCCTGAGCAAGCTTTATTTCCCCCCAGATATGTGTGATATGATACAATCTTTCATTGGCACATGCAAATTTTTTTACTCAGATTTTTCCCTCTTGCAGTGCACCGGATGGACCTGTTCTTGGGCGAAAAAGCTGCATATAGAAAGAGTCATGTCTGTGGACCCCATATCTCTTCTGTGCCAGAAGCCGGAACTGAATCGAAACTAGACAGAAGGCTGAAGCAAGGCACAGCATTCTCGTATTTCAGTTAGATAAAAGGTGGGAGACTGGATTCTACCCCGGGCTCCCTGGTGGCAGGCAAGTTTCTTAGAATAGTATTTTCAGAGGTGATTGCTAATTCCATCCCCTTCTGTTCATTGATAAACTAGAGTAGTCTAAGATGTGGTTTATAGACAAGCTAAGCAGTCCCAACTGCAAAACAAAGTTAGTGAAAGCAGCAATCTGAACATACAAAGTATCATAAAAGACTAAATATTGAACAATCTGGTTCTACACACTTGTAACTGGGCACCAAAAAATAATGGAAATACTTGGCCGTAATCTTTTCACCTAATTTCCCTTTCCCTAATTTTGCAATATTATCTCCTTATTACATAGTGTGGTGTTTGAAGATGAATTAATGAATGTTGATGAAGCGCTCTGATATTAGCCACAGAAAACCCTATAAAGAAATGAATCATTCTTCCTTCCTTCAAAATGTAAATAATATGGAATGAATAAATAAATCATGTGGCTGAAGACTGAAAAGTGATGGTAAAATGAAATTTTTACTACCTCTGTGTTGAGTGAGCATCATCCTGTGCCCAGATTAAAGCAGGAGGCATGTGGAAAGAAAATATATAACTAAAATATTTCATAACATGCATACAAGGGGACCACATTTTGCAGTTCTCATTTTAGAGTACTCAACTATGCGATCTTCATATTGTTCTTTTAATGCATTTTTTTTCCCACCTAAAATATGCATACACAAATATTCTACCTTTTGCTGCATTAAGTTTTGAAGGTATTTTTCAACATCAGACTTCTAAAAACTCAGAAATTAACTTCAGCGAACAGCTCTTGATTTACGTACTACTGACTAGATTAATTTTCATGGAACAGCAGAAAAAAATACACTTACCGTTTTTATTGATTTCACAGCTACAATATCCAAGAATGTTACTGCTCCAAAATCAAGAATGAGACTGTGGATGGGCACCTTGGGGATGTTTACTTTGACTGGGAGTTCTGAATTCCAGTCCACCTGGATCTCTACTTCTTTGGTGGGAACTTGAAGATCTTCGTTGTCTTCAGGTTCCTCATCAGGCTCAAAAGCTTCATTATTAATACCAGGCTCACTGATGATGCCGTTCTAATGTGCAGATAATATACAGAATATATCATTTAATCACGGAGAAAGTTTTGGAGTTATAGGAAATACTTCCCTGTGATACCTTCTGTTTCAGGAATGAACAAGATGGAGACTTGTGACCAGTACCCCCTGCTCTCAACCCCTGGTAATGTCGTTAGTATAACTAACACCATTTTATAAGTCAAGCAGCCAATCTCTGTGACCAAGCAGGTCACGTATTCATTCCCTTTCCCCTCATTCTCAGGCCTTAAAGGTCCTGTGAACCAAACAGACAAACAGATTTCTTCTCCCCCTCCCTACCAGCCTTAAGATTCCTGGGCGCCAGGCTGATTAATCCCTTCCTTGCCAGCCTTGAAAGTCCCAGGCACCCGGCCAGCCAGGTGTTGTTGATGACCCTGTCACAGAACAGGTAAGTGTAATAGCGCACAGAGCACTGTCCATAACATCAAGCAGTCACAAGTCCTAAGTGGGGAATTGGACTGGAACTGCCGCTGGACAGTGAGACCTGTGACCCCGGTGACCAGGGACACCTGCATCATCATCTGCTTCCTCTGAGGACTGGGTGAGTGACTTGTCTTCTTTTATATGATTTTTGAGTCTAGATTATGATTGTTATACTGATATATCAAACCATGTATTAAGATCTGACCCAATCTGCAGAGGGTCCAGGTGATTAGAAACCATAAGTTAAGGTCTATGTGATTACAAACTCTAAGTTCGGCTGTATTATAAATTCTGTATTAAACTACTTATAAATTGTACTACATTGATTCTGTTTGTAGGAATCCTGTGCCATTCTAATAATAAATTTTGTGCTATACTAACCATAAAATCCTGTTAAGGAAAATAAAGCTTTAATTGTAACTAGAATTAGTGTCATCATCATTCTGCCAAGGATCCCTAAAAGAACCTGTCTGTCCCCTTAGTCTTGGGTGACAATACTACATCCAAGAATTTAAAGAAAAACAAGATAGAGCACAACACCTTTTCCTCTGTGCAGTGTATTTCCTTTCCTCATTTTTTTCTTTGTTAAAAGAGCATCTTCCTGCAAAAAGGCCACTATCCAGAAAAATAAATACCTCAGAACTACTCCCTCCCTCAATAGCTTAATTTCTAGGAGATATTTGAGACCAGTGTTTTCATATTTGAATTAGATTTACTATATATGATACCATGGTAAAATGGCCAAAAGCTGGAATGTCACATAAATGAGCATTTAACTGCATCATAAATTGTAATATATACAGGAAATACTACATTCTGCACTGAGAGCCATGACAATAGAAAACCCATTTCTAACTTCCAGCTCTGGAGACTTAATAGGTTGCCTGTACCTGTCCACTCCTGTAAGCATTTAATTATTGAAATGTACGTTCCATACTTAGAGGAACATACTCTGCTTTCTTTAAAGACGATGTGGAAGGCCAAGTGATACAGCTCACCTGTGCATAGCAAGCTGGATAATAGGAGTATGTACACATGAAAGAGCCCACACTTTTACTGCACAGAGATAACCTGAGGTGCTGAGAGGTAGAGGTAAGTTCAGGGAATCCCTTGCTTCCACTCCTGTTAACACTATGACCGTCACAGCTGCCTGAATCTATGGGGTCTTTGGCAATAGGTGTACTGCTCTGCTAAGTCTCTGGCAGGTCCCAGGCTTCCTACCACAGTAATAAGTCACACTTCCCCATCTTTATTTTAAAGATGAGTACAGAGGAACTCATAATTAAGGCTAAAGTAATAAGCTGTAACAGTAATCCTTTGAGAAAGAATAGAAAGAAAAAAATAGGTTTACCTTAGTAGCTTTTAATTTCCCCTTCTTGATTAGCTTTTGTATCTTCCTCAGTGCTTTGAGTCTCTTATTATATACCTTGACTGCATCAAATCCCACCTAAAGAAAAAGGATCAAAATTATTTAATTTTACCTAAATATAATTCGAAGGAAATCACAAAGACAGTTAAGAAGCATCCAAAACCATCACACATCACTTACTGTGGATTTGAGGCTGCTTTTCAGTCCATCAATGTTAGCATAAAAAATTGGACTTGAAAACTTGAGAATCTTCACACCTTCTGGTTCTATAACCTATTGCCAAAGAATATAAGGTTAAACAGCAACAACCACATTTTGGCTAATAAGAAGCAGTTTAACCATTTCAGCAGTTCAACTACGTATCTAATTCACAAAAAATGGTGTATCTTTGCTGATAATTGAGGTGATTCAGCTTTTAGAAGCTTACAGCCCCAGCATGCAATATGGACCAACCATCTGGATCAAGATGAAGAATTTAATGCTGAAACTTGTTACCTTTGAGATAACAAGTTACCTTCCAAATTCAAGTTGTCCACGATATGCAAAGCACAGCCTTGTCTTACACTGGCTTGTAGACTGAAGGGAAACAACTCAGCAATGACTTACATTTTTGTAGTCCTTGACCTTCTTGTAGATGTCTGTACCAGGAATGTTTCCAAAGCCACCCCATGAAGGACTAACAGAAACAAAAAGACAGTGAAGGTAAACATCATACTTAGGCATTCACAGAATTGAAGGGATTGCTGCATACAAACTGTCATAGACACTTGTAGTCTGCTCTCTTCTGCCAAACTAATTTCCAATAACATTGGAAAAGTGTTGTATCTTTGTTGTGTCTTTTTCTGAATTGTAGTGAATGGTCCACTTTAAAGACAAGTTACTTTGGTCTCAGCCTACTTGCTGCACCATTTCTATGTAAAGCTGCATGAAAAAATTGTTCCATTTGTTTCCCAAACCAGAAAAAATGTTTTAAAAGCAGATTAGTCTTCTTTGAATGAAAAAACAATTTTTTGACTCTGAAAAAAAATTGATCACTTCTTTCAAATCAACTGAAACAATACATTTATATTTTTCAGATTACTTACAACTTTTTGTCCAACCCTTTTAATTTTTATTTTAGTCAATAACAAAGCCAAAATGTTTTGCAGTCTCCAGATATATTTTTAACAGTTGAAGCAAATTCTTTTGAAGTTTGTAAGGCTTCACCTGTCTTTTATATTTTGATTTCACAAATCTAAGTTGAATTTGGGAATGTTTTTTGAGGATTTTCATATTCTGGTTTTTATAGTCTACTATTCTGTGACAACTTTTGCAAGGCTTTATTTGTTTGCATTTGTTGACAGTGCAACTATCCTTTAGTATTGCTAGTAACCATACTCTCTGGACTCCAGGCTAAAGGAAAGGGGTTATGTTGTATTTTCAGAGAAAAGATCAATGAAAAATAACAAGATGGCCAAAGAAGATTCTGCAAAGCCACCTTTTCTCACCATTCCGCTACCATTTGTTCTTTGAGCAGCAACAAATGAGCCACAAGCAGAACATTTTGTCTTATTCTCATGCTTTCTCTTCCTCTTCTTTCACAGGCATACACTCAGTCTTGTATAAGCAGTAAATGAAAAGGTTATTGGCATGTGCAACATACTGTAGTAGTATTACATGCTAAGAGTTACTATAATGATCAATTAATTACAGAAGCCATTCATACATCTTTTTATATTTGATCTGGAATGCTCCTGTCCCTTTCTAGAACTCAGCTACGTGGGTGCACAAATAACACAGGGCTAAGTAGCACCAGAATACACCACATGATACAGAACAAATACTGATAAAATAATGCATCTTCTCCTATCAGTATAATTAAATGATAGCACACAGTGTTTTGTTCTAAAGAATAGATTTTTTCCATCTCAAAATTTTTGTAAACCCAGGCAGATTTTCTGACACAAATAATTTTGCTTTTCAGCATATTGTCTTCCTTTTTCACAGTATAGCACTAACAATTCTTTCTGATCCTGTGTTACTTACAATTGAACTCTCAGCACAACTGTCAGCAATCCAAACAAAAGACCAGCAAGTAGTCCCAAATCAAGTCCCAGAATGATGGATGCTACACATGTAAAAACCCAGATCATCTGGAGAGGAAATAACAAATGTCAAGTCTCTTAATTATAACATAACTCCTGGTCACGCTAAAGAATCACTAGACCGGACAACATGAGTAGCAGAAGAATTTAATTTTGGAGATGATCATAGCACACTGGCAATTAGATGACTTTCATAAAGAAGTCTTCCTCCAAGATGTTTCTATACATCACTATCTTATTAGGCATTGTTAGCTTTTTAGGAAATAAGTTTTTTTAAAGTAACAACATTTATCAAGGATCCAGTTACTTTGGTGAAATTAAAGGGGATGCAGTTAACCATTGCATTTTCTTCTTTCTGATGGTGGCAGTCTTTGTTAATGTTTCTGTAGAAATTGGAAAGAATTTATTTTCCCAACATGTAAAATACTGTAAGATGCCCCGCCTGCAGACATATAGATAGGGAAGGGGACTCCTTAGTTTTATCTAAGAATCAAAACTGTTCCAAGGAGAGGTATTTCATATTTACAGGTTGATGGCACTCTCTAAAGTCTCCACTGAATATTCAGGCAGAACAGTTGAAGTGGGCTCCTCAGTTCCTCTCTGCGTCACTGCCCAGGCAGAACACACCCAGTGGACCCAATCATACAAAACGCTGAGTGCCCGCACTTCTCACTGAAGTCAGTGGGATCTTTTACCTATAAAGAGGACTAGTAAATGATTGACTAAAAAATTTCAGATCTACCTGAGGCAGGTACTGCCCAATGACACACACTGTAAAATCTATGCACAGTTAGGACTGCACGGAGAAAGTAACTTTCCATGCAATCTTTTCCTACCCTCTTCCACAGAAAACAGAGTGGGAGATGTGAGTGAGTACCCTGAGATATGGTTATAGTGGTTTGTAAGAAAGGCCTGTTCAGCTATCACTTAGCATGCCAAATGTATCCACATTCTAGTGTGGATTAGTCTTGCCACAACAAGAAAACATATTTTCTGAGGACTACCTGAGATTATCCAGGCAAATGGGATGCTAATGTGGTAACAACATAAATATATGTACATGAATTAAGAAAAGGTCAGCTTTTCTGACCCATTTAAACTGTGCAAAAGATAAAAGCAGGATGGTAAAGGTGGCAACGGGCCATCTTTATTCTGATTTTCAAGCTATCTCAACACAAGATTGCTGTAGACTATGGTAATTGCTATGAAGGAGTCATCACTGCACAGGAATACCCTGACTGGCACCCTTACTGTGGGGTATAGGGAATAAAGAAGATAAGCAGAATACTATGTAAAACTCTAAAATGGTGAATTTTAAACTGGCCTCATGGCACTTGCATTTTGAGGACACACATAAAAGTTTTCTGATGTTAACTACAAAATTCTGTTTATGTGGTAGTTAAGAGAAACTTGGATGGCATTAAAAAGCAAAAAGAAAACCAGACAAAAACATTCAGGAGAGAAGAAAAAAAACAGGTTACTTACAGCATCCACTTTATTCTGTCTCCACAGACGGGGAACATCAAACACTTGCATGAACATACCTTTCAAATTAGCTATGACTACAGCTGCCAACACAGACTGTGAAGAAAAATTATGAAGAAGTGCTATTCAGAAGAAAAGATGCATATTAAGATAGTGTTCAACATTATACACTATAAACAAGAGCCTCGTCTGGTATAAGCCACTATAGTTTAAACAGGGATATTAATCCTGCCCATCAAAGATGAGCATTTGGATCTGACTGGTGCTGGTGCCCGTGCTGCAGGGGACAAGTACGGTACCTTTTGTAAGGGCTCTAGCAATTTCCCCAGGGCAACAATGGAAATCAAAACAATCCCAGCGGAGATTATACCAGCAACCTGTGAAGAACAAAGTGTTTATAGGAAATTAACTTATTAAGACTCTATCTTATGTTTCTAGCATTACAAAGAAAAATGTACAAGTAGTTGCACATTACATTTCTTTAGGAACAAGGAGACCTGCCAAAATGCCACTGGTGTTCAGGTGTACGTGGACAATCATTATACGCTTCAGCTAACACAGAGGGAATTCAATTAAGCAGGTAGTGTAAACAACTGCACGCAAGGTAGTAGCTCTTGGAGGGGTTATGTTGCATAGAAAGATGAAAGGAGCAGAGTCTGCGTGTCAACCGGAAAAGGGGCTGCTGGATAACCTGTAGTTCTCCACTGTTAAAAAAGGCAAAGCTGTAATACTGTAAAAAAGAGAAGCTTACTCAACATGAGAAAGATGGCACGTGGGCAGATGATGAATGGCAAATGGCAGGGCTGCTCTGGCCAGCACATGGGAACTTAAATATCCCATAGGCAGCTGCGAGAGGATTTTTGCCCTCATCCTGAACTCCTACTGTGACAAACTCAGTCCTTGAACTGGGAATGAAATTCTGGGGAATTAGGCTTGAAGGATTTCTGACCCCTAATCTAACTCATGCTATGTAAAACGTGATTGCCCTCTTCTGGCAGAGCTACAAAAACGATTCACTACCAGAGCATAAGCTGCTAGCTGCTAGCTACCTGTGGCTTTCCGTGTGCCAGCAACACCTGGACTATTTTCATCCCATTGTGAAAGCTGTGCCCTACATAAGATTAAATTTACCTGTGCACAGTACTAGTAAGAACAGGTCATTACCTGAGTCTTTCCACCAGTACTTTCTTGGACTGCAGTCCGTGAAAGAGCAGTAGTTGCAACAAAACAAGAAAAGGCACCTGAAAAAATGTTGCTGAACCCGAAGGCAATAAACTCCTGAAAAATAATTGGATGATGTTGTAAATAGAGATACCTGAAGACAATTTTGCAATGGAGAATGACAACAGCTTCAACAGTGGTTTATGAAATAGGTAGCACAATAATATTGAGAAGAGTATGGATTAGTAATAGTTGTTAAATGTTTACACAAGTTCCTCTTATGCTAGCATAGCTCTCTGTGTTTGGAAATCAATACAATGCAAGTTGTTATACTCTCCCTAACACGGACATACTCAGTATAAAGACATTTAAAGCTTATTTCCATCAACGGTATCAAACCTAACATTTCTAACAATTACACTGGTATAATTGCATCAAAAAATGGTTCTCGTATAAATTTAACTCCCAAGTATCATCAGCTAAACAAATAATTTTAATTAGCACAACACTCTGAGTTTAGACAAGCCTTTAATTAATGCAAAGTGTTGTATTATTAGTAGAACTAATCAGGAACTTTGCAATAAAACACAGTTTCACTGAAAACTTCTAGCTTGTTGAGCCAGAAGTTTTTCACTCTGAACATCCCAATGAACTCACGCTGAGTCCCAGGCAGCGTTCTCATAGATTTGCCCCAGGGTCACAGATGCTGGCGCCTACTGATGCTGGTTGTTCTGCTCAAGTGACAAGGACCCTGGGAGCTTTATGTCCTGGGATCTGGGCCATTCCTCTGCTGGGAAACGAGGCGTTTGGGAGCTGCCTGCAACCCCATATAATTGACAGAAACATTGTTTTCACCAAGCCAACATAGTCACAAGAGCTTTTCACTCACTGCAAGTTTTTAAAAATATATTTTAAGATCTGATTTTTTACTCTCTCCCTTCTTTTCTCCAAAATTAAATTTCCTATAAGCTTTTCATTAAGCTCCACTACAAGAGCAGGATTTTGACGTCATGTTCTTTAACAGAACAGACTTAGATGATTCATGCCTATTTCCGTGTAACAGCTGTGCTCCACAAGAAAATGTTGGAAGTACAGTTCCTATTGTTCTTAGATCTTAATAATCTACGAATCTATAAAGACAAAATAAACAGTGGCAGATAATAGTACTGACCTGTCCTTCAAAATTCTTTTACTACCTGCTTTTATGATGTTATTTTAACTTCTCCAGTTCAAGTAAACTATTTCCCCTTCATTCATAGCTGCTTTTAACTTTTGCTATGTGTAAAATTCATAGCATATTATTGAAAGGAAGGCACTTTGCTTTTATAGACAGTAATTCTATGACTACAATATTTAATTAGTATCTTTGAAGTACATCAGTGCTGGCAGAACAGCATATTCCACAAAAGAACAGCATAAACAGCACTTCCAGGAATATGTATTAATTCATTCAGATTTATTAAACTGAAAGTCAATGCAATTTAGGCAACTTTAAATCAAAGTGTTACCAGATATGAACTTTGTGTATTGTAAAGTGTCCATCATGTTCAGAAGCATAATTTTGTTACATACTGCAAAACAGTGTTTCCAAAATTAAATGTAATCCATTAATACTGAAATAAAGGACTCATTAAACAAAGTACTCAGCTTATCTGTTTATTGTAGTAAGTTTATTTTCTCTTATGTTCAAAGGATAAAATTCAAAACTAGCAAAATTAGCATAGATGCAGGACAAGGAAGCTTTCTGACATTCCTCTCCCATGCC
The DNA here is from genome assembly GCA_013398915.1 of Dromas ardeola. NCBI lineage: Eukaryota > Metazoa > Chordata > Aves > Charadriiformes > Dromadidae > Dromas > Dromas ardeola. Next base: position 413,268 of record VYZM01016696.1, on the reverse strand, counting down.
CATGGGCAAGCCACAAAACCCCTGGTGAAAACACTGAACAACTGCAGGAATCCTCTAAGAGTTTGTCAATGCATAGCTCATGTAACGTTCTAGCTATATGCCTTCAGAAACCAATGGCTAAAACAAATCAGCCATTTGGTGCAGACATTTATTCAAGTATGTTCATATGCTGGTAGGCATTTACTTTTGTGAAGCTGCAGGACTTAGCTATACAGTTACAAGTATATTTATATTGATGTCACTGGTGTCAGGCTGAGAAGTACAATCATTTCTTCTGTAGGAATAAAATCATGCCTTAACTGAAGGGTTCACCTGGTACAAATCATTCACGTAGTCATGTAGACTAAGCCTAAATAAAGGTGTCCAGAGCAGTTTCTTAGCTTGATATTGTCTCCCCAACCCCAGCAACAAACCTGAAAATATGCCTTACGAGTAGGAATGGAAAGCAGGTTGCTAAAGCCAGCCATGTCAATTCATCACCAGAAAATTCCCCTATACAGTACTTAGCTTTAATTACCTTTTCAGAGCTACTGCAGTCACTAAAGTAATACAGAAGGAATTGATTAGTATGAATAGCCCATACTGAAGATAGAGCACATCTGTCTCATCTCTATGTGCTAAGTTTGTCAGGTAATATATCGCCATTTCAGCCATTTCTTTTCAATAGTTGAATTTCTCCTGTCAAATTTCAACTTTAGTCTGAAAAATGTGCGTGAATGCTGTTTCTTTCATTTGGCTACGTAAGTCAACATGAAACAGAACTTAAATTCACTATGCTTATAAACTATTTTGCTTATACATACCTGGTTTCCATCAATAGCATAGTCATACTTGGTTGCATATACTTTTCCCACAGATACGGCAATAGCATAAGCAACAATAGCAATGGAAAAGGAGGCTGCTATCATCTGGGAAAACAGGCTGACATCCGGAGGCTCAGGAGGCAAAAATCTAGCATTTAGAAAATACATTAGTGTTATCAACTTTGATCAAATTCTGTTCTTACTAGAATTGTCAAGGAGTTTGAGGCGGAGGCATACAGGTTGCTCATAATATGAAGTGTAATGTTTCAAGTTAATAAAAAGGTGGAAACAGCCCATTGACATACAGAACACGCTTATCTAGCTCACCATAGCCCAAATCCTGATGCTATTAGTCAGCAACAAAGCTTCCATTGTTCTCAGCATGACTGAGATTTGGCCTTATGATAGCAAAGTGAAAAAGTACATTTTTTGAAGCATTGAATAAAGGATGTATTGAATAGTATGATGAATTACATAAATATGTTAATGACACTTCATACTATTGTTAACATAACTCTTCAGAAAATCTCGAAAACATTTTATCCCCCACTGTGTTTCCACAAATTTTAATTAATCAAGCTCTGAATACCAAATGGAATGTGAAGGTTACTACTGTGAAGTGCTCTGAATCTTTCAAGTGAATGTCTCTACCAGTGTAATCCTGAACATCCTTGCTCCTGTAACTACGTAAGTGACAAGATTGACTGCGATAACAGCTGCAGCATGAATATGAACCACGTTGGGATAACTCAGGTATAGAGAGAAATTAAATCTATGTAGAATTTAATTATTAAAAATCCCCCCCCCTTTTTTTTTTTTTTACATTTTCCATAGTCATATATTCACTTCATGAATCAGGTAAACGTTCCTAAACCCATTTTGCAGATAAAGGAAAGCTAGGCAACATATTTAGGTGGCATAACTGACCAAGCCAGAAGTAAACCCAACGAAATCTCCATCTCTGAATTCTAAACTCAGGTTACAGCTCTCAATATCTCTTTTATGTCTTTTCTCTTACCACTGTCATTTTTAGCCAATTAAAATAATACGTATTTCCCAGAAAACAAAGGCACTCACCCTCTTGGAATGCTCTTAACAATGCCTGCATTGTATTTTTTTTCCAAGTCAGCAGCATATGAAATACCAGTGGCTACTATTGTCTGTAATAAAATAAAACAACAGTTTTAATACTTAAAAAGGGTTCTTGTCTCCCTGCAGCTATTTTATCTGTTACCAGTTTTTGTTATGCTCCTTTGCTTACCACAATAACTTCTACTGGTATAGGTATAGGTATCTTGTGTTTGAACCGATCGTTTATTTCTTTAACTACCATGCAGACAAAAATGGTGAGGAGTCCAGCAATAAGATCTGCGATGTTGGTGGTACCAATTTTTTCAAATGTTTCAATAAGAGTCTGAAAAATAAAAATGATAACATAAAACATGCCCATGTCCACTTGAAGGATGTGAAAATACTCATGAGAAGATCCAGATGGATGGGGTTTTGGAGGAGGCCAAATTACTTCTTTGTTCAAGCCTGGAGGAGACCGAGGATAAGGTACTGTCAAGGTGCTACAGAACTAATGAATGGATTTAATGGTGAATTTAATTGAAAATGCGTTAACTGCAAGAATTGTCCACAGAGGGGGCTTCTGCTTCCTGATTTTTAGGAAATTAATACTAAGTAATAAGAGCTAAACCCCTACCTGTGTTTTACCTCTACCTGTTCTTGGAGCAAGGAAGGGAAGATCTATAGCTGCTTCACTTTGTCCAAATAGCAAGGAAGATACTCATTTTTCTATTCAAAAGACAGCTAGCAGTCCCATAGGCAAAACTCTGGTTCACTGCATGCCCAGTACATACGGTCTGTGGATTGCATGTTTCCGATTTCCACTGTTGACATCCAGAGAATGTGTATGAACACGTGGGTCCTGCCACGCTGCGGAGAATCCTACGCTTGAGAAAAGCAGTCACTAAACCTCACCTTATGGTACATTAACCCTCCCAGCAGAGTTCAGCCCCAGGCTGGAGGATTCTCTCAAGTGGGCTGCAATAGGCAGCTCCCTTTTCTACCCTTGCTATGCCTTTGCTTGGTCCTATTGTTTATTGCAAACAAGTGTACAGAGAAAACATAAAGGGCTGATTACAGAAAAGCTATAAATACTTCTCTGTCTTCCCCCTAGGCATCAGGGTAATTCTCACTTGCCCCCTGTCTTCAAGTAAATGTTTTTTATTTCTTTATTACTCTCCAAGTAATTATTCCATGCATAGTGAAGCAGCTTTAACAGAATGATCTGGTAGAAAAGGCATTAGAAACAGACTGGTTAGCTCCCCAAATACAGAGCTGTCAGTTTAAAGTCAAGGGGAGGGTTGCAGCAGCAGTACCACTGCTACTATCCTGAAAAGACTCTGGTTTTGAAATAAAACGTCTAAGTACTTAGTCAGCTATGTTTTCTAAGCTAAAGAAGAAGCCTTCCTGAAACACTGACTCAGACGCTTTTCTTCAGGTGACTGAAGACATTTCTTGCCTGTTGTACTGTTTACCATGGATCCCATTCTTACTGACCATCTCTCTCACTGCCCCACTTCACGGGGGCTTCCTAACTTTGGGTTGTGAATTCTACTAATGTTGGATGCTTAGTGTTGCAGTTTGTTAAACACCACTTCTGATGCAAGTCCAAAACTCGCTGAAGCTGACAAGGCAAGTCACTGGTTCAGCAGACCAGAAATCACAATTTCTTTGCTCTACACACATTGACTTGGCTCACCTGTAAGAGCACAGAAGCTTTGAGCTTTAACCTAAAAAGTCAGCATTCCACTCAGCCTTGCAGGAGATGGAAGAACCATGTAATTCTGTTTCAAAAACACTTTCTACTAATGTACCACCCGTCAATAAACATGAAAAAAATAGAGATAGAAAAACCTGCTGGATTAATGAGTCCATCACCCTGCCAGGTCTGCTATAAGTCTATTAGATAGTACTTTGTCTCATCTAATTTTCCTTGTTCTGAGGGAAAGAGTTTTCATTAATTCTGAAAAGGCCCATAACGTAATACTTTCTGGGCTTTTTCCCCCCAGATAGTCCACCAGATTTTTTTTTCTAAATTTTACCTTGCTGTTTGTAGTTATATTCATCCTATTATTGCTATTCTAGATTTCTAATGTATTTTTGCTAGTCTGGTTGCCTGAACTGGCATGTAAAATCTGTAAATACATTTTTTTGTCTAGAACAGCCTCTTTTAGAAAGCTGTTATTCTAATGTGAAGTGCTACGGAAGATTTAAAATACTGTGAAACCGAATAGTTTCATGCTGAAGTCAGTGACAAAACTCTCAATAATTTTCCTGGGGAAGAAGACTATTCTGTAATATGAGACTTCTAGGAATTCAGTATTTTTGTAATCCGGCCAAGACATTTCTCCATTTGATCATTTCCTCTAAGATCAACAAATGGAGTTGTGACAGCAACATTTAGCCTCACCTTAGCTAGCCAGTAGATACCTGGCTGCATGGTGGGAATCCACATCCTTCTTTAGGTATTCACAAGTTTGGCTACAGTGTGGAATGAAGAACTATGCCCTTTACCAGAACGACATGCTGGTTTAAGAGTAAAGAGGCTTGGTACCGGTCAGCTTTGGGAGATGACCTGACAGTGTTAAGAAATGATGAAACATACCTCACAATAAGCCAGAAAGCAAGGGGTGGGACGGAAAGTAGTCTCCAGAAGTGACAACCTAGAGAAGAAGAACTGTTTTGCTGGATAATTACGTTTAAACTTTATGTGAAAAACTGCTCTGCCTGAAAAAGACTTCAAGATGGCAATTAGACTTTCTCTCTGGGGAACCCTGAAAGCAGCTCATTAGAGCCCCACAGCTACAGATGAACAGCTGCTGACCTTCCTCAGAGTGAGAACTAAATGAATGCCCTGTACTTACCACCATATATATGAACCACTCCTGTATGAAATGGAAGCAGAAAATAAACAATTACATAAAAATTCCAACATAAACCCAAAACAGATTAGAAGGGCATACTTACATATATTATGGAAAGGACACCATTATAGTTTTTAGTTGAAACATTTAGGACTATTTTCAATTGTGACACAAGCACTTGAAAAGCTGCCGCAGTTGTGAATCCCCCAACTAGTGGATCTGCAAGGTACCTCACAATGAAACCAATCTGAAGGACGCCAAATATTACCTGGCAAAAAACATGAAAAATAATAGCTTGCTAAGCAACAAAAAGCTACACTTTTATTTGGTGATTTCTTATGCTTTGTTCTTTTCTCTTTGTTGATACAGAGTCTTAGGACCATCTTCCCCCACTGCAGCCTACTGTAGCTTAACATCATGCCATCTAAGGAAATAAAGGAGACTTGAAGAAATGTGTGCTCCAGGATATGCACCACTAGCACTTAGTTTCATGCAGGTCTCTCGGTCTGCAATCACAGGGCTATTCTTCTGTTGTCTGCACTTCCAGTCATGCTGCCACAGACTCTGCCCAGGATAAGAAGAATAATCCCCCAAAAGCTCTTCAGAATTTGAGATTACTTTCCTTTATTTTTGTCTTTTACGACAGGAAAATGTCTTACTGCCCTAGTAGGTATTTCCATACCCTATGATTTCCCACTTAAATTAGAGCAATATCAACCTTCTGCCTTCAAACCAACTATTTTACCTGTAAAATTCCAACCAGAAATGTGAGGGTACTAGCAATCAGCACTCTCTGTGCATCTCTGGATTCAGTGTCTATCAGTGCCCCAGTACCATTAGTCCCTGTAGCATTACTGCCATCTACGAGAAAATTATCATCAGGGGCCATGCTCAATACAACAGATCCCACCATCAAACTGACTACAGGGAATGGACCTGTAATGACAAACAGAGCATACTAAAGTTTAATGTACATCGAAAAGAAGCATTTATCAGACTAGACAAGCAAACCCTATATCAGAAAATCCATTTAATATTTTAACTGGGCTACATTAGTAGTATTAGGGGGCCAGGAGCCACAGGCACTGCAAACATGACACAAAGATACGATTCCTTCCTTAAATAACTTACGTTGTACATACAGGTGCAGTTTCCTGCTTTGCTTAAGCCAATTTAGGGCTGTACCAAGGCCAAAAGGGGCAACATGTTCCAGCATCTCCCTTGTATCAGCACCACAACCAGACGAAACAGATCACTGATGCAGCTGAAAGCAGCTTTTTTTTTTTTTTTTTTTTTTTATTTAGCAAGCTTTGCTCCATGTGCCTGGAAGCTATAGTAGCAAGAAGGTTGGAATGATATTCACAGTGCTGAACTGATGTTATTAACAGTTCTTCTGTTATCCTGTAGGTNACATGCACCAAGGGGTAGGACCACATCTTTTGGCAGTAGTGTGGTATTACATTGGCTAAAGATGACTGAAACTATACTTTGGGCAAGATACAGAGAGAGCAATGATCATTGTGTCAGCAACACACAATCTAAAAGTAATCGCATTTGTTGCAGTTATTTACTAAAATTATGCAGAAAAGGGAAACGTCACAAAATGTCTTAAAGAAGGATAAGTTAATTTTACAGATAACCTAGCGGACACTTCACAAATAAGAGTATTGGAGAAAGCATAAAAAGTAGTGTTTGATCATGTAGAATGTAGGAATGTCAACTAAAGTAGAGGTGACAACTCAGACCTGGATAGCAAATGTGAGCTGATAGGTAGGGTAAGAAGAGGCTAACAAAGTGGAGAGAACATACAGAAGGATTTGATGTAGCAGAGAAGAAAGTTGATGAAAAAGTGTAGTATCATGCCAAAGCTTTGGGAAGGGAAAAGAATCCATTCTTAGTAGATATGAAAAAGGAAAGACTGTATGTTTTTAGGATGAAAAAAAAGAAACTTCAGTGATCAAGCTGTAACATGAATTTTAAATGTGAGAACTGACAGGAAATAAACCCCGTATTTTGAAGAAAGTATTCAGAAAGAATCAACAAGGTTTACCCATAGCCTTGATGTGAGGACCTAGAGCGAGGCTGGAGTGGGCACACAGGTTCTGGGTCTCCGCGACAGGCAAGAAGATGATATTGTCCACAGTGATCAAAAAAGGATGCAGCAAGGAAGGCTTGTAGAGAAGACTAAGAACTCTGTTTTAGCCATCTTGAGCTTTAGCTGATAGACAAAAATGTCTGTTCATACTGCCTACTGAGGCCTTGATCTTGTAATTTCTTGCACAGAGCGTGGCCAAAGACAAGATTTAAACTTCAGCATAAATGCAAGCAAAAAGCATGCATGGGCACAACTGAAGTTAGCTATTAGCCTGTGCAGAGAAGAAATAAGCCTGAAGTCCCCCAAACCCATCAATATTAATATTCAGCACAACCAATTTGGTTCAGAAAGCAGTTATCTTGTATGAATGTTCACAGTAAGGATTAACATTTTGTAATAGGTCATTCACTGTAACTTGAACACATGCGGTTACCAACTGAGATGTGCCTTGATGTTCCCAGGAAAAAGTATGTCAGGATGGGAAAAAAGGCAGAATAGAGACCATATCCAACAGGAACTGCAACCAGCAAAGCATATGCCAAACCTGAAATGACAGATCATCAAAACGTCAGATTTTAAATCTCTCAACAAACTACAATCTTGTCTAGAATGGACTTTCAGAAAGATTTACTCCTTTTGCCCTGATTCAATTTAGAGTATGTTTTGTCAGTAAATCAGTTGCAGGCACGTATGTGTGTATCAACGACTGTAAATGGGTTGTATATCCCACCCTGGTAGTTGGATGAATAAGTACTGAAAGATGTTCCTATATTTGTGTAAACAGCACAAAACATAGGCTCAGGTGTGAAGATTAAGTGGGGGAACACTGTTAAAGAGTGAATGCTTTTTTTCTGCCAGTCTGTGCCTCCCTAGCACGCTCCAAGGGAACAGACAGTAGGGAATACTGTGGCTAATTAGGAATGTGTAAACTGCTTTCTGTTCCCACTGTGAATTTTTGCCCCCTTGTGCAAACACCTAATTTCCGTTGAGGGGCAATGTGGGGTTGACACAGCTAGCCTAACCTCCCCCAGTCCTGAAAACTTGTCAAAATAGTGTAAGAACACTATTGAGATGAAAGAAATGAATATGCTGGATGGTGTCAGGGTTTAGCTAGTCTTGTCTTTGAAAGCGGACCTTAGCAGCTGCCTCAGTTCTGCCCTGTAAGTCTTCCTCAACTAGCTTATTTTAATTAATTTCTACTTATTTCTGACACTTTTCTATTTGTTCATCTACTGAATGCTTTCCTAATACATGGAATAAGGAAATACGGAAAACTTAATCTTGTAAGCCATGTAAGTATCCATCAAGTTTATCAGTTTTTTTAATGTGAATACACCACCACCTCCTTGAGATACCTGAACAACTTCATGGGCCAAATTTTAAAGGAGAGTAGATACCTATTTTGGAGCAATAACTAGATTTTTGTAGGCAGCTCCAGGAGAGCTATAGGCTCAGATAACCAAGAAAGAGGAATAAGACCACGTGACCTATCTGATTTATCACAATGCAATTAAAAATTTAAATATCAAAATGAATACTCTCTGAGTAAAAGGCTTGGGGGAAAAAGTTAAATACATCTTGATAGCACATCAAAGGAAATTTAAATCTTCTGGCCAAGCAGAGAAAAAAAGAATAAATTACAACCATCAATTATTTATCGCAAAATAATACCTAATATCTAGTATTAAATAACAAGTCTCGGATTTGTAATTCCACCTGCATAACATTAACATCCCCCTGTTCAGCCGCCTGCTTTACAGACACCTCCTCGAGAAGAGGGGACCGACGTGCCCGGCTTTACCTTGCAAGGTGGCGACGAGGCCGGTGCTGACCCCCGAGATGACATCGCTGACCAGCCACTCCTTCACCCGGTAGTTGGGCAGCCACTCCAGGATGGGCAGAAAGGACCTGGTGATCTGAAAGGCCCTTTTCCTTGAACACCTGCGAGAAAACAAGTGATGAGCGTTCCCCCAGGGGGATGCAGCGGGAAGGCCCCCACCGCCCCCGAGCCGACAGAACGCTGGGGCGATGCCCGTTTTAAGGGGCGGAGGTTGGCAGGGTCATGTCTTCTTCCACACAGGGATGGGGCACATATCGGTGTTAAAAGCGCCGCCTCCTGAAGGCAGCGCCCCACGGGCAACGGCCTCCGGGCGCTTCGATACGAAGCGGACCCAAGGTCCACTCATCGACAGTTTGGGGCTCTTTGGGCCACTTTATCCCTCGGCGGCCGGACTTCACCGGCGCCGTCCCCCGGCCTCCGCCGCCTCTCCTCACCGCTCCCCCGCGGGCCCGCCGCCTGCGGGGGCCCCGCCGCCACCCACCTGCAGGCCGCCTGCGCCCGCTCCCGC
>VYZM01016696.1:375130-403539 GCA_013398915.1 Dromas ardeola | reverse complement strand
GCGACAATGGCTCCCCGGCGGGCGGAGCGGGGCTCCCTGCACGCACACCGGCCCCCGGCGGGTGTGTGGGCTCGTCCCCCTTCACCAGCTGCCGCGGGGAGCCATATGCCCAAGGGCGGCCTGGGAAAGCGCTGGCTCTTAAGACGAGCCCGAGGGGACAAGATAGCACTAGCCGCTCCACAAACTACGTGGCCCACAGGGAAACCTCCTCTGAGGATCCAAAGTCTTGCTGCCTCCCACCATCCAAGCTTTGGGAATCGGTTCCACACAGAGATACAAACATCTAATAAACTGCATCTGCTCTCCGAACCATCTCTGAGCTCACTTGATGGGAAGAAGTCATTCAGAGCCTCTGGGCTCTCTTTGCCTCACACTTGAAATGACAGAAGGTGGCCCCGGGGCTACAGCTTCTGGTTTGCCCAAGGGGGGTTGGAGGGAACGAACTCCTTGTAAGCCCTGCTGTTATTTAGGATTAGAGATAAGACCGGGGCTGAAAAAGTCAACCCTGCAGGCTGAGTACTGCTGGCCACATTGCAGCTCTTCCATGTTATGTATGGAGGACAACCTAGCAAAGACCTTGCAGGAGCAGAGTGAAGCATGTGTCCTCTTCGCCCTGGGAGACATCTCAAATTTAGAATCAGTGCCAATGTTTCGACTAACACCAAAGAGGCTCCGAGGGCACACACTGAGGGTACTGCATCAAGCAAAATATTTGTTCAATGAACTACTCAGGCGTGGATATTCTCGATGGCCTTGGTTTCAACTCAGGTGTCTTGAAGCCAATGTTGCTAAACTGGAAAGAAGCTACTTGCTGAAAGCCCGTTTCGTAGTGTAACGCAGTTCAGGCTTTCTAATTCTGCATCAGGCTTCCCCTGCTGCTGTACTATAAGAGATGTCGAGGAAAACTGCTGAAGTGCTCTGATTTGAGCAATGTTGTATCAGCGAAACAGCCAGCTTCCTAAACCGACTCCCAAAGTTTTTGCAGAAGTTCATAAGCATGGCACTGGAGTGAGTCAAAGCTGAGAGTTAATGTCTGGCAGTAGGACTCTGTGCTTTAAGGAAAGGGGTCTTACGTAAATATTACTCACTCCAGAGTGGGAAAGCTTTCAGATTTTTTTTTGCTAGCAGGTAATATGGCAGGTAAATGGAAATAATGTTGGAAAACAGGAGAGTGGCTTGATTCAGTTAGGAAAATACTAGAGCACATATGGAAAACTGAGCTGGCATCAAACCTGAGTAATTGATTGAGTTAGAATCCACTCCTGATAAAAATGGAGTAGCATGAAAAGTAGTTTTGAAATCTAACTTTGAAAAGCTGCTGTGGTAACACCTTCTTAGGTTCTAAAATTAATACAAAGACAATTAAATGACACCAGAAGGTATAATGGCTTCTAGGTTAATCATTAAAGCAAAGAATAACATCCAAAACATTTGCAGGAACCCAACATAGATGCCCTACACTTACAATATAAACTCAATTTTCAGGACTGGACGTGTATTACGTGTTATTTTTTCCTAGAACACCCACATTACTACAATTATCTTATTATTCATATAACTAGGATTTTAGAAGAGAACTGGGTGATATCAAGAGGAAAAAAAGTCCTATTGAACATGACAATTAACACAGGAAGACTACGGTCAAAAGAATCTGAATTGACTGTAACTCACGCTGCTTGCAAATTTGTTTCCTGCAGCATGCGTCTGCCTGAATGGAACTCCAAGGTTCAGCATCTCAGGTGATGAGGTGCTGTAGGATCATCAGCAGATGATGGACAGATGAGAGCTCTGTAGGACCATGTATATTGACGGGACAGGAGCATGCACGTTTGAGGACAAGAGGTTTCAAGAGAAAAACTCCATCTGTGTAACACAACACACTCACCAGAATTCGAAAAGAAAATATTTTGAGGAAGAGGATAAAGAATGCAGACCCTAGGTCAGAATGGATCCCATGCACAGGGACAGATCTGTGTGAAATCAGAAGCAATGAGTTTCTAAACTGTAATGTTGCTGACTCCACTCAGGATGCTGCCCTGCGTAGCATCCCCTTCCCTGGAACACTAGCCCTTCAAGCCAGAAGGCAGGCTTTTTTTTTTTCCTTTCTGTTTTGTTAGCTTGAAATCTACATCAGCCTTCTAAATCCTTTTGTTCACCTTATTATTTGTTACTATTTCCTACTTAGATCATGTTCATTTTGTACTTGGTATGAAATAAACAACCTAGGATGAACACACAGCCTGTTTCCAAGTCCCTGCTTAGAGCATCACTGTACGCTCTATTCCCAAGTCCTTAACTCTAAATGCCTAAGTCATGTCTGGAGAAGAATCAAAGCCTAAGATTTTGTCCTTACTGGCCAAAAATAACAGCCTCTCTCTTCCTTCCTCTCACATCATCTCTTTTCTGTAGCATGTCTTAAACTCAAAAGGAAAAGAGAGGTTTAGCACCTTCCCAGCCAACTTCTTCCATAGTCACAGGAATACAGGTTTAAACCTCAGGCTAAATAAGATGCAGAACATGGTCTCCCTTTCTAGGTGAGCAGCTATTAAGCTACCTCACAGAACACAATTATCACTAAAACTACTGCCTCTTCTGGCTGTATTTTTGAAGAAAAGAGTAAACCCAAATAGACTACTCAGACACCCAGATCTCAGGCAGCAGAATAAAGGAAAGAATTTAAGTTATGACTTAAATAGTCTGAGCTTAAGCTGCAAGTCTTGCAGACATGCTTTTATTACAGCTGTAATTGGTATCCAATTTCCAGACAAATGGATTTTGCGAGATGCTTCCCATTTTCATTTTCTGTAGTAGCTGGCTTTGGTACCTCCTCACTTCCAATGGACGTGCTAGCGCTAGTGCAGCTCCTCCCAGTCACCGAACACAGTGGGGAGGCTCCCCCCCGCCAAACCCCGCTGCACCCAGGTGTGTTGGGCATCTGAACATCCCAGACTTGGCTGTGTTGGTGTAGACTGAGACCGCCTTGGTGGAGTTTAGAAGGGAATCCTCTAGCATATATAGTCCTGGTGTGTAGGAATGTAGCCTGCTACCCCCTCCACTCAGCTCTCCCAAAGCTGGAGATAGAATAGCGACATCCTTTTAGGGCAGACTTGTGCACTTGTAGGTGATAATAGGAATTTCCTATGGACCACAGTTGTATTTCAGTGACGGACAGAAAACTAGAGGGACCCTCTTGTTTTCCTCACAAACACACCTTGCAATGCCCGTCCCTATTTGCACAGTGCCTCAAGAGCGAAACACAAGTATTACGTTTTGTCATAGAAAAGAAAATATTCCGTATTATTCCTGAACTGTGGATGCTCAGTTCCAGAACTATTTTTTTAGATGTTACACAAATAATGTACACCGCAATACTCAGCACAGAGTACAGGAAAGACATAACCAAGAGCTGATTTTTCAACTTACCTGTAAAATCATTTGTATCAGGTTGCATCAGGACCCATATTACAGTTGCCACTGGGATAAGCACTGTCCAAAGGCAAGGAAAAATGAGGGTTTCTGTCCCAAAGAGCTTACAAAGTAAATTCAGTATTTCAAGGAACAGTGGAGAGCTGAGGCAGTCATGTAATACTTCTACAGTAACTTCACATTTGGCAAAATAAACTTATTATTTCAATGGCAAGTAAAAAGCAGAGCTTTCACCCTTCGAAACAAGCCAGGAAAGCACAGCATCTTTTCAGTGAGGCTACATAGCTAGGGACTGCTGTGGCAGCAAATACAGGTAGTGCTAACGCAAGAGTACTTTTTCAGAAAAGACTGTGTACAATTTATGTTGTTGAAGAAGACACATTATCAGATGTTTGTTGCAAAAATAGAAAAAGGGAAAAAACATCCTGCCTAGCTAAGGGTGCTTTCATTTAAGGAAACACTGAAGCATGTAGTTGGGTCTATTAATATTCAGGTCAGTTCTCATGCACCCACCATGACCTCACTGCTTTCTTGACTCAACAGAAAAAAAGGGGTTTATGAAAAAAACATGAAAACACATCTCAGTTATCTTTTTTTTTTTAAGCTACGATCAGTTAAACCTGTGCAAATATTTTTAGAATCAATACTCTCCCCTATGCTTCTCCACCAAAGTACTGAAAATGCACATTCCTACTTTTGTAAAGAGGGGAAAAAAGCTCCAAAACAACCAGACAATTACTTCGATATTTAAAGAGCTCTAAATTCTTACTTCTGGACACATACCCAGAATTAAATCAACTGTCAAATGTGAGTACAGGAAGTAATTTTGATTCCATCAGTATTCGTGGAGATTTAACTTTTTCTTCAGCTCTTTCCTACCAAACAGGCAAACATGAGCAAAATCCGACCAAACAGCCTGAAAGACCAGGAGTTAAAACCATGAAATTTTGATTCACTTCTTCCATGTATATCAACCATAACTTAAAACATTGCCAACAATAAAACTGTGCTTAAAGTTGATTAACCCAGACTCCCGCAGGCTCTGAACATGTATAAAGTATTGTGAAACGATGCAAATGCAAAGCATTCTGAAAGACTTGCCATCTACTGGGATTTCCAGATATACTATTTAGACTTCTAATTCTACAAAAGAAACATGTTATTTCCAAGAATACAGTTCTACAAAGCAGGTATTACAAAATATTTTCAATCTGAGTAACAAAGGATTATTTTTATGTGAACAAATCCGGCGCTCCGAAGAGCTGAGCATGTGATAACGCAACGCAGTCAAATGCATGTGACCATCCACAACAGACAAGTAGAAAAGTGGTGACGGTCACATTCTACTCTGTGACGGGGAAATCTGGCGATACAAATAATGGACTTGACAGAAGAAATGACCAGAGGCAAAGCAGAAGACTGTGGGTTTTAAGCAACCTATAATTTTTAATTAAGGAAAACCTTCTTTGTGGCCTGATGTACAGAGTTTTTTGTTTTAAGCTGTTTTCTCCTCGATCTCTCAACAAGCGGATCCCCACCTCGCACGCCGCCAGCAGGACACTGCTGGGCTGAGGTGACTGATGTAGTTACAGAGGGCAGCGTGTGAGCATCACATGCTGAATGTTGCACCTTTAAAAATACCAGGCACCATTTCAGCTTCTGAGGTCACTACACGCTCCTTCACACTTCAGTCATGCTCTACAGCAAAAATTACTGTAAAGCATTCGGACTTCCCTCTCAAGGAGAGGTACTGATACTATCAGTGCATTCACCACCGCCCATTTTTTTTTTTTCCATGTTATTTTTTCCAAGATAAATTTTTAGGGATGAAGAGGCCAATGCATGACATTTTTCATTGTAAGTCGCTAATTTTCTACTTAATTATTTACTTGCACTACAGGAAGAAATGCTTGAAATTTAATGAGTAGGTAACAGTAAATAGTAAGTAAGTAATATTTGCTTTTGTTGTGGGTCTTAAATCTTTCTTAAGATGAGCGGGGAGGGAAAAAAAAAATAATGCATTCAACTACATCACCAAAACCTGTGTGTATGCGGGTATTAAAATCTGTAGCTTTTCCTGGAAGTTTTGATATGAATAAACGAATCTCCAGTGTCACAGAACCTCTAAGAACATATTCTGTACTACTTCATGAAGGATGAAGTATTTTTAAAAAACATATGCATTCTTATTTAATATGCTATGTTTAAATTCTAAGCTAAACAAATCCTGTTTCCAGAATAATCAAAACTACCCCTATGAAGAAGGCTGTATTTCCAGGAAAAGTTAAATATCACCAAGTTAGAAGTGTATTTTGTTATTTGGGACTCTGATGAGATAGTATATTGGGAGAGATTTACAAGAATAAACCCAGAAACTCATGAACTTAAACAATCCCTTTAATATAACAAACATATCCAATTTTCAAATATAAACTGGAACCAACTAACAAAAAAGAAATTCAAAACAGCTTTCTGAATGCCAAAAAGGGCTTATGCAAAACAGTGCACATTTATTCGAGGTATCGTATCCATGAAAACAAAACAAAACAAACCCAACTATCTACATTTAAAAAGAATTTTTACTTAGCAAGGCAAAAGAAGTTAGGTGGCACATACAGAGTAAACGGATGTAAACAGTGTAAAAATACAGAATGTTAGTACCAACCAACCCAAAACTTTGGTTGCGAAAACTGAAATAACCCAATATATTAAAGAGAAATAAACCAGAAGCATGCAAAATATTATTTGTTAAAATACACTCATCCATGTGGCTAAGTGAAAGTCATAACCTAGTGAGGCCGACTTAGAAATGCAGTTTTCATTCTTTATTTTCCTTTGATTGATTGTCATTCAATTTTCCACTGAAGTGGAATGGCTGATGAAAAGCTTTCAGCCTTCTTCAACCCACTGGTAACTGAATTTTTGAAGACTCTAAACAGGTGTTGCAAAGGAGGTTTAGATAACTGTATTTTTATGATACAGCGTGACAGACAACCTCGTTCAAATGCTACAAGCAAATGATGCGCGATCTGTTACTGTTCTGGAACGCAAAAGCTTGGAGAACAGTCAAGCTGTTCCAGATGGAATTTAAAGATTTTTGAGTTTCTCCTCACAGAAGCAGTGACAAACTCCATGGTAAATCGGGCAAGCCACTTAACATTTTATTTGCAACATAGAATATTTTGGCAACCAAGATATACTAGAGGAATCTGAACAGTGACCTGCAGTGCATGTGCTTTTCAGAAAAATCAAGTTTTGTTTCAGATATACATCAGGAGCCTAAACAGCATAAGGCTTTTCATGTTGAAGCAACTGTAGCGATGCCGTCTGTCTTCAATGCATCTACAGGTCTTTCTTGTCTTCTGCTTCATTTAAACTTGCCTGAAAAGAGACAGATTAAAAATAATTGTTTATGTTTGGCAAGATCAGCAATTGTTGACTCCAGATGCCATGTTTTGGCCCCTTGCAGTCATACCTCATTTGTTCACTATACACCATTCAAAGCTGTAGTCCCATCAATAATACCCCACATAACGTATCGTAGAATCATAGAATTGCCTAGGTTGGAAGCAACCTTTCAGATCATCAAGTCCAACCATCAACCTAACACTGACAAAAACCATCACTCAACCATATCGCTAAGCACTACGTCTACCCGTCTTTAAATACCTCCAGGGATGACAATTCTACCACTTCCCTGGGCAGCCTGTTCCGATGCTTGATAATCCTTTTGGTGAAGAAATTTTTCATAATATCTAATCTAAACTTCTTCTGGGGCAACTGTCTCACATTTCCTCTTGTCCTCTTGTCACTTGTTACTTGGGAGAAGAGACCGACCCCCACCTTGCTACAACCTCCTTTCAGGCAGTTGTAGAGAGCGAAAAGGTCTTCCCTCAGCCTCCTTTTTTCCAGACTGAACAACCCCAGCTCCCTCAGACGCTCCTCATAAGACTTCTTCTCCAGGCCCCTCACCAGCTTCATTGCCCTTCTCTGGACTTGCTCCAGAATCCAATCCTAGTTCACGTTACAGCTGAACTGTGCAGCAAACTCAGCAGAAAACGTTTTCTGCTATGAAGTGATTTATCCTTAGGAGATGCATCTACTGTGTGCTCAGTACCTTCTGTTCTTTCCATTCAGAGGTAAACACAGAAGACTGTAAGGATGTGTGTTCTAGACCACAAGACTGCTAGAAATGCAGCAGGACTACTACGGCTCATTGCACAGGGAAGCACAACAAAGACAGGACATGCATGGTGGTCTTAATTTGAACACAGAGATCAGTTGGGCAATCTCTATAACAGTATAGGGTGAGGCCTGGAATCAGTAAGCAGCTTCACAGACTACAGGAAAAAGATTATACCCAGCTCAAATTTGCCTTTTTAAAATCATCTTAACACAGGACCAACAAAGAGCTCTTCTTGAAAAGCAGGTCATCGTAATTTTAACATCAACCATTTATTTTCTCCCAAAACCATTACTTTTAAACAGGCTAACTGTCATTTTTATTGAATTTTGGTTGAATTCTGATGCAGAAGTTAGGCATGGAACACAAACACCTGTCAGACAACTTAAAGAACAAGCAGGGCTCCCAATTCTACCAGAAATAACTACTGTACTGGGTATTATAGCCATGTGCATATGCAAACCCAACCAAACTGCTAATTCAGCTTTTGCTTGCTGTATGCTTTTTGCACTTCAGTTTGAATTTTGTGAGTAGCCTCTTTTTAGCCTATGCTGTTTGTTGGCTTGTGGTTTGGGTGGTTTTTTTGTTCTTGCTTATCAACAGTATTGCACCATTTATAATCCAGTATTGCAAAATCATGTTTAAAGAGCAAACAAAATAAAATTACTTGTATAAATGATGTATATACTACACACACACACACACACACACACACTACTCTACTCCTACCATTTTCTTACCAGATTTCAGTTTGATCATCACATGCAAAACTATCTGAATCTTATTTCCCGAGTGACAGCAAAATTGCGTCTAACGATGACCTGAGCTTTGTCACCTGAACTGCAAAGAAGAAAATGCTAATAGCTTTGCTGTCCAGTCCTTGAAAAGCAAAATTCTACAATTTGGTGAAGCTTAAGGAGTGCTGTCCATTGTAACTTTACACTATACTACAGATTTTAGTGAATTCTCTTGCATAAAAAATACCCAACAAGCAGAATTTTGCTGGTGCAATTTCAGAACATCGTGCTCATATAGCAATCCAGAACCACCTACCTGAAGCCATTCATATTCTTTCATTAGATGATCATAGTCTCTTCTAAGGCCTTCAGACTGCTTTTTAACTGTGGTTACTTCATTGTTTGCCTTGTTGAGAGCTGTAAAATATCAGAATTAGTTGTTTTAATTATTATTTGTATTCCTGCAGTTCCTTAGAGCCCTTGTTACATATTAGGGCTCTGCTGCACTACACAGTCCTTCCTCTGAAAAAGCTTAAATTTAAAAAAGAGCACCACAGATGGACACAGGAAGAGATGCGCAGGACAGGGAGGAGAAAGAGAATGATTTGTGCTCAGGAAGAGCAGCACAAGGAACAGGAAGGGGCTGCACGAAAGGTAAGAGCAAGACCAATAAACTGTTGACAGAGGTGACGAGTTAGTGATGGCTACAGTGTTCTGTCACTGCAGAAGACAGTTCTAGAAAAACAAAACTCCACAACCCCCTAACCCAAAACTGCTAGCCTTCTTAAAACAAAGAGGGAACTCAAACACTGGGCAAGATTTTAGAAAAGCAACCGAGGCCAACTACAATAAAGAGAGATAATACATTATTACAGGAGCATAGACCTTCCCTTTTCAGCCTGTTACATATTTTACCACGCGTGAGTTAATTTATTAGAAGCATCACTTTATGGATGAGAAGGCAGAAATGGTGGTGGTAGGATAGACAACCGTGAACAGGTTTTTAACATGAGAAAAAGTAATTATTACTCTACTCACAATCTCAACAGCAATAAACTGAGTGCATGTCTATGCTGCAGTACAAAACAGCCCAGGACTCCATAGGGGCTAAGTTACAATGTGGGGTAAATTAGCATAAAGTTTCATAAAGCCATTACTCCTAAGCTGTTACGTAAGCATTCAAGTAACGTCATTTAGACATTTTTATATTACTCTGCTATAGGTATCTCTGTGTCTTTATATTTCTCTGCTATAGCAGCACAGGCACACCCTAAAACCTGATTTACTCATGCTCAAACAAAGAAATGTCATTAATGACCTATAAGGCTGTCTCACATAGCCATATTTAAAAAAAAAACAAAACAAACCAAATCTCGATGGTACAAATAAAAAAAAGGAAACATTTGCAATTTTCCTTGTTCAGAAAATGTGGATCCATCCTTTGACTGTGAGCTCCCTGAGACAGGCTGTTCTATTCCAGAGACCTCCAAGACACTCAAGAATTGCCTCAACTCTGTAAAAGCCTGTTCTCAGAAGATGAGGAGCTAGGTGTGTTTTTTGCTACACACCTAGCTACAAGCACTCTGATCTGAACCTTGGTTCACTTTGGGAGCTAGTTCCTGAAACATTAGGACACAACAGTTTTGACCACTCTCCTACGTGCAAAAAGGAAGACTCCCTCCCCCAGCATTTCTGCGATTTTTAATTGATTAATCACAGAATCATAGAATGTGCTGGGTTGGAAAGGACCTTTAAAGGTCATCTAGTCCAACCCCCCTGCAGTAGGCAGGGACATCTTCAACCAGATCAGGTTGCTCAGAGCCTCATCAAGCCTGGCCTTGAATGTCTCCAGGGATGGGGCCTCCGCCACCTCTCTGGGCAACCTGTTCCAGTGTCTCACCACCCTCATTGTAAAGAACTTCATCCAAATGTCTAACCTAAACCCACCCTGCTCTAGTTTAAAGCCATTGCCCCTTGTCCTATCCGCTACATGCCCTTGCAAACAGCCCCTCCCCAGCTTTCTTATAGGCCCCCTTCAGGAAGGCCGCTCTAAGGTGTCCCTGGGGCCTTCTCTTCTCCAGAGATTTGAATGTATGTAATTTGAATGTATAGATTCAAAATCATTCCCGTTTTAAAATTCTGCAAGTGGTTTTGCCAGTAATAGGACTTTTACCTAGCCTGACATTTTGGTCTAGTGAAGTTAATTACACTTATATCTGTTGAATCCAACATGGTCAAAAATTCACCCCTTCTCTTTATATCCTTCCTCCATTTCCATACTCTTTCACAGATATCCTTCATCCTTTAATGCATTCTTGACAGCATCAACACAAAAAACATTTTCTAAAGGTTTTGGTATTTGGAATAACCAGGATTTCCACACATCTGACAAGTCACACTCCATTGCATTTACTCCCTCATCTTGCTACTGTTTAAAACATTCAACAGCAAAATTTGGAAATCACTCTAAAATAAACTGTGACAATTTGATAAGCTTCTGAATTTTAAGTTGTAGACAAAAAACGTATGCATATACCATTTTGCCTCTTCAAGAATCTGCCAATTAGAAAGTTAAATTTTGCCTTTGTTTAAACATTCTTGTACATAGTTATAGTAAAAATTAACAATATCTAATTTGTGAAGAAGTTGTAACTCAACGTTACTGATCTAATACTATTTAGTTGTTTACAAGCAGCAGCACACTACTTTAATTGCAACGAAAAACTAATGCATCTTTAAAACATGAACAAAATATCTAAAAGTATCTGCAAACCAAGAATGCAAACAAGCCGCTGCACTGTTTCAATGTTTTGACCAAAACAGATGTATGACAGGAATACCTCACCTAACCCTAGAAGAAGAAAAAGCGAAGAACAGATTGTCCTTTCCACCTGTGTTGGCTATGGACAAAAAGAGCCCCAACGAAACCCAGACTCGTTCCTGTTGGGGCCACATAATAAAAAGAAGTGTCACATCTTTGACAACGTGAATTCCCCAGCGTGCCAGCTTCTCTGGATGCCCTCTTGTCAAGGAATGGAGATCAGACATACATTACTGCTCAACTATTTTGCCATCGCACGAACACTGCAGTGCAGCCAAGTCGATCGTACAGGTATATTGTTTGTCATATGGATCACATCATATGAACACTCATCCAGCAGAAAACAGAAAATCCTTTGTGTGCACAATACAGTCAGTTATTATTTCTGGCTTCCATCTGGCCTGTTACTTTGCCTCACAGGAGACAGAACAGCTGGACTGGCAGCAAGCAAAATCCAATAGCTGGTTGTTCCTACCAAGTAAATGTGTAAGCAGGCAGGAGGTGAGAATGCTCCTTCTACGTTAATGCAACTAATGAGAGGAGTAGCCAGTAAGTCCCAAAACTGGAATCCAGCCCCCGTATTGAGAAAGGTGGGCCACTCTTTTTCATTCCTTCCCCTTCCCTTCAAAGTAAAATCAACAAAATATTCTTAGGGCAGTATATCAACGGAAGACAAGTACGGAAAACTCTATCCCTTTACACTTAATGTGCGAGTGGAGGTCTATAAACTAATGTAACATGCAGTCTGGGAGAAGTAGAGAACTCATCCTTCCCTTTCCACATTCTCTGTATCCTGTTCCAGGACAAACAGTTTACTTCAGATTTCTCTAAAGTTGAGGCAGGATGAGGAATAAAATTGCTCTGAAGAGGTTACCACAGCCCAGTAGCTGTAGCATTTCTATTATCTTCTAGTTTCAACAAGGGTGGAGAACGGAACAGTAAAACAAAAGCGAACAGCAACAAAAGCAACCAATGATTCTTTGGGCATTTCCCTGCACAACTACTAGTCCTGGTCTGACTAAATCACTTGACTTACAGTGCTTGCTACTAAGGAAACGATCTGGAACTTAAATTAGCATTGCCCACAATACAAGCATAAACCCAAATGATTTGGACTAGTTCAAGACTAAGAAAGATCCCTCTCTTTTAAGAGTCTTCAAGTTGAGAAAGAGCTATTCACATTTAAGAATTTAGGCACTGATGGGACAAGAGATTTGCCAACAAACACGCTGTAAAGCTGGGAACACAACTCCAGTCAAGTATTTCCATACTAATTCTGAATTCTCTCCTTAAGATGTGATGGTCAGATGGAAGTTTAAAAAGAGGAAGGAGGGCCAAAAAATTGCACACAAAATTGCTCCAAGTACCTTTCGCAACCTCAAATGAAATTTTGTTACAAAAGGGATGTTACAGCATCTTCAGATGGCATAAATGCCTTTGTATAACAAAACCATGCCTTCTGTATGCAGCACATCCCTTTGAATCAACAAATATGAACATCAACTTCTGTGGCATGTAACACTGTGCAATGGCTCCCACCAAGGTTATGATCTCACAGTTAACAATTAAGGTTAAGTAAAACAGACTTTGTTTCTAAACCTCCCTTGGCTAGGTATAACATGACATAACTTATGTCTCCTATTCCCAGCTGATAGTCTGGGGGTTTGGGGGATTTTTTTCATTTATTCATTTGTTTTTAATAACTGGAGCGCTTCAGTGGAGCTCAACATAAATGTAGTTGTCATACGTGGCACTAGTCTGCCTGGCAACACAAAGGCTGAGCTGAACTCTCACCAGTAGCAACAGTTCTATGAAATGTATTCCCAATGTCTGGGGTTTTTATATCTTTCTAGCACCTAATAATCTTAGCATTTACGTGAGTTGTACATCCGTACACGCGTACTTTCTAGAATAGTCAACAATTAAAAGCTATTTCAAAACCAGCCCTCCATATGAATCGTTGCTCTCTTACTCCTGTCTCCTACAGCACTATGCAACCGTCAAACATAAAGCACTCCTGTGACACATTCTGTACACAAAACAAACCTCATTAAAGGATGCACGGAAATTTCATCAGAATTTCCTCCTGCCCCACTGTATGCCTATGACAACAATATATAAATAGAGAGTATTTTCAGAAAAAGTTGAACTAAAGTTCAAAAGCACCTAAATGACTTCAGTGAGTCAGTACACGCTTCACAAAGTGAAATCCGAATGGCAGAGACAAAGAAACGGTCTTTGGATTTTGTCTCAATGTGTCACTACAGACTCAGCCCAAAGATGCAGTAAGGTCACAGCTCAGTAACTGCACACAGGTGTTAGGGACTGCAATGGCTGTTATGCTACACCAGATGCAGGTAGAAGCTTTAGGTGCATGTTATCTGCCATGAATATTGTTAGAAGAGTGAGGGGGTCAACGTGCTAGACAGGAGTCTGCCACCAGTGCGTTCTGCTGCAAGACTGCATCAATACTAGTTGTCATGTATAAATTTCTACTGTCTAAATGAAGCTGTAGCCTTTACCATACACTATGACAGTGTCAACAAAAAAATGACCTCAGACAGGAGGTGAAATAGCACAGCACTGCAGAAGTCTCCCTCCTGCCCAAAGGGTCCCATAGTAACAAATGGACATCTCACATATCAGCATTTCCACAGCGTGGGATCTGTGAGCAGGAAAGAACAGTTAATGCACCAAAAGTCCCATTCCTGTCCCCAACCTAAGGACTGCTGTGAGGACAACTGCTTATGAAACTCCTCTCAGACTATGACCTCATGTCCAGTTGCAGATAGTTTCTCTTGTTGTAGCTTTATGGATGATGTTCAAAACTATCAAAATGAAAAAGTATCATAGCATCTCTTCTTTCCCCAGAAAATTCCTATAGGTCTGAGACCAGCAGCCATACAGAGAGCCTTTACTTATTTGAATCAACATTGTGTTAGAAATATGTCTCATGTATAGCAGGAAAAACATTCTCACATCTGCACTGGGTGCTCCTAGGAGTATGTATAATTATTTCTAGGTATCAGTGAGACATTTTTCCTAATATACAAGTGTATCAATAAAATGCCATCTTGGAAGGTTTCTAAACAGTCATGTTATTACATGTCCAGGTATGCTAAAAATGGATTTAGGCTCCGAAAGTGCTAGCCCCGCTGCTGGGTGCCTGTAAAACCCCGAGTATGTGGGTCTGCAATAAAGTAGTGAAGAACTAGCCCCCTTTGCCTCACCCCCACGATAAAGCAAAAAAGGGCATCAAGGGGGATAGGAAAGTCAAGTCGGAAAAGAAAACCAAACTGGATGAAATCTTTGTCATGCATTTCCAACCTTTCCTCAGATTTTAGTAATTTCACTATTCAGTCTCTTTATCTTGTATTTTCATTCTTCCTCCTCATCTGCCCAGAGCACAGTAGGTGGCAAAATGTCTTCTAAACTTATGATTTCACTTATGGTTAAGTGGACAAAAAGAAAAATAAAGTAGACTCCATTTCCTGTAAAAGGTGGAAAGCTGAAGAATTAAAGATGTGCCTGCAATAATCACTGTCTACACTATAATTTCAGTCAGGATTTCAGAAAGAGGAGACATACAGTATTTTCTCTGCCAGAAGTTGTAAATACTGGATTAAAACCTTACAGAAAATTTGGATCTCCCCCGAAGACACAGCACTAATCTGATACTAAACCACATTATTCAAACATGAAGCAGACTTACATTTAGGAAGCAGACTGACATTTAGGACTCCTACTGGGTGCCACTATATTGAGGTAACCCACCTTTCAACATGTGGCCTACTATAAAGTAATACATCACCCTACCACCATTCTTAAGTAGCTTAACAAATGTACTAGACCAGAGCAATGGATATTTGAAACTGCTCTGTGAAAAAGATTATACTTGTTTTTTCATCGAAGCAGCAAAAAAAATCCAAATCCCAACAAAATCCAAATTTATAACTCTTACTGATACTGTAGTTGAAAAACAAACAAACAGAAAACCCTGAAAAACCAAACCAGTAAAGTTTTCCTTTTTATACTAGTTTTGCCTTGTTTCATTACTAGGTGACACCCCATACACCCTTCACCCCTTTCTCCCCCAACAAAATACCCCGAAAGTTTCATGGATTGGACTTTGTGGACACAAAGGAAAGGTTACTTTAGTCATGTGAGCTCTGTTGCATGAAACGAATTGTTAAAAAAAAAGGTAAAAAAAGCTTTTCAGTCTCAACCTTGATACAGTGTAATGCATTGGTCACACTTGGCGAGCATGAAATCCAACATTCCTCTGCTCACTAGCAGAAGTTTCAAAAGAAAACACTAAATTCAATTCACATTAAGTCTAGAGACTCCATAGAAAGCTGTGTCTACAGATGTGACTATTATCGAGTATTTTAAGCTTTCCGGCTACCAGTTTGCTCAAAATAATGTAAAGAAAACTTACAAAAAATAAGACAGACACATACCTTAACATCATCTAGCTGATGATGGTAATTAATGTAACCACGGTGTTTTCTTTTTTCACAATGAGGGGGATGGCATCAGGGGAAGGGTTGTAAATATTTTCCTATTCATTCCTTAAAAAGACCCTCTCCCCCACTTTCCCCCTAACAAAAGACTCAAGCATGCCTTAATTTAAACATCTTTTGGATGGACAGCAGCCCACAGGGAGAATGCAGCTGAAGCAGCATGTGGTAAATCTATTTATTCCTTAGCTTTCTCTAGCATTCCTCACTGAAAAGCTTATATTATATTAGTGTTTCATACCACCAGTTAGTTTAAATAAAACATTTGCATTCATTGATCCTGTCACTTCAAAGGCAGTTTTCCCCCCTTTCTTTAAGAAAACAGCAGGAGAGGGAAAACTCACAACCAGACCTGCCTGAGAATGTGAACTAATGAGACACCATTTAAAGATTCTTACTGCTTCAAGCCCAGCTGAAAACAGCTGTTCTACAGTTCCTGTTCATCTTCCCAGTGGACAGTGAAAAATGAGTAATGAAATATTTGTTGTTATTTTTACAGCTTTGTAGCAGTGCCATGCTATATGAAAGCAGGGCTATGTTTTGATGACAAGAAGTTATCTGATACCATGAAAATCTGTATTTTGTTACAGTCTGAACACCTGATGCTTACAAGGTCACAGGCAGTGTTATCTTAAAAACACTAATTTCAGATGAGAAGGTGTTCTTAAGTATCACACAGCTTGACAGATCCCAGTAAGACAGAACCAAACAGGTAAAATCTGCTTCTATCTCAATTTGGGTTGCCAAGAAAGCAGTTTTGACAGCCTAAACCTTAAACACAGAAGCTGCTAACGTAAGTATTATGTTACAAATTGCAAGGCATGCTTCCTTGTAGATAAAAGAAAAAGATTAAAAAAAAAGCTAACACCTCTGCTGCAGGATATATATAAATTTAGAATACAAGTCAAGGACTTGCCTGCTATCCGACCGAAACCCTACTTTATAGCAAAATCCTCAACCACATACTTCCCCATTTTATACAGGGAGAGTGGCCAATATGTATGACGTGAAAGATCAACCTGATGCCTATAAGCAACATGCAATTGATTCCATATCCTGCTCATGTCATTGATGAAGACAAGTCGACACCACTTAAATAGACCAGTTCAATTGTTAATAATTACAATTTAACTAAGGTGATCAAATTACACCATGCAGATTTTCATAATGAAAACATTTACCAAAATATGGGGATGGCAACAGTTTTTCCAGTTCCTAGTCAAATGCAAAGACACCCCAAGCCAAGTGTTCCACAAACTGATGCAGTTAATGCTATACCTAGAATCAATTTTTGACATCCAGTGTTGAAATCATCTTTTTCTTAATTGCAAAGAAGTCCTAACGAATACTTACCATCTGACGTCTTCTGTAGCTCTGCTTTCAAATGTTCAACTTCCTTCTTCAGCTTCTCGTCAGTTGCTTCTGCTGACTCTTTCTTTTTACTGCTTTCTTTTTCACTCAAGGCCTATTAAAAACCACAGTTGCTACAATTAACTTTTTTTCATTAGTCTGACATTAATGACAAACAACCAGAGAATGGCAGCTTTGATCTTGCAAAGCGACAGGTTTTATCAAGTGCCAACATAACCCAGGCAGATACTCAGTCATTCTAGGGGGAAAAAAAGAAAAAGAAAAAAAAAGGAATAAAATGCTCAATGTTTTAAGTTGATAGTAATTGCATACTTGTAATAGTATGGCATTATCTCCTGTGTAAGAGTACTTCGTATCTCTGCACGAAGCCCACAACTTCTGTTTAGGTTATAAACGGCTTTTTCAGAAGACATAACACTGGGACAGAACACTACCATGTTTATGTGCAACTTGTTCTAATAATTTATTCTGTTTTAAACCACGTAATAGGTCACAAATCTATCCCTGTAGGTTTGCAACTACTTCTTCAATCTTCAGAATACCTCAACACCCAGATTAGATTTCCACTGAAATTCAATAAAAAACTAGGAAAGGATTCAGCAAGAGTCCTGTAAGTACTAGACACAAAGCTCTGAAAATGTTGGCACTACTATATTTATGCACGCTCTTATCATTAAGGCAACTGCTATCGATAACTTAAAGTATAATACGTTAAGGATTAGACCCCATAATTAGACTCTTTGCTCATATAGCCTCTATTATCTGACCAAACATCATCTCTGTTACGAAAACGTCAAAAGAAGTGGTAAAAGCTTAATGGAAAAAAGAAAAGTAGAACAACAGAGATGACCAGTTAGGTGAACTGGTGATAACAGTGTTTACTGGGCACAGGCTGGAGCAGAGGGAAAAGATTACTTTAGGAAGAACGAAAAGAACTGTTTATAAAGACTGGTAAACGATTCAAAGAAATGAACTGAAGAAAATTTTTCAGAAGCAATTTAACCAAAGAGCAGAGATTACATTTGACTGGTGGTAACAAAACCGCAGCCAATTTGTCATGAAATTGGTCACAGATTGCCTCCTTTACTTCGTGCTCCACTCACAAATAGTTATTTCTGTAAAATTTTATCTTAAATCCTGTGCTCCATGGAACTTCTGATCAGGAGACAGTGCAGAGCTAGCACGCTAGAGTAAAGTTACAGTATTTATACTCACAGCCAGTGCCCTACACGCAATTGCTCTTGCCTCTCTCATATGGTGGAACGAAGCATGCTTGTAAATGAACACAAATGCAAGTGTTTCACAGAGGAAGTTAAGTCGTAGCATCTCTATAAAGTTAAAATAAACCAATTTTGAAAACTTTGCATCTCCAGCGCAATGGAGATCCAGTCACAGCATGCTGGCCATACCTGTGGTTACCACTGTTTTTTGCAAACCACACAATCAAACACTCAAATAGAAACAGACAGCAATACAGTTTCTAGTTTCTGGCTATCACTTACAAGCAGCTAAGAGAATGCGTTGCTAAGAGAATGTGAAAGCAGAACAAAAAGAGGACTTTTGGCCAAATCCCAACAGGACAGAGAGGAAAAAAAAAAAGAAAGAAAAAAGTACCAGTATGCAGTAAAGAGACAAATTCCATGGCTGAGGGAGGGAGTCCGATCACTTTGACAAATTACCAAACCCTAAAATTTCGGAATCATTTCATACTTGAGAAATACCTAACCCACACTTTAGTGATCCTTGCTTCACAATGCCTCTCAAACAACTGGAATTTTTTGCATCCCTTCTAGTCCTTTTTGTCCAGAGTCTGTTCTCTTTGTCTGAAGATTTATTACAAAAAAAAAAAAAAAAAAATTACAGTGCTGGTAACCATAGACACAGCTCCAGACAAACTGGAAGGAAACCTGTGCACACCTGCAGTGAATTTTGTGTTGGCAATGTGCCAGACTGAAGAATGCTGTAAAAGTCTTCATACCCTGGATATCTGCATTCTAGCTTATGGTTCAATCTCTTCCAACAGTTCGGTCCAGTGTATGTACGACTTCCAACAGAAGTCAAACTAACCAATTACAAGAAAATATTTCATACCTTTATCTTTATTATCTTTGCTGATAGTGTATCCCTTCCTGCATACAACTGTATATTGAACCACAACAGACAAATGAGAGATTCATTTTTCTGCATTCTTCTCATAAAAATAACGTATCTTTGCTTCACTGGTGGTTCTTTTAAGTAAGAAATTTTTGGCAATATCCTCATTAATACTGTGGCAGTGCCTTACTAAGAAAGGAAGGTAATGGGAAATTGGCTGACACCATAAAAATAGATGCAAGGATATAAAAATACAAAAAATACAAGAGACCAATTTTAAAAGTTAGAAAAGACTGGCGCAAATTCTATTTATAAGAAACAGCCGGCATGAGAACAACTATATTGTAGGCTTTTCTGTACTGAACTGCTATAGCCCCAACCTAAACAGCCAACTGTTTAGGATAAAAAGAATAAAATTAGTGTCTCCCTCTACTTTGCTATGATTAAATTCAAAGAGATATTTTAAGAATGTATTACTACTTTGATTAAATTTGTACTGGAAAGACAGAACTTCATTTATTTGGATTACTTTAGTTTCCTTTGTTAATAAAAAGGTACTGAAATTTGTATTCAGTATTCCGAATTACATATTGTAAGAACACTGTTCTTCCTTTTTCCACCAGAAGAAAAAAAAATGAACAAATGTTATTCAGTATCAAACCATCCCCAGAGCATTTTGTACTAACTACTTGCTGTATAAGAAAATAACTAAAAAAGTTCAGAGATACCTCCTGCAGCCTTTCATTCTCGGCCATGTATTTTCTGGCTGCCTCGGTAGCATCATTTACTTGTGTCTCCAGAGCTGCATGAGATGTCATCCCTTTTGCCAACTGAGTAAGAAGGGTAACAGTACGTCTCAATACACTGGTGAAGAAACACAGTGAACAGCACGGTAATTCACAGCACAAATTAAAGCACAAACAAACATACACAAACACACCAAACAAAACAACCCCTTTTCTCTCTCTCTCTGCATTAGATGTAAAAACAAAACCACATGAGGATTGTTTAAGCACCTGAAGGGAAATATCCAGGCTCATGGATGACAAATAATAGTGAAATAAGAAACTGCAATGATTTTCACCCATCAAAAATTTGATTTTTTACCTGATGCAGAACCTCCCTCCTCCCAAAACCCCACAGCCGTTAAGGGGTCAGAAACCTATGTGCTTCAAGGCTGAAATACGCTTACATGACCTAGTGTTTTAAATAGGATGGAATACAAGACCTGAATACAAGACCCAAGCAACATGTTATGATAATGAGTACAATACAAAAAAAAAAAACTCAACCCAACAAAACCTTATAGGATGCCTTACAAGAATAAAAATAGCAATGTGAGCATATTAATCTTCAAAGTACTCTGTCAATACTATATAAATCAGAACACGCAAGAATGTCGGCACTCATATGGCACCTCAAATCCAAGCTCTGCAAATACCTCCCCTCATTTGACCTAGCGACTGCCCCTTGGCATCACTACTTTCATTATTCATCTTGCAGTCTTTCAAAGCAGTATGTTGCTGAATCAAGCCAAAGCAACACTGAATTAAATTCCTCTAATATAACTATGCATCTGCTCTTCAAAAGAAATTTGAAAATCCAAGTAATTGGCTTTTTCATAACTGAAAGTGTATTTATAGACCTTTTGGCTTTCAAGGTAAGCTCTTCCCCCTGCTTTTTCATTGAAAGTGCATTTTCTTACTTTTTTGATTTTAAAAAAAGTTAAGGTTCCCATGTCACTACTTTTCCAAGAGTTGGCATGTTTTACTATTGCTTATTAATTTATAGATGCAGCAACAGGAGTCAGTAAAACATAATTACTAAAACTGAATCATAGAATCACATAGGTTGAAAGGGGCTTCCAGACGTCATCCTGTCCAAGCTCCTGCTCAAAGCAGGGACAGGTTGAGCAAATTCCTCAGCAGCTTGTCCAGTTGAGTTCCTACCATCTCCAACGATGGCGATTCACCGTCTTTCAGGGTCCTTGTTCCAGCGTTTCACTGCTCTGGATAGTAGAAAAAGTACTTTTTACCACAAGTCAGAATTTCCAAGGTTCCTGGCCTGTTGCCTCTTGTTATTCCTGTGTGGATCCACTGAGAAGAGCTGGCTCCATCTTCTCTACATCCTACCACTAGATAGTTGTAGAAAGCAATAGAATGTCCCCTCCAATGTCTCTCTTTCTAGCTGAAGCCAAGCTCCCTCATCCTTTCCTCACAGGTCATCTGTTTCAGCCCCCAACCTTCTTGGTACCCCACTGCAGTACTCCAGTATTTCAGGAGTCAAAACTGGACGTGGTTCTGCAGCTGCAGTACTACATGTGCCAGACAGAGGGGAATAACCACCCCTCTTGACCTGCCGACTACACCCTTGCTATTACAGCTCAATACACGATTGCCTGCCCACCAGGATCCCCAGATCCTTTTCTGCAAAATTGCTTTCTAGCCAGTCAGTCAGTCCCTAGCTTGGATGCCAGACATGTTATCCTGTAAGATGAAGGACTTTGCATTTGCCTTTGTTGAACTTCATAAGACTTCTGGCAGCACATTTCTCCAACCTGTCTACCTCTCTCTGAATAGCGGCCCTGCCCTCCAAGATATCAACCGCTCTGATTTGGTACCATCTGCAAACTTGCTGAGAGCACATTCAATCCAATCATCCAAGTTGTTAATAAGGACATTAAACAGTATTGAGCCCAATACCAATCCCTGAGGGGCACCAGCTGGAATCTGCATTACTAACTATCATCCTTTGAGCCCAAAGGCCCAGGGAATTTTTCACCCACTTTTCTCTCCACTTCTCCAGCCCCTATATTCCTCTACAGTTAGGCTATCAGGATAACACATGTCAAAGGCCTTGCTAAAGGCACACAACATCCACTGCTCTGCTCTTTATCCACACAGCCAGTCATCTCATTGCAGAAGACAACAGGGATGATCAGGCATGATCTCCCCTCAGTAAATCTGTTCCAAGTCACCGTATCCTTCAAATCCCTGGAAATGGCTTTGAGGAAGATTTGCTCCATAGCCTTTCCAGGGACTGAGGTGAGGCTGATTAGTCTCTAGTTCCCTACATCCTGCTTTTTGTCCCTCTTGAAGACAGATGCAATGTTTGCCTTTTTACCAGGATCCTCCCTTGATCACCATGATCTTTCAAAGATGACAGAGCATGGCCTTGCAATGACATTGGCCAACTCCTTCTGCATGCAAGGATGCATCCCATCCTAGGATGCCATGGACTTGCATATGCCCAATCTGTTTAAGTACTCCCTAGCTGCATCTTCTGCTTCTGTGGGTAGTGTTACATTCCCCACTGACTCTCCTAGAAGGCTCTGAGAATTGGGAGGCCAAACAGCAGACCTTACAAGAAACAATGTAATTTAAGGTTGGTAATGAGACACTCAATGTCTCATTCTTTTCTATATCCTTTGTCATTTGGTCCCTTGCTCCACTGAGCAGCAGGCCCACGTTTTCTTTAGTTTTCCTTTCGTTTTCAGCCCTTCTCATCCCTCTGGTTCAGCACAGGGTAACAGGCTCTGCGCAACTCCCAAGACATCAAGTCAGATTAGCAGATGGGTGCCTCTGTCCTGCCTAGGGGGCAGTCTCTGGTAACTATGACCCTCCTCTTTTCTGTGCAGTTAGTAGATGAAGGCTCAGCTGGCCCCGATACCTCCACTGACAGGAGGTCATTTTCCTCACCTGTACCCAGCGGTCTGCTATTGCTGAACCACAGATGGACAAAAGCTTTTGTTGCGTTGCCAGAAGTGACAAGGTTCCAGCCTCCTCCATCTTGGGAATCTCCGTCTACCACACTTCTTGAATTCTCCTATTGGCTGATGTGCTAAAATGACCTAAAGAGTGAACCAGGGGCAACCAAGTACCCATTCATATTTTAACTTGGTTGGATGATGGTAACAGCAGTGTAGAATATGGCAACCCAAGGAACACTTTTTTTCCCTTCTCTGGCAGACATTATGCCTTGTTTAATGGATAAGCAAACTAGCTCTACTAAGAAAAGTCCTTTGATCTAGCCACTACTGTAGGAGTATTTCTTTCTTTTAAATCTTGGTGAAAGGCCAGCAGCCCAAAAAGAGGCCTTAAGCAAACTTCAAGAGCAGAGCTTTTATCCACAATAAAATCTATTAGGGCCACCTGACAAGCTTTCTTCCTTGAAAGCCGAGTGGGAGTACGATCCTGGGGGACCAGATTCCAACTCTAGTGATGGACACAATACAGCTATTCCTCTCCTGAAGCAGAGATCACAAACATATTTGTGCATATTTACTTAACCTTTCTGAGGGAAGACAAAGAACATGATGCATTCCTATCACTATTGTGCAAGGCTACAGCCACTTTTGTTTTTTCCGAAGTTTACCTGCTCAAGTTTTGTATAAATTTTTCCTTGACACTTCTTTATGTACAGTGCTCCTCAATGATCAGCTAAAATGGCCATACATCACGCCAAGGGGAAGAAGCTTGTCAGAAGGCTCTGTGATTCCATGCATTTCCTTGTTCTGTGTTCCTCTTGCGTATCTAGGCAATGTCAAACAGCTCACTGAAAGAAGTCAGACGAGGGCCAGCATTCTTTGCCCAGTGTCACCATGAAAATGTACAAATGGGAAATCATCTGACCAACATCTCTGTTTCCATTCATTCATGTTATCTGTGTTCAATTAGTTCAAGTGCTCCTTGCCCAAGTAAGACCTGCAGGTTGTTGTGGCTACTCCGAAGATTCACAGGTAGCCTGGGCTGCTACTGCTGGGCAGGACAGAACTGTCCTTTCTATTACCCTGTTTTATTAGCTGTTTAAACATCCTGAAAGGGATGCCATGCTTAAGATCATAATATCATAGTAGGCCAGTTGCCGCAAAGTGCTTGAGCTGAAACAATATCTGAAACTTTCCTTGGAAGCCAGAACATTATCCTACAGTTCCTAACTTTGAGCTTTAGAAGAAGTGGTTCAAGTCAGACTCAAGCTGTGCTTCTTAACACATCAGGATGCAATAATATCTTTTTTGCAACTTATTAAGATTACGTTAACAGTAATTTAGTTTTTGAGGTTTCTTCATTCCAGTTGTCCATGTTCAAAACAAACAAAACATCAGGCATAAATTTAAGAAAGGAAGTAAGTATTCCCTGAAGAAACTTCTCCTGCAAAAGACATGTTTTCTTAAGCATTCAAAATGGTTCTTTCCATGTGTTGCTCACATATCCTTCCAATTTTCAAACATTTGTAAGATATTATTTTCGCTGACCTTCTTGCCTCATAGCCAATCTGCTCACACTTAATTCTTTAGCCTCTTGAAATTGGCCTTCTGATCTTTTTTTATAGTTGCATTACTTTGTGTGGTAGTTCCTGTAAGAAACGTACTAGATAGAAATTAGAAAAATGTTATACTTACAGCCAAAGAAATAAGGAAAAACCTGAGAGATAGAGGTTTCTTTGCGATCGGAAGAGTTTCATCTGAATATGATCAAAGGCATTGGTATTGACATTTGCAGCCTTTTCATTCACATGAACGGACGAGTACTTCCGAACTTCTCTAACAGCATCTGCAAACAAAAACAGTTTGTTCTTATTCACATCTGTGGGTATGCATGTATAAACCAGACATAGTACTAGAAATACGTATTTGGACTTCCTGCTCAGTAAGCAGGCATAGGACAAACAGTGACATCACTTACATTATCCATACATTTTAAAGATAGGTCTTGATAAATCACTGAAGCGATATAATGTATTTCCAGAGATATGCTAAGCCATTGCCCCAAACATACTTGAACAGTCATTTCCAACACTTGCACCTAGCCACCAGGGATCAGGCTAAAGCAACACATCCTACAAATAATACCAGAGACCCTACAGTGTCAAAATGTCACTGATGACAACTGAATTAAAATCCAGCCAGTGGACAAACAGTGAGAAAACAGAAAGAGAAGGGAAAAAGAAGAGATGCCTTCTGAAGTATTTGCTTCATCTGGAATTTGTTAGATAAGCATGTATTTTAGTAATGACAGAAAAATCTACTTTATGCTTGAATCAGAGAGGGAAAAATTATTTCTGTAACACCCATCCAAACAGGAATACTCTAGTAACACAGTGTTGAATGTAAACAGAATGGGTAAGCTACACCTCAGCTTTCTTTCATCTGCCTTTCATCCACCTTTCAGTTTCCTTTCATCCATCATATACTCCTGATAGTTCTGCAGAAGGGCCAATACACTGCCAACACTTTTCAAAGGACAAAATAATTAACTAGGACTTGCATCTACACAAAAACAAAAGCTAACCCAGCTGAGAGTTCATATTACAATCTGTACACTTAAGGTCATCATACACATTTAAAGCCAATAGAGCACCTAAAATCTCCTCCAGCACATCAACAAAAATACACATTCCATGACACATCATCAGTTCTTCCAGAGTATTTTGGCCATGTGTTATTAAATTGCTGCTGCATTTCTCTAAGCAGACAAAATCACTCTGCAGAAAAGCATGTGAGAGTAACATCACTTATGACTCTCTCTTTTATGTTTGTAAGTTATTTACAGAGAGGAAAAAAAAAGAAAATATTTCAATTGAAACTTCAAACAATGCAAGGAAGACTTCCCCAAGCTATGGGAAGATTCTAGTCCTGCAGTAACATATCATCTTATGCTGTGGTGCAAGTATCTCACCACTGCTTTACTTTAGCCTAAATCTATCTTTCTGCAAAATCAATGACCATCACGATCTCAAAAGCAAACTTTGCCCTAAGTTTTCAATAGGAGTTCAAGAAAAGTAAATAAAACCCATAATTTCTCAATCTTAAGCCGTTTACTGAAGGATCTACTTCTAAGGATAATACTACACACCATCTAAAATTTTTAAAAAAATGTTTATTTGCATTTTTAGTACTTTTTTTAATATCAGGAATTTAGTATTGTAGTCTAGTCTGACTTTGTTATATATGCAGTGCATCTCTGTTTCTCTCAGCAGACAATAAAGCCAAGCATTTTTTCTTTGTATTTAGAGTAGTTTGGAATTAAATAGCGTTTTCATTGTAAGGCGCTGGAAACACTTCTCTCCAGTCGATCCATGGAGAAGAACTACTTCTGTCACTGAAACACAGGAGAACTGTCTCCATCACTGAAGTACAGGAGATGCTTACCACACAAAGCTGTCAGGACAGACAGTACATGAAATCAGTCAGGTGTCGTCATTCAAGCTCCAGTTTCACAAAAGCTTTACTCCTACCTGATAGACCTCAGGATCTACTCATAACAACTGTTGCGAACAGCTGTTATGTATCTGTGCTGAGCTAAAGTACTCAAATAGCCCAGTGCTTTGACATACTCTTCTGGTCTTCTGTTTCAACAGCAACCAAGAGAAAGAGTGCCATCTACTGCATACTCAGCAGCTCAGACAAATTCTGGTATCAAACATTTCAAGTTCATTTACTTGTGTGAGAAAGTGAAACAAAGTAGCACGCTAGACCATGCTCCACTTTTGCTCCTCATTCACTACTGTATTACTATTACATTTGGATTCCCAACATGGAATGCCTTCTCCTCTTCCATTCTATTCTAGAACTTTTAATCAAATTAGCTGATTTACATTAGTCTTGAATCCTTTCAATGAATCTACTGCCATGAACTCCATATACCATATTTCCCCCCTCCCTTTGTTAAAAAAATATTTAACACTTACCAAGAAACAAGACGATCAGTAAAACTATTATTGTAAGGAACATCTTGTTCCAAAAAACTGCCATTTTGCTCCATAGAGGAATCATAAAAATCTTCTGCCATCTGTAAAATAGCATTGTGTTATTAAAAAATAATTAAACGCTAAAAGAAGAGCATAGCGTAACAACCTCACAGAATAGAGCCTTCTTATTGATATGAGACTTATGTAAAGTCTCTAAACAGCTGCTTTGATTGCCATATAATTTAGGTACACATAACTTTTCCAATAATCCGAATTGCTTGTTTCTTTTTTGTTTCTTGTCAATACAGGCAAAGACAGTTACTTCAACTTGAAAACTTCTTGCATGATAGCAGGTACTCTCCAGATATGTTTTATTTTAGCTTTTACTTTGGTTAGCATTAATCTGTGTTCAGTCTTGACTACAATAAACTCAGGGATGGGGTAAAGACCGTGTGTTGAGAGATATTAGTTGTTTATCTTAAATAAGTTTTAATTAGAATAAATTACTTAGGATTATAATATGATGTGATTTATACTGGTTGCCTAGCTTTACTTGGCATGTGTGCCTAGATTTGCTGAAGCCTTTAGGCTGCAACAGAGTTAATTTTCTTAGTAATTTTCCTAGCAGCTGGTACACTGCTGCGTTTAATCTTTTAGTATGAGGAAAATGTGGATAACACACTCATGTTTTGGTACTGTTTCTCCCTAAGTCTGGGACTTTTTAGTTTCCCATGTTCTGCCAGCGAGCGCAGGTGCGCAAGAAGTGTAAACCAGAAGATAAAGAGGCTACAACCGTCAGCAGAGACTGCAAATCAACAAGATAGCAGCAGTCAACAGCCTGCCTGCCTGGACACAGAAAAAGAATCCAGTAATGTGTTAGAAGACCCCAGACCAAAAATCACCATTGGACTAAAAGACGCATGAAGAGAAAATAATAGATCGCAAGGGTGTAATTGCTCAGGGATTTCTTTGTTCGATGTCCCTCTCTGTAAGCACCCAGCCCGGGCTGACCCTGCTGCTGTAGCTTTCAGTAAAATTATTTATTTTTATAAAATCCGATGCCTGAGACTGCTGTGGGAAACCGAGGGTCGAGCCTGAAGAAAGAGTAAGTGTACCTGAGAGTAAGTACGCATGTGTATGTGAGGAGTCGAAAGGGGCACCCGTTGGTTCACTGGAGTCGCCCGCTGCAAAGGGACCCTGGTCTGAGCAGTTAAAGACACTCAGGTGGTGTGTGCGCGACTCCTTGGATGGTGTATGAATGCTCGAGCAGCGGCTTCTCCTTTAACGTGTATAACCCATTCCACCACTTTCTATTTCTATCCACTTATACTCCTTGTTGCCAAGTAAAATAAAAGCCCTCCAGGAATTAAGATTGTCTCTACCATCCTCCTTCAGAAGGCTTATCTTTTACATTGATGAGTCTGCATAATCATGAAGTACAAGGATTGTTATTACATTCTAACTTGCAAATGACAACAAAAGGACAAGTCTCATGCTTATATTTTGTCTAGTGTTAAAATCTCTTTCAAGAGCTAAGGAAGCAACTTCAGAGGCCAAATGGTGGTGAA
>VYZM01016696.1:360869-375089 GCA_013398915.1 Dromas ardeola | reverse complement strand
TCAATTGCCTATTCAATATTACTGCACGGAGGGCTCTGCAACAATTCACACTTGCAGTACAAATGAAGAACATCTGATATGCTCAAATGAACTGAAACCCACAAGAGCAGCTACTTGTCCTTTGCTGCAGATTTGAATCAGTGATACTGCAAAAATGAAGAAATATCTAGTTATGCCACTAGAGACATAACACAGGCATGCTAGTCACCATCTGATTATATCAGGTATAATTTCCAAGTTGTGTTGAAAGTATTTACATTTTCCAGAGACTGATAAAATTTGTCCTTTAACAAAGTAGTTTCCAACCTAATTTAAATCAGACTGTAGCATCATCTCCAATGGTTCCTTCTGGTTCTGCACCAGCAAGAATTTAAATATTTTAGCATTGTATGTACACAAACTTTATTTAAATCTTTTAGCATAATCTGAGTCCTTTATAGCAGACAGCCATCGCTTGTATCAACCAAAAAGCTTACTTTAATTAAACCAAGCTACAACACAAAGAAAGCCAACCTGCTAACTCTTCAAACATGCGAGTCTCCAAATTTCATATTGATATCCACTTAAGAAGTGATTCTCTGAGGATTGTTAGACCAACTGTGATTCTTAGACCAACTATACTGCCAAGTTATATTCAGGCTAAAAATAAGACCTCATTACTGGAAAGTCTTCCTATGTTATATTTTTAAGCTTATTTTTCCTCAACAAGTATCAACATTCACATTTATTAATGCTGCATTTCCTTTTGGTGACAGAAGTCACATAAATATAATCCTTCCAAATTATAAAACTGGCCACCACTATAGATGTACCGCACTTGGCAGTATAAATCTGTCTTTTTGTGTGCTTGCATTTTTATATTATCAATTTACTTATTCCCCAGGACCTTAAAAGCTTGCTAGCAAATTTAAAAAGGAGTTCATTATCCAAAAAACGTGCAAGCACAAAAGAGGCAAACAATCTGACTGGAGACTGACAAGGGAGTACATCAGAACTTTAAAGAACAGCAGTTTCACGTCTGCCTTTAATCGCACATGCTTCATCTTTCTGACAGAACCAGCTTCCAGGCCACCAAGATGCGCAAGGCAGAACTGCTGCCCTCCAGTACTGTCACAACAGCTAGACCTGATCTTTAACCCCACAAGATTCCTGCGACAGTTTTGTTAACAAGATAATTGTTATGTCAGAAAAAGGATAAAGCTATTTCATTCTTTCAGAAACCAGTGTTCAAAGGAATAGCTGAATGCTACAAACCAAGGGCAAAAATCTATCTTTTTATAAAATTAAAAGCATTGTGTTTAATGTTTGGATAAATTTTGGTAACACTACAGGTTATGTACTGCTTTTCGGCCACAAAGACTGGATTCAAGCCCTATTTATGTCGTAAGTGAAATCTATTTCAATTCTCCCAATGTACCACGCATGTGTCATCAGCCTGCAGAAATTCTTGCAGCTAGTTTCCTCACATAAGCCATTAATAATCTGATGATTACAACTCCCACAATACTTCTCCCTTCTTACATACAATTGCACTTTTGATTAGAAAACAACAGAAAAGACAAAACCTCAATAATCTATGTTGAAATGCTGAACTCCTCACAAGCCAGCTTGTAAAAAATCAGAAGTTAAATTAGATTTTAGAATAGTTTGAACTTCTGAAGTTGAGAAGACACGACTAATCATTGATATTGGCTGTGAAGGATCCAACCATTCTCAAGACTCTCCCACAGGTTTAAGCAGTTAAATTCAGACTCCCCACACAGCAGAGTTTTGGTTTAGGTTTTGTTCCTTAAGGTGTTAAAGCCGCATTCTTCATCCTAAATATATCTAAAGATGCAGAAATCAAACATGCAACAGTTTTTACACAACACTTTACACAGTAGCCTCTTGTAGAGAAGCTATTTTTCTTTATTTCCTATAAGGAAATAAAAATAACATTACCAAATCTGAAGAGCTACTTCAGGAAACAGGATAATGCTGTAAGCCTCTGCATACAATAAGAGTAATTAACACATTTTGTTTCTTTCCTTTACTAAGGGCATTTACTTTACAAGAATGAACTATTTTTCTTAATGTTTGTGTTGTGTTCCAGAAGTAGTATTGTTTTGTTAATCTATATATAAGTTTAGAGAGGCCTTTATCACAGTGGTCCTGAACCTTTCACATCAAACCGAAGTCCACTTTAAAAAAAAACAAATGATGACAAGTTTCCTACAGCCCTTACACACGCTGTATGGGGTTAGCTTTGAATATCAGCTGTCTCTTGTCCGTTCGCCACCCACAATGCCTAGTGCAGAGCAAACCGCTGTAAAGCTGCGCCTCACAAACGTGACAAACAACTCCCGCAAAGGAGAGGAGGCCGGGAGGCGACGTCCCACCTGCAACGGGGCCCGTCCCGGGAACCCCGACTGCTGCCCGGGTGAATCAGCAGTGTGTGCCAAGCAAACGTAAAGCTCTTTAGAAGAGGCTTACGATTCTTGAAACTCCTGACGCTCCAGTCCCGAACGGCATTC
Source organism: Dromas ardeola (assembly GCA_013398915.1). Classification (NCBI taxonomy): domain Eukaryota; kingdom Metazoa; phylum Chordata; class Aves; order Charadriiformes; family Dromadidae; genus Dromas; species Dromas ardeola. Next base: position 372,576 of record VYZM01016696.1, on the reverse strand, counting down.
CTCCAGCTTAGTTCCACCGCCAGTTTAAGATGAGGCAGAACTCGGTGTTTACAAGAATAAAAATGTGAAATAAACCCAAACGGGCGGGAAGGCCGAGCCGGGGCTGCCCAGCACACTGAAGTCCTACCTCAGCGGAGAAATGAACGGCAGGCAGAGCACCAGAATGACTGCGATTTCGCCGTACAGAAAGGTGGCAACTGCCGTCCACTGGAAAGTCATCGTCCCGGCGGGCCTGCGGAGGAAGGAGCGGCTCAGGCGGGCCCGGCAGCCCCCGCCGGGCCCGGGCTGCCTGGCGTTGGGCCGCGGGGTTTGGAAGGGAAATATTTCTAAGCAACTTCACCGCGGCGCAAACGTCCCTCTGCACCGACTTCTCCTCCCGAACCACAGCCCGTCCGCCGGCGGAGGGAGGCGGAGACCGGCACCCTCACCGCTGCCGCAGGCCGGCGGCTTCCTCCCGCCGCCCCGGCTCCCGCCCCTAAGCGCTGCCCGCCGCCTCCGCTCCCCCCCGCATAGCCGGGGAGGCCTGGGCCACCCCGGGCCGGGCCCGTCCCGTCCCCCTGCGCGGCACCCCGGCCTTCGCAACCTCCTCGGCGCCGGCGCCCGGCTGAACCTGATGGCGGAGGGCGGCTCTTGAAGGGGCGGGGAGCGGGGCCTCGCCCGGCCGAACGGGAGCGAGCAGGTCCTTCCCGCCGGCGCTGAGAGGCGGACGGGGCGCGCAGGCCTCTGCCCTGCTGGGAGGAGAAGGGCCGGGAGCAGGGCTGAGTGATGCGGAGGGGGCAGGGCGGGGTGCCGCGGAGCGGGGGCGGTGCGGAAACGGCCGCCGTCCCAGGCGGGGAAGGGTGCGGGCGGGCCCGAGGGGTGGGGAGGGTCCCCTCAGGTCCCACCCCGCTGGGGCTGCAGGCTCTTCACCGTCCTACCGCCTCCCCAGGCGCAAGCCTTGGCGGCCGCCCCGGCTTCCCGGGCTCTGGCTGAGGGGGAGGTGAAATAGCGAGTGCTGAGGGGTTTGTGTGGGGCGGCTGGAAAGCACAGTCTGAGGGTAAGGCGTGAGTTTACCGAGAAACCATACTTCTGTTGGAAAACTTACAGGGGATCTACACGTTGAGAAAGGTTAAAATTAGTGTCTTTTTCACAGTTAGGGAATGGTTGTAAGCATTTTGCTGCAGGATCTTGCTGCAGTCGTCCCACTGCTCCGTGACTCGAGCTCATTCAATCGGGAACTTCAACTCTGCTCCCTAGCGCACTAGTTTCTGAAGTTCAGTTAAAATCCTCTGTCGTGTGCCCCCCCCCGTGCATTATGCTACCTTAATGTATTAAGATGCTGTAAATCTGTTTTCTCAAGGAAAACAGGCCCAGTATTCACAAAGACACCACAAATAACCAAACAGTCTCTAACACCATCAAACAGGCCTGTTCGGACCTCATGAATAATACAACATTCCTTCAGAAAATCCTGTTCTATCCTGCAGTCCTTTTTATCAGCATAGCGAGGCTCCCAGCACATTATTTCCATACCTTGGTACCCATTTTCCCATTTTTGACCATCTCTTTTGCCACCCTTGTAATTCCCCTTCTCTGCCCTTGCATAACCCTCCCCTAATCACTTTTCCCTGTTGTTCCTAGTTTTCTGTATCTGTACCCACATCCAGTACTTTTGATACCGTTACTTGGGCAGTCCTGGCCTCGCGTAGTGTTGCTGACGTACTGATAGTCATTGGCCATTCTTGGCCTTGCAAGTTTCTAGTTCTGAAATGACCTTCAAAACTACTCTCCAGTATTGTTTTTCACATAATTCTCCCTTAACAGGTGGTGAAATCCAGCCATCCCTCCCAGCTCTATCTGCAGCTTTTGCCAGCTTGTCACACTGTTAGATGTCACATCCAGCAATTTCACATGTTGTATTCCAGGAGTTTTCCGCACCCTGTTCATCAGTCAGCTCAGGCCAAGGCCCCCTCTGCAGCTTATTGACTCACTGCGGCCCTAACAGACCCTGAGGTGCTGCTGGCGGAAGAGGTTACCTTGTCTGGCTGGGCATCACCAGCCCTCTTGACACAGCTACCTGCTTTTGGGAATTCTGTCCCAAATAATTTCCATCAAAATGAGACAGATTAAATGTTGCGAATAGTAGTTCTTTGTGACTTTAATCCATTGGAACTGAAATGGGGTAGGAAGTTCTTGCCTAAGCGGTTTTGAGCAGAGTTGTTTGCAGCTGCTCACAATCTGAAATTGTTTACAGTTAAAATTTCCCAGGTCTGTGGCCTGGGGATGGAGCCAGTGTGTCAACATTTTCCTAGCTGCTGCCAAGCCATGTCTGGATGAAAGGTTACATCCCAAATAATTGTTTATGCATAACAAATATTGGAGAGTGATACAACCAGCCATTTCAATCCAATCTACACAGTGGAAACGGCCTGGGTTTTAAGAAGTATTTCTAACATGTTTTCACAAACATACTTAATCAGAAGCATAGACGAAACATAACATCTTAGTATGTCCTGGTTATTACATTTTAGCTACTGGCCTACAGCCATGATACCTTATTGAAGCTGTTGAAATGTTATTAAAGACTGTCTTTCCTTTAATTCCAGAGCAGTTTCCGACTCTGAGCTGCTTACTCACCTCTTACAGCACTGCAGGCTGTGCTCCCAGTAGCCTGGCCTCATACTGATAGGATGATATTTGCACATCCCCGCTGCCAGAGTTTGCCTTTTCACTTCAGGGGCTTCGTAAGATCTCAGACTCACTCTGCAGCAACTGCTGTGCACTTCTACTGCAGCTGCTGCATGTTCCCCACCAACCTGGAACACAATCTGAGGGACAGAGAGAAGCCTCCTGCAAACATCTTGTTGAGACCTCCCTTCTGCTGCTGGCTGCGCTCTGCCGCTCCTGGACGGTATTCTAACTGAAGTTGTAGAAGTCTGGCTTGTTGATCTAAGGCTGCCTATCTAAAAGTGAACCACAGTGTGATAAATACGATGCCAAACAATATATATAATGGTTGTCTGCTTTAGGAAAAAAACTCACAAACCTTAAAACATTACAGTTAAAAGAAATACCTTCCTCTTCCACCAGTAAGGTGACAAAGCATTCAGAAGTAGAAATATGAAATGCCTGTGTATTAGAAGGCGGTCAGAGGAGAGAAATCTGACTAATTCTCTGCTGAAAAAGTGAAAGTTCAAACTTGTTCCATTCTAATGTGGCTTGTATGATGGTTGTCTCATCATCACACGCTGCATTTGCCCAACCATCAACCCAAGACAGAGGAGAGACCTAAGAAACAACTTAGCAGTAGGGAACAGAGAAAATGGGATTGTACAGGCTGTGTGAGAGAGCTGGGGTTACTGCGGCAGGGTAAAAGGTGCAAAAAAGTACAGGTATTATGAGAATGTGTCACTGTTACAGGAGGCAAGAATATAAAATAGGAAACAAAGCTTTGTATGTTATGTTACTTGCAGAATAACTTTTAAAAATTTGAAAATTCGAAAATAGAAAGACAGAGTACCTGGGGATGTTACAAGTAACACACACAGAGAAGAAAGGTATCTGGTGGCTTTGAATCTTCCCATATTCAAATGGCTTATAATGAGAAACATGACCATAATCTAAAACACTGTAAGTTAATTATTTAACTCCCACTTTTAGCAATTTATGTATATTTGAACAGTCTGTCTGTTCAGAGTATGGCTTTAGGACTCCAATTTTGCAGTTTATTCTATGTCGACACAGTGACGTTTGTTCAGATGCATACAGAATTCACAAGGCAAGGTGGTGTACAATTCATTTCACCCTCAAAAAAGGATTATAAACTTTCATGATGCATAATTGGCCACACCAAGCACTCCTTAATTACTTGCGATATTAACAGCAACCTAGGTCTTGTACTTCAGGCAGAAATCTCTGTGATCGATCTCACACAGGCACAACAACTGCTGCCTTCAAAATAATGAAGTATTCAGTTCCTAAATAGGTCAAGGTATTTCAAGTCCTCTAAAATTCAGTTTCCCCACTGGGGGGTGGAAGGCAGCAAGCCTTGCATTTGTGTTACTTAATTATAGTAAGTCATTTTTTCTTCTCTGCTCCTTGTGGCTAATGGGTCAGTTCACAGCAAATAATATTTGCTTGTCAAATCACAAAAATCTTAAGAAAATGCTAACAGAGGTCTTGGTTAATACTTTCAAGAATCTTTTTCTTCTACAATGCAGTTGTGTAGTTTTACTTTTCAATTTTGATGCAGAAGGCTGGAGGCATTTTCAGAACTGAGGAGAATTGTGTATTGCTCTATAGTTGGATGAACTCGAGACCAGAAATTCAGCAGTACAAAATACAATGTCATGCAGTTGAGAAATAGGAACTTTTCCCGTAAAACTGGGAGCTCATAAATTACATGATGAATATTAGTTGAGGAAAAGTGAGGCATTAGAAAGAGAAGTATTAACTGCAGAAGACATTGCTAGGGTTTTACCTGGAATGCTATACATAAGTGTGCTCATCCAATGTCAAGAAAACATTACAATCCAGAAGAGTGAAAAAATAGCTGTCTGAAGGAATGGAGAACCTGTTGCACCAAAAAAGGTTGTAGAGATGGTCTCAATTAGCCTAGGATAGCAAAGCATGTCTGTAGTTTTCCATTTGTTATCACATCAGGAAGGTGACTATCTGAAGAGTTACGTAACTTTGCTTTCTTAAATAATGAACTAGACTTGATGGACACATCTTTCACACTTCTGTTTGTATGCGTAAATCGGAACATATTCACTACGAAAAACGATCAAGACTTTTATGCCATTGCATTAAAAGAATTGTGAGAATTTCGATATCTAAATGATTAAAAGATTTGGGGAGTAGCATCAAAAGTAACCTCCCCTCCCCCAAGTTGTCATAGTCTATAGCGTAATAAAAATATTACAATTGTATACAAAACCAAGTAATTTATTTAGAAAATGTAGAACTATTCACGTGTATATTTTCAGAAGTATCAGCGTCAGAAAATTAAGCAATTTCTGGTAAGAATTTCTGTGTAAACATATAAAGAAAACACATTATTTGATTACAAATAATTGTACTGCACAGATTTGTGAAATTTCCCTTGCAGAACAAATGCAGCTGGTGAGTAATGTTATTATCTTGTTCTAATTTTCACTATTTCCCTCCTATACAAAGATTCAAAGCCAAGTGGCTGTCATGCTTTGATAAGCAACACGCCAGCAGGCAGAAAGGACTGCAAGAGCCCCACTGAGAGAATCTGTCAGCTTTTCTTTGACCTATATAGTTCTGTTTTGGTAGATGACAGGGATTTAATCTTTTATATAATTATTATACAGTAGATAAACAAAACTGAATTCAGTTAGATTGAACTTTCAGGTCTTGCATTTTATATTCAGCTGTTTGTACTTAGTTTAAACTATCTCTTCATTTTACTCTTTCCTTCTGCCATTGACTATTCCAAGTTTCTTTCACTATATGAAGTGTGGAATTTTTCTGAGTTATAAGTAAGCTTAGAAAGTTTTAGTCTACAAAAGGAACATCTAATTTAAAAGAGGATATTATGCTGGGCTTCAAGGCCTCACAATCTTTAAGTTTGAAAAATCTACTCAGATTTAAAAGTACAGCTTATGTCAGTTAAAGCAAAAGCTTCTATAATTGCTCCCTTTGTATTCTTTTGGTCTGAAATTCTTGGTATTATTTATGAGTAGTCCTTCTGATTTTATGAGGTTTCACATAAGAAAGGCCTTAGTTTTGCAATCATATTGCTGTAAGCAATTGTCTGGTGAAAAAAATTAATTACTGGAGTCTTACAATAATCAATCCTCTGTGTAGTAGTGCATTGTAAACAGAATTCCACATTTGTGGAATCTGGAATATTTTCTGGAGTGAAAAATGCTGACATAAAAATACTAAAAATATAAAGTATCACCCTGATCATAATGTTATGCTGTGTTGAAAATACTTATGCAATGTATGAATGTGACTAATAGGTAGGAACCCAATTAAAACTTGAACAATATATCGGCAATTGCAAAATAGATGTTTACATAGGACTAAAATACTTTCAGTTATCACACTCCATAATAATTATTCAGATAATCTAGTACTGCTGAGGTACTTGATAAAATATTAAAAACTTTTTTTTCTTGTTTTGAAGTTATGCGTTCCATCATATACATTAAGTGGTGGTGAAAACACGTAAAAGGAGTTCCATGCTCAAGAGCAATGTCAACCCAGTCCTGGATGCACTTCAAAGGTGTCTCTTCGTATCCTGCAAACATAGCTGGATTTGCTAAGAGTCCTCTAGCCACCATTACACCTTCAAATTGGAAATTAAAACAGGAAGTTACATTGCAGTTTAAATTTTACATTAAATCTTCCTATAGATTTTGTATAGTACCCCTTAGGACAACCACCCAAAACGTACAGACAAGAAATGGGAGAATAACAGGGATGAGTGCTATAGCTATACCTGAGAAATCCATTCAACAATCCAAACCTCAGAGTACATACAACACCTGTCAACATATTCCACTTGATGATGTGTCCTTCCAGAAATTTTGAAATGAAACACAGGACACAGAAGCCTTTCTTCCCTACTTTTGAAACTGCAATTCAATAGCATTTTGTTTTTAATTTGCTATACACATGCAAGGCTGCCTTTTTAACATAAAATTATGATGGCAAGACGCAAGGGTAGTAATATGATAAATTTAGTTCTTTTTAGTGCAACTCAACTGATTCACTGATCTAGAATCCTTCCAGTAAGAGCTCTATGTCTCAATTATATAAATCTCAGGGTTCTTGATCTGAGTGTATTTGCGACTCTAATCCCAAATTGTCAGATAAACCCATAGAAGTTCTATTGTAATTTTTCTGCAAGTAAGGGATTCTGTTTTCCTGCACTGTCAACATATAATCTATCACACTTAGTCTCTTCTTAATAAACAGAATGATCAAAACCGAAAAATTTATTTCGCTATTGTGCATGACAGGGGAAAAAAAAGATTATTTATATTTTTGTTATTCAAGAAGGTCAGCTGGGCTATGAGAACATTCTTTCCTGTTATGTATTTCTTTCCTGCTTTGTATTTGGGGGGAAGGTACTGTAGCAGCATGGCAGTTTGGTTCAAACAGTTTTTGTTGTTGCTATTAAATACCAATAGTGTCAAAAGAAACCTGCCACATGAACTTTTCCTTATGATGCTAGCTGCAGTTCTCTGTCCTGTTATTCTCTAGCTGTAAGATCCAAAGTGTCTAGGTACAGATCACCCCTTCAAAACATATACTTGATTTCTATATTGTCTTGAAACCATAGGCGGCTGCAGGAATCTATTGTGACTAAATAACTGCAGGCCAATCCTTTACCCCAAAATTTTACCACTGAAGTGTAAGACAAGGTAAATACATACAGATCTGAGAGTACAATGCCCCACTGTGTCCTTGAAGCTAACCATCTTAACTGTTAAGTATCTGGCTTAACAATATTTCCTGTTTCTGCTATGTTCTTACTGTAAGAAGTCTGCTCCCATGTGCAGGAAGTAGAGATTTCCAAGTGGAAGTTTACAGTTCTTTAGAAGATGATCAGCTCCATAAAAGAGACGGAATGAATGTCTGAAGGTTCTCCTGAACTCCACTACTGAGTGATGAGATAGCATAATTAAGCAAAGAGTTTTTGTAATTTTCCTCGGAAATTGTTATTTGTGGCTTTGAATAACAGTGCTCTAGTCCTCTGATTATTACAACTAATTCTGTTTATGAGTTGATAAGGCATCTAAAAATCCTCTTTCATTTGTCTCCTCAAAGAGTAAAAGGCACTCAAATCATGTCCTACTTACAGCCAAAATAAATGCTTTGAAATCTGATTTGTAAGTTTACTTAGAGAATAGATTTAATCTTACCATCTGCTCCTGTCAAGTGATGAACGTTTTCAGCATCTTTTAAAGTTTTAATGTCTCCATTAGCCACAATAGGTATAGACATGCTTTGTTTAATTATTTTAATTGCATCATAATGTACAGGCTGATGTCTTTCTTCTACACTTCTCCCGTGTACTGTAATCCATGAAACTCCAGTTGCTTCAGCTTTTTGACACAGGTCAACTGTTCTTTTTAAGTTCTCATGGATCCTAAAATTCCAAGGAATGAAAACCTTAGCCAGTAAGTTACCTGAACTGTATAAAAAGCCCCTCTCCCTAAGGAGGAGTTACCACAGATTTGTATAACAGTATAAATAAAGAAAATATTACTATTGGAAGATAAAGAGGTTTCTTTTTTTAATAAAGACATATGAGTTTAATGTATTGAAACCACTATTTAATTTAGCATTTCTCAATTGTATCACATCTCTGAAATATACATGGCAAATTTTAAAGAGATTGAGCAAGGGTGCCCAAAAGATTCTAAAATAATCATCATTACTTTGCATATTTTTTAAAAACAAACAAACGAACGGATTTACACTAGTTCTCATTTCCTGGATGACTGTAAACTGAGTTGAAACTTAACTGACAAATATGCAAAAGCCACATGGGATGTGTGGATAAATAGCGGATGAAGTGGTACAAAGCAATGCAAAGCAACAGTTTACAGAAGTTTAGAAAGCGATGAAGGGAAGCAGGATATGTTCCTTACAGCAGCTGTGGGGACCAGTTCCCAGTTTTGTTAACCCTTCACAGCAACTGTGTCTCTGGCCTCCAACAGCTCACAAAGTAAACCTTGTGATGACACAGACTATGAATTGCTTTTCTTTTATGGAACCCTAGACCTTTTAACTTGTACTTTCAAGTCATTTGGATTGCAAGAAAACTCCAGCATCCAGTATGTTATCTGTGTAAGTAGTAAATGGCTGTGCTGGTTCTACTATCTAAATTTGGGATTACTTGCCCCAGATATTCTTTCACCATCTGGAGTCAAAAAATCTCAGCAGTCTTCACATGCAAGAAAATTATTATAATGTGTAATATTACATTAGCAGAATTACATATATTAAAGTATAGCGTAACTATTACACTAACATGTTTCTTTAAAAAAATTAAAGGGATTCTTCCATGTACCACAAACAGCACTTAAGTTAGACCTACCTTATTTTAATAGATACTGAAAATCTAGGGTTGTCGATCTGATTCCGTACATGTCTTACCATATCTCGAACGAGCTCTGGTTTATTTATTAAGCAAGCACCATAACCTTCTGCCATTGCCCATCTTTAAAAAAAAAAGAACATTTGTATTCTACATTTGAAAAAATGCAGATCAATTTCAGTCAAATACATCAGTTTCCTTCCTTAGGACCTTCAGAATGTGTGGCTGAGTAAACAGAGATAGTACTGGCTGTAGATCAATGACTCATTTGCAGTTTGACACAAGCTTTTAGGTCCTAGTTCAGTCTCCATTGTGCTGTTAGAACTTTGGACAAGTTACTAATGTCTTCAATTTTCTGTCCACAAAATGGACTCACAAGGAAGACAAATTAACATTTAATCAACGATGGTTTTGGTCATACATAAAACAAACAGTTTGATGTTTCCCCTTCCATGGGATCATGGATTTCTTCTAAACAGAAAATGACTTTTTAAGATTTTTGAAGTGCAAGTGAGGATAGGATTTCAGTAATATTCTGGTTTTTCTCAACTGCAAAGCACTTTATTTTGATTGGCAGGAAATAACCTTTGCTTCCACTTAACAGCAGCTGTTTTTTTTCTTGAACAATTTTTCTTATAAAGGCAGATTAAGTGCACAAAGTTTGGTTATTTTGAAACCAGCGGGCACAAGAAACAAAGGATTCAAATGAAGCATATATTTTTGGCCTAAAAGGAACTTACAGTTTGGCATGTTTAACTGTAGTTAGCTTAGAAAAAAAATACACATCCATTCCGAAGTCTCAGGTCTCTCCAGAAACAAGTTTTCCCAAATGCTATAATCTTAAATCAAGACAACCTAATTAGAATGGACAAATTAAGTATTTGCACCGTAGTATTATATTTTGCTTTCCTACATTTATTTTTGAGGTCTTCACTTAGAAAAAGACTGCCTGACAAGCATGTAATAAATGGTTCTCAACTGAACCATTTAGCAAGAATCTTCATTTGTGCATTACTATTCTGTTTCACTCTCAAGACAAAATCTTTACCAATTTAAGTGAGAAGTAGATCACTAATTCACTCTACTTATAAACCTAATAAAAGACAGAAGAAATTATTTTCAGCGCTTCCTGAATAATACAGTCTGTATAATTATATTTTAGAGACTATTGTTCACTTGCAAAAGGCTGAGACATGAGGGACTTGCCTCATTATTTTGGGAATTGCCACATCATTTCTCAAAACACTCTCCAAATTATTTGCAGCAAGCTCTTTTTGGTAATGCATATTTAACAGCTGTTGAGAAGGGATGGACATTTCACTTGTGAACCAACACTCAGTATCTCAGAAATGAAAAAAGGCAAGTTGGCAAATACACCTGGTTTTCCCAGTCTCACCATTGCGACAGGCACCTCAGAACATTCAGAACAGTGTCTTGCCACACAGACATTTCTGACAGGTTAAAAAGATGTTTCTCTCTCAAAGTCTATTTTTAAGTTAAAACAGAAATTACTACGAAAATGAAGACCAACATTCTTCATTCTCAAATTATTTCATCATTTCAACTCAGCTTTTTCAAAACTTTACCTCTGAGGACAGCCACAGTTTAGGTCTATTCCATCTGCAAAAGGACAGACGATACGGGCAGCATCGCACAAAATCTGTGCTTCTTTAGCAGCAAACTGAACAATCAATGGATGATCACCTACTCCAATGAAAAGATATTTAGAGATTTAAAAACAAACAAACAAACAAACAAACAAAAAAAAAAACAAAAAAAGAAATTCTAAATTTTGAATGTTTTTCATATATTGAAAAGCTGTCTGGCATGGTTCTGGGCAACTGGCTCTAGGTGACCCTGCTTGAGCAGAGGGGTTGGATAACATGGCCTACAGAGGTCCTTCCAAATTCCAACTGTTTTGTGATTCTGTGAGCCCTAGATCACAAATAAATAAAGGCAGCTGACCAGTGGTTCCTAAATTAGTATGTCTACCAAGAAAGACTCATAGAATCATAGAATCATGGGGTTGGAAGGGACTTCTGGAGATCATCTAGTCCAACCCCCCTGCCAGAGCAGGGTCACCTTAGAGCAGGTTGCACAGGAACGCGTCCAGGCGGGTTTTGAATGTCTCCAGAGATGGAGACTCCACCACCTCTCTGGGCAGCCTGTTCCAGTGCTCTGCCACCCTCAAAGTAAAGAAGTTCCTCCTCATGTTGAGATGGAACTTCCTACACTCAAGTTTGTGCCCATTACCTCTTGTCCTGTCACTGGGCACCACTGAAAAGAGCCTGGCCCCATCCTCCTGACACCCACCCTTTAAGTATTTGTATGCATTAATAAGGTCACCCCTCAGCCGTCTCTTTTCCAGACTAAACAGACCCAATTCCCTCAGCCTTTCCTCATAAGAGAGGTGTTCCAGTCCCCTAATCATCTTGGTAGCCCTATGCTGCACCCTCTCCAGCAGTTCCCTGTCCTTCTTGAGCTGGGGAGCCCAGAACTGGACACAGTACTCGAGGTGTGGCCTCACCAAGGCAGAGTAGAGGGGGAGGATGACCTCCCTCGACCTGCTGGCCACACTCTTCTTGATGCACCCCAGGATGCCATTGGCCTTCTTGGCCACAAGGGCACATTGCTGGCTCATGG
>VYZM01016696.1:325141-354976 GCA_013398915.1 Dromas ardeola | reverse complement strand
GCCCCGTCGGCGGGCGGCCCTGAGGAGACGGAGGGTCCTTCGTGAGGGCTGGGCGGGCAGGACGGAGGGAGAGGCGGCGGTGCTCGGGGACGGGGCGAGGAGGGCGGTGAACCCCCCCGGTGGTGCTGTCAAGTCGCGGAAAGTTTGGGTGGCGGAGGTGGGGGGGAGGCGGTCGGCGGTGGGGAGAGGCCAGGAGACCTCCCCCTGCGGGCAGAGGGGTCTTCATGGCCCCGTCCTGCCAGGTGACCTGTTCACCTGTGGCCGCTTGCTCCTGAGACATTAAAAATAACGTGCACTGAAAGGAGGGACGAAGGCGCTTGGTGGTACCAGTATGTTCTGTCTGGAAACTCGGGTCTCATGTGATCCAAAGTTGTCATTGCAGGATCATTGCAATAATTTAGTAGTTTATAAACCAATAGCATTGTAAGATTCCGGTATGATTTCATGAAGTTGTGTCTCATGCCACTTTAGTCCTCAGCGATTTGAAGGTGACTGGTGTGTGTTTGGTTGTGGGTGCAACCTCAACAGCCTCACCCTGGTTAACACTGTACAGTTTAAAGAAGAAGGTATCAGTACTTTTTAATGTATTCTACTCAAGAAAAGGCTGTGTGGACTTTTGCACCATTTACAACCTCCCAGTCCCTCCAGTCATCAGCTCCAAACTAATTTCTCTTGATTGTGGTCTCTTCTCAAATCAGTGTCTCATTTGTATTATGCGATGTAGAGAACATATGGAGAAATTGAAGGTCAGAGAATTGTACGCTTTAGGTCCATAGATACTATTTAACTGTTTTGAAGTATGAAGATAAAATCTAACTCTTTTTCAGAATGTTATGCTGACTTCTTCAGAGAAGACTTTGATGTGAAAGCTTACACTTCCCAGTCTATCCATCAGGCTGTGATAGCTGAGCAACTGGCAAAACTTGCCCAAGGTATTAGTCAGTTGGATAAAGAGCTTCATTTACAAGTAAGTTTAAAGCATACCTGTTATTCTGGGGTGGTTGATATAAACTAGTCAAAAGCTTAATAATCTTATGATGTTGTTGCCTCTGAAATTGCCCAGTGCATTCTGCAAGCAGTAACTAAAGGTACAACTTGCAGCAAAACTAGTAGTGAATCTGATACTTAACTTAGTCAAGCCCAGTCTTAATACTCCTACCAAGAAGCCATATGCTGCTTTGTTTTCAGTTTCTGCAGCCCATCTCCGTATACATGGAGGTTCCACTCTTCCGTGTAAGGATGTTCCCTAACTTTTTCCAAAAGATCATGTCAGCTATCAGAAACGCTGGCCTGTATTTTGGGATGACAATTGTGAGAAGATAGCGAACGATTTAACTTGTACCCTTTCATCCTGTGCTGGAGAGTAGCCTTGGCTCTAAGGCTTACCTTTAGCAAGGTATAACCTATGTTAAATATAACCTATGTTAACACACCTCCGCACCTTCAGAAAGTAGCTTTTGAGTTTGGAAAGTAGAAGGCTTTTTGGTAAAATCTATGCAGACACCACAAATGCACAGTGGACCCTGCAATGAGAACATGCTAAGTTTGTGTGTAGTTTCAAAACCTGCGTCCTCCCTCCCTCTGTCCCAGTTGGTAAATTCTTCAGGGACTAGTTTCTAAATGTCATAAATAGAAAAGAAAATATTAAAAATGTGAATACACATTATTATTGTGTGATTAATAAGCTTACATTTACAATTATTATATATGAAAGTGTGTTGAAATGTGATTGCTGATTTTAGTTAAGATGTCAGCTTTGCTGCAGTTACTGACCCTCTTGTTCTGAGTTTGCCACTTTTGTGAATTAAAATGTGTTCTGAAAACCCTGTAATCTCTAAGGTGTGTCTGCTTTTTCCTGTGTCTGCCTAATGTAGTGATGATGACACTTTAATGCCTAATGTAAGAGCAATGGTGATATATTAATATATTCTTTTCAGGCACACATCCCCAATTTTCTGTGTTGATTTCTCTATTCTATCTTTTTTAAGGTTGTTGCAAGACACGAAGACCTGTTGGCCCAAGCAACTGGAATTGAATCCCTGGAAGGTAAATACCATTATGTTGTGCTTGCTACTTCTTACAATGGAGGAAGCACCTTTAATATCTGTGCAGGGAACGTCATTCACTGCCAACTTTGTCCCCTAATGTTAAGACTACGGCTCTTACTTCTTAGGAGTAACATGTGGCAGCTTTTTTTGATGTCAGTAGGTGGAGCTCCAGGGAGAAGATTGGGCTGATCCTTCTCTGGATTAATGACTTCATAGGAAAACATATTTTGATAATCAGTTCCGAGCATCTTTAGCAATCAAGTCTTTTTGACCTTTTAATGTGTTTTTATAAATAAGCCTAATTTTGTTGCAGTATTAGCTGATACCTGTTGCCATTAAGTACCAAGTTTGTGCATGTTGCATATGCATGTGTTGTGTAGTTTGCAAATCTTAACCAAAGAGGCTTTAACACATAATCTTAACTGCATTGAGATATATTTTTGCTAGTAAGTGGCTACTAAGTTAAATAAATACCTTTGTGTTATTCCACTGTTTGGGATCTGGATTTTAACGTAAACTGCTGGCCTTACTTAGGAACCATTGAATCTGTATAGAAAAATGCTTACAGTATATTGTTCTTGAGCCAGGAGCTTGACAGATCTGCTGTTCTGCTCTTTGTCACTTGCTGAGAATTTCATATTGGGTTTTCTTTTTTGCGTAGAAAGATATTTACCTCAGTCATATGCTAATTTGCATATACCATGGGATTCAAACATATCCCCTTTTCCCCTTCCATTTTGTAATTTATCTTTGTTCCTCCTTCTGTTTCTAGGTTTTGGCATAACCAGAGAGTTTCTGGTTACTGACAGTTATAGTATCTCCTCAGTGTTTGGAACTTGTTGGATATAGTATTCAAATGTTAGCATTTGCATATAGCTATAAAAATAAAGAAATGTCTATTTAATCTTGCAATGGAAGCTCCCAAATAGCTTTTAAAACAGTTGGAAAACTAAGCATAGGAAGACTGGAATCTGTGTTGATCCTCCGAATAAGAGTAGACAGGAATTTGCAGTCAATCTTGTGATTGATAAAATACTTCCCAGTCATGATCTTCAGCAATTTTGTGCTCAGTGGAATTGTGTTTTCTGAAATCATGGTTGTTTCTGAAGGCATTCCTTCCTAAAATTGTTCTGAGGAAAGAATGAAGTACTTCAAAACAACTATTCAGTTATAAAACATTTCTACAAGGCAGGTGTGGTAAATAATGTGTGTTTTACAGCTAATAACACAAAATAAAATCTAATTCACCCCAAATTTGTTGAAAAGTCTCCATTTACTTAGTGTTATGCTCCTTAAGAGGCCTTTTCTGTGTGTTAGGGAAGGTTCTAATCCTGAAAAGTATTTGATATTTGAGACATCAGTAGAAACTTCAGTCTGCAGTTGCCAGGAAAATGGAAAATCTGTGCACACAAAGATGATGTTTTAAGTTTTGCAAAACTTTCTTATCTCTGTCCTGCTTGTGCTACATGTGGTATATGGTCACGGCAGAGAAACACTGAGTCAAGACTCATAAGAAAAAGAAAAGATAGATGTTGACAGAAATTTTAATTATGAGGTTAGAAACACATACCTCTTGGTATGTTTGTCAAGAAAGTTAGCAAGTGAAGATTATGGAACTGATTCATAGCATGTACAATCATCTGGATGTGTGAAAGTGAATTTTTTTTAAATGTTTCAGATTGGTATACCCAGCTTGTGGAGTCCTTTCTTTTTTAGGTCTGTGCACTTTTTAATGGTACACTGATCTGGTATACATAGTCTCTTCTGTCTATAGGTTGCTCAATAGGTATCTTTAGCTTCCTGTTAGCTCAAGATAAGCTAAATAGTATCACCCCATATCTTACACAGCAGATGTAGAGGGTAGATTGCCTTTTCACCCATCCTGATTCTGCCTTCTGGCAAGAGAACTGCTGTATGCTTTACAGCAATGTCACAGCCATACATGCAGCAATGTCATGCTACTGGCCCTCCCCCCTTTATTGCAATGTGGGATAGAAAATTCAGCCTATTTTGCCAACTTTTCACTGTATCTCATATCTTCATCCTCTGATGTGTGAGAATTGCATGCTTACCATTCCATGTGTAAATGTCAAGAGAACTCCCAACCCTGTCACTAAGCCAAGTTAATAATTCTGATGTATGGAGAAGATGGGAGTTGGCATAGTTATACAAAATGCGTGAGATATAGTCCCAGTACAGGACAAGCTGAATAAAACTATTAGCAGTAGTTATGTTTATCTTCCATGTTACTGTATCATATTGCAGTTTTATCCAATTTAAAGATGACAATGCTTGTAAACAGGTCTTTAAAAAAATGTAGTATGTTTGAGAATGCTACCAATAACTGGAACCAAAATAATTTCATAGGCCTGGGTTTGTGTAACTTAATTAAATTCTCAGCAGGCTGATTCCATATTACAAAAATTACTGCTACCCTTAACTACTTTGTTTGCAATTTAACAAGAAAAGAACAAGCATGCTTGTAGGCTTTGTTTGTGCTGCTTTGCCAAACTAATCTGGAACAGACATGATTAGGGTAGTTTGCTCTGTTTGTAATCTAAATTAGATGTCCTCACAATGACATTGATTCCTTACTTTTTGCTGAAGATGCTTATGCACAGGAAGAAAACCTTGAAATAGAATTGGTTATCTTCTCAGTCCTATTTGTCTGTTGGTTTCTCTGAACTGTCTAGTCACTATGCTAAATAAATAAAATAGGTTCTGCCATTTTTGTATATCATGTTCAGGTGTTTGTACCAGGTTATATGCCTTTGATCAGTAGTCCTGATCATCATTCTCTTAGAAAGCAACATGCTCTAAATATTATTTGAAACTTAACGTATAATGAATTTCAGAGTGATATTTCTTCCCTAGGTTTGTGTTGTCTACCAATAAATTTTCCATAACATTCAGTAAGTGCCCTATTACCTGCTCAATTTATTTCCAAACATGCTGTGTTTTATTAATTTCAATCTGACTGCTTTGTTGTAAAGGAGGAAACTGGGGTTTACTATGTTTTGTTATGTTACTATGTTTGAATTACTATGTTTTGGAGAATCCTGTATTACTATGATTTGAAGTTGCTATGATTTGAAGTATGCTTTTTTCTGTAATTGACAATTGTTTCATGTAAAAAATCTCCTTTATTTTGCAGGTGTCCTCCAAATGATGCAGACTAGAATTGGCGCTCTACAAAGTACCGTTGATAGGTATGCCATTCATTAGGTGATTGGAAAATGTAAATTCTTAATTGTTCTATCATGCTATTTATTAATACTGCTATAAATAAATTTCTCTTCTTATTTTTAGAATTAGAGTGAAAATTGTTGACCCCTACAACAAAATAGTGTCTCGCACAGCTCAGCTAGCAAAACTTCAAGTAAGTTGTATTAAAAATGTACTTAAGTTGTATTAAATGTATTTTAAAAAAATCTTTTTCAGTATTTCTGAATGAAAATTTCAGTATTTCTCAATGAAATTCAGTATTTGTGTGTCTTTTCATGAGCTACTGAGAAGTGCTTTGTATTGCAAAGTAGGAAACTGACCGTTGCACTAGCTAAGTGAGTTTTTGTGCAGATGGAGGGAAGAGGAAAAGGTTATCTGAGTACAATTTAATTAAATTCTCATTACAGTTTGTATAATTTTGGTATTTAATGTTATAGTGCCATTGTGTAGAAAATGCTTTTCTTCTCTAAGTTAAGGCATGCTTCACTGCAGCTTAGTGAAGAGTTCAGGAATTAATTCTTTCAAAATAGTCAAGGTGCAACTTAGGGAGCCAGTTGTGGTTCTGGAGTTTTATAAGCCCAGGCACATAGTTGTCCCTGTCTTTTGAATATTAGTGGGGTCTACAGGAGAATGTAGATCTCTGTTAGAGGATAGCAGTGGGAGAGAGCTTATTGTAACAATGATGTCAAACACTTCCATTGTTAATTTTATAATAGTTGAAAACTATTCCATAGATCTTCAGTCATGTGGCTGCATTCTGTTCAGTTTATGGTTTGAAAATCAACACAACTCCAAATCTACAAGTGTTTCATGAGTTACTGTTTGACATATTTGTCTTCACAAGTTTACCTTAGCTTTGCAGAACTAGGAACTTACCTTTTAGTGGTTGAAATTTGAGCTGTGGGTATACACTTAAGTAGATTGCCATCTGTGGGTGACTGCTGTTGATGAAGCTGCACACTGTCATGCAGTTTCTCGTCTGAGGCCTGGTGGAGCAGCTGCAGTAGTCTCTTGGCTGAACTTCTTTTATTTTCTACATTACTTTCAGTAGCAGTGAAGTTCAGCAGGAAGCTCTTAACACACTGTTCAGCCAGTTTGTCCAGCTGCTTCTGCTGTTCTTTTCAGCTCCAGCTGTTAGTTTTTGCCACTGGGCAAAACTTCCATGACTTTCATGTGGCAGGTTAGGTGCCGATTTTTTTGTTCTCTGATGTATGTTGCAGCTGTGGAAAGGGCTGCGGGAATTTGGGGCTAAAGGTGAAGATTGTTTCTGCCCTGACCTTACACAAAGTCAAACTGCAGAAGGGCGTCTGAGAAGAATGTGTCCCTGAACTTAGGAAATGTTTCTTGGGTGCTCTTTGCTTCCTCTGTGCTGTATCAGGGTAACATGCATTTTCCTGTGGTGTGGAAGCAGCATGCATCCAGGGTCAGCACTAGTCAGCCTGTGCCAGGGAATTTGTAATACCTGGGTTTTTGTGGCTGTAAGTCAGAAAAAAAGGATGCAGGGCAAGGGGAGCCTTCTAGGCTACCCTTCCTAGTATCCAAATTCACCTACTTACCTCAGTGTAGAAAGAGGAACAATGATTCCAGCTTCTCTGCTGGTGAGAGTCCATCCTCGTCATGAGAGCTGCTGTTCCTTCTTGTACTGGCAGATACATAGCGAGTGCTTTATGTTGCACTACACTGCTGGCAGGAGGTGAGGGTCAGGACACTTGAATTATGAAATGAAGCTGGACTTACGGAGAGTTGAGTCAACAGGCATTTGAAATCTCAACCCTCCTGCCTCCCCAAGGTGCACTGCTGTGGTGTCTCTCTACTTGTCTGTCTTGTTTGTTCAGGAAGGAAGAGCAACAGCACAGCAAACAGTTCGCTTCCTGGTGGTGGCAGGGCTTGTGACATGAAATTGCTCCCAAATGCAAGACTTGTGGCGTGGGACACTTTCAAACTTGCTAATTTTATCAATTGATGTAGAGTTGGTAGAATAAGTCCAAAAAGGTAGATGACTGATAAAAGAGGTTGCGCTCTGTCAAAATCTGTAGCGTTGGCAAGTATGTTTTGCTGAACTGTGTGGTGTTTAAGGGCCTCTTGTACTCGTGATGGTATTTTAGTGCTTCTCCATTGATTGCTGTGGGAGTGCTCACAAACTGAAGGAATATTTGGCTTGCATAAAGCTGGATTTTGACGTCCTTAATTGTTTTTAATATACTCTGGCTTTTTCATAAACATCTCGCTGAAAATTCATTGTCAAACTTCAAATCTAGTCCTGAATTCTAAATCTCTGCTGTGTGCTTGTGTATGTTTTGTCTTGCTCTGCTCTTAGAACTGCATGGCATCCCGAGGGAGCAGCAGACGCACAAAGCTTACTTCATATTGTAAATCATACTGTCCTCTTCTGAGTCGTTCCATAGTAGATCACAAGCTAAATGGTAATAGTTAACAGCTGAAATATGCAGACAGAGTTTGTCCTTCAGAGGGTTATTTTCTGTGCAGCCAGGAAACCAAGTGTTTCTACATATTCTCTTAATTTGAGATATCTCGGTGTTTAAAAATCCTTGTAAGAGCCAAATTTTGAAAACCTTTTTAAAAAAATAATAATTATGTATTCTAAAGTTACTCTCTCTTTAAAATGTTCACCAGTAGCAGCTTTCATCCAGGTGCTGCCAACTAAATAGTAAATGTCATCTGAAGAGAGTGGACTGTCTGGTCTTTCTTCAGGCTTCCGTTATATATACATTCAATTACATTATGATCTAGCAGATACATGCAATTGCATATATGAGCTACGCACTGGCACATTTTCAAGTGGTCCTCTCTTTATAATTAAGTCTTCTTTCAATAATTTCTTAAAATTAACTTGAGATTAAAAGTAAGAGGCTTTACGATTGCTTGAATTGTAGCAATATTGTCTGTTAGTGTTGGTGTGTTACTTTAAAATTCAGGAGATAACTTGATTTTTCTGGAGATTACATGTCAATTTTTATTTTTAATTTTACTAAAACCACTGGGACTAACTCAGGCCACTGGCCTTTTCCAAATTAATTCTTGCTTGAACAGTGGAATTCATTTCTTCTTGGATGAAAGCATCTCCTTTAGAAAAGCATACTGTATCAACTCAGGAAGGGAATGTTTCCTGAATTAATTCAGACTTATGTTATGCACGTGGTCATGTTAGAGGATCCAGCATCTATGAACAGCTCCACTATTAGATAAAATGTTTTATTTCTGTTACACAGTCTTCGTGTATTGCATTCTTTTACACTGACTGCGAGTTGTTATTAGGTTGAACAACTCATGTAAATGGAAATACTTGGGTGAAACAGAATTTTTGTCAAGGGCAGAGTACAGTAGCAGTCACTATGAAGTGAAGAGTGCATCTTCGGTGTCTTTGGATTTTTCTCTAATTCACAGGGCCAGAAGTTAAAACTGGTTTTTGTTCTTGTGTCTAAATTTAACTTTTCCCATCTCTTAACTCAGTTTGATAGTCCTTTTAAAAGATTGTTTCTTGGGATGGGAGATAATGTGCAACAATCAAATGAAAATGAAATAATCTTTTGGCATGTAAAGTAAAAGATAGTCAGAAGATAACTGAAGTTGAATTCCTAGGGAAAAACGTTAGCCAGAGGTACGTGATTGGATTAGAGAGGAATTAAATTTGAAAGCAAAGTAGTGATACAATGCACTATATAAAAAGCTATTTTTGAATCATCTTGCAAAAATTTAGTTCACAGATATGAAAGTGATATGTGGATCAAGATTTTTCTAATTAAAGAAATGAATTAATAAAAACTAATACGTTAATCTCTCAAAGTAGGATAATCCCCACTTGGTTCTCACTAATGGTAATAGAAATCATGTGGTTAAGTTGTCTTAGAATGCTTAGGAAATACGCACTTCAGACTACGTGTTACAGAGCCAAAAGCAGTGAGAGTGATTGTGCTTTTGGTAATTTGCCTCAGTGGGGCTTTTTCTAATTTTTCCGTTTTGTTCTTTCTGTTTAATAAAATTAAACTATAAGTATCTGTGTTTTGATTGGTTTGTGCTGGCATAGAGAAGAGATGGACCAGTTGTGCAGTCCACTGAATATTGGTTGAAATGACTCACTTGTGTATGTTTTCATATGCGCACTTTAAAATTAGTTTTCAAGACATTAACTTTAGTCTAAAATAGGAGTTCAAAGTCTGTCAGATAGTAAATTTTTTTTAAAGTAATTTTAGTTGAATTTTGATATCCATAAGGTAAATATTTCACAAGGCTTTGTCTTCAGTACCAGGGAAAATACCTCAGAACAACTATGTCTTACTTGTTCCAAATTTCTCATTTACCTCTCTTGTTAATCCAATGGCAGATGTTGGATGGGACCTGTGACTGTACCGAAATCCCCATACTTTTTTACCTTCTCCTGAATCGCATTTCCGAATTCTAGTTTAGATGTTACTCACATCCCACAATGTTGCTTCTCTGGTAGCATGTACCTCCCAGCCCCACTGACCCAGTCCAGCCCTTGAGGAACTCTAGGCTTGATGTAACTCTTACTGTTTCTCTGTCTCTTTTAATTACTGTGTAGAAGGAGAAAACCTATTTCGAGATCTTAGTTGAGTGGAAAGTTAGGGAACAGTTATGTTTGATTCAGGTGTCAGCAATGCCTTTTTTTCTAAATTGGTGCTAATGAAAACATACACAAATAAGTTTCCTGGAAGTTTACATATGCATCCGTCTACTTACTTTTCAGCCAAGGATGCAGTGTGTTTTAATAAACCTATGAAAGAATGTGAACAGTTGGCTGATGAAGGTAACTGGCCTTATGAAAGTTATGCTGAAAATGAGATTTTAATATATATTCCTAGCATAAGAGTTACTATCTGTAATAACAATTTTGCTTTTATGTTTTATTGTCCTCTGAAGGAAGTGCTGCCGTTTTGCTTATTTTGGATCAATGTTTGATTGGCAAGGCCAATGTCTTAATTTTATTAAAGCTTACAAAGGGGATGAATATTGAGGAAAGACGCACAACGTAAAATAAAACTCACTTCTAGTTAGAAATAGAACATGTCGCTGTCATAGGGTTCCAAGTTTCCTTTTTTTTTTTCTAACTAGTAATAACAGCATGATCTCAGTAGCCCTGTAAATGTAATTACCAGCTTTAGAAAGTATTGGTCTATCTTGCATAAAATCATGTTAAAAATCCTGAAAGAAAAGGGGTTTCAGTGTTCTAAAGTTCCTTGGTTTTATTCACATTCATATTTCCTTTTTTGGTTAAAATATTGCCATATTTGAGGCCTAATGTTATGTGATCATAATGTACTGATAATATCCCCTAATGTTACGATTTGTCTGCAGGCTGCCTGTGACTTGCTGCGGAGGATAATACGCATCTTGTATCTCAGTAAGAGACTTCAAGGACAACTGCAAGGTGGAAGCAGAGAGATAACGAAAGCTGCCCAGAGTCTCAATGAACTTGGTGAGTCCTTCTTAGTTACTTTTAGGGGCATTTTTAGGTTGCAGTCATGTGACTCACACTGGTGTTTGACTTAGAAAACAAAGAAACCCCTAAAACTTTTACTATGGTTCTTGCGGTCTGTTTCCCGATTTGAATTGAGAAATGGTATGGACAGAACTCATTAGTACTTCCAATTTTTTCATATGACTTCTCTAGATAAAGATGTTTAATAACATGAAAATTCTATGATGATAAGTTGCATTCTTTTGAGCAACAATTTTTTTGTGAAGCAATTAGTTTCTTATCGGTTTGTGTTTGTATAAAACGCCTTCAGAGGCAGCAGATACATATTTAGCTTTTGGAAGACATTGCACTACGATAAGGTGTGGTTTGACTTACAGTTTACATCCTAAAAGAAAATTATTGTCCTTGTGACCTTTATGAAAGCTGTATGTGGTATGATATACAGATACCTAACCTAAATCAGATACTGGAAGCATTCTGCTGCAGTAGTGGCTAATTTACCCTCTATTTTATTGGCTTCTAGGAAGAATGATGAAATAGTTCTCATGAAGCTTACATTACATGGGTTATGCTAGACTGTTTTCCATACTTGAGCTAGCTTGGGTACTTCCACACTGTGCTGCAGGATGCAGGAGAAACATCCCTTTAGTCTTGGAGATCAGTTGTTGGTGTTGTATATGGTATCTTGCCAGCTGTTTCTCCTTTGGTGTACTGGTATTCAAATTTTAGCTTCCAAAAAATAGATTGTGGGAGGGCTGAACTATCAAAATTCAGAATCATCCTGAGGTTTATTGTGCATATTTGTCATTACTGCTCTTTTTATACTGTGTAATTAAAAAATTATTAGACAATGACTTAGTCTTATAATTAGCAATGCTGTGTTGCAAACAGGAAGTTTATATATTTACTTAGTATGTCAGTTTGACTGAAGCACTTAAGCATCAATTGTAGCATTCTAAGCTAAATTTTTTTTTATAATCTTCTATTTTTTCTAATTTTTAATTTTCTTTCAATTTTAGTCTGTCCTTACATCTTCAAGATATATAAAGTAATACTGTCTTTTAACTACCTGAATTACAAGTCTTGTGGGATTAATCTGAATGGTAGATCCTATTCAAATAATTAGTACAATTTAATGGTGAAATCTGAGATGTTTATCTTGTGTAGTTTTTAGGATTTCTTTCCTCTAAAGAAAATGCCTTTTATTACTCTCTTTCCTCTCTTTTTTTTTCTTTCACCATTTAAAAAAAGAGCTTCCACTTTCTTTTGTTAAAGTGTCACAGTCTTTTGAGTTTCTTGTTTTCAAGTACTTGGTCTTTTCCTGAAGCTTAGAAAAGTCTGAGTAATTATTATTGTTAAAGATGAAAGGAAATGCATCTCCTTAGAAAGCCCTTTTGAGTTTCATCCTACAGTCCATAGGGGGGAACCAAGGCTTGTGGTCCTTAATTTAATCCTTAATTAATCCTTAATTCTGGATATTTTATGGCCAGGGAAAATCCCTTGTCTACTGTCATTTCTCTCTCCCTCTCTTTACCCTGGTATCTCTTCCTTTCTTCTCCCTTACCTCTCCATCTGCATCCCTCCCTCATGTTTTGGCTCTCTGTTATCCTCTGCTGCCCACCTTGGCTGGTCTCAATGCTGTCATGACACCCAGCACCCGCGTGGATGGGAACACCCCACTGAGGAGTGGCCGGTGTGGTGGGCTGGAGGTGTCTGTCCTGTGTGGCGAGGTGGTGGCTTACTGGGTACGGGATAGCTCTCTTCAGAGGAGAGGAAAGTGCACAGTGTCTGGAGTCAACACGGCTCAGGGTACCCGAGTGGGAGTCAGTGGGGAGGTGGTGTGTTGCAGGGAGGCTGGATTTTAGGGTATGGCTGGGCTTCTGGCCTTGGAAAGCATAGGGATGTGTGGGAGATCTGTAGGGTGGAGGCGGTGGTGGTGGTGGTGTGGGGCAGGAGAGCAGTGAGGCTATGGCAACTTGGAGTAAGGTTGTAGAAATGCTGTGCTTCAGGAGGATCGGAAATGTGATGTGGTGTTCTGTGGCATCGGGAGGATGGGAAGCATAGGAAACAGGCACTGGACACTGGTTATTGGGTGGTGAAATACGAAAGCTTGGGGCGGGCTTGGGAAGTACTACAACATATGATGGTAGTAAATAGGTGGTAGACAGGAGTGATGTGAAAACGTGGTATTGGATAGGGAGCTCTGCAAGCACGGAGGCTTGCTTTTGAATTGAAGATTATGGCCAAGTTTAATAGTAATTTGTGTTTTAGCCAGGTATTCTGAATATCCCTTTCGGCTGTCATTCAGGGAAAAGTTCTTCCAATTGTTACCTTTCTGTTGCACGTGTGGTGCAGTATAATTTCTGCTTTGTTGAAATCAGCAGCACTGTGATATTACCACGAAAGCTTTGCACTTTCTATGGTATAATATACCTTTTATTGCTTGTAGGTTATTCTGGGTGGAATCTTGGGATAACTGGCCATTTATTTTTATGTACTGTTGTACTCTGTGTGTATGTTTGGGAGACACAGATGTGTGTGTGCCTGTATAGGTATATGTATTCAACATATATTCCCTCAGCAAATCTATGTCAGTTCACTTACAGCTTTTACTTAGATGCGTCTTGAAATTTATTTTGCAGTGATGAGAAGAAATACAATAAAAATAGAAAAATCTTGAAATTGGATAGAAATATGGGTCAATCAGAGGAACTACAAGAAATAGTAGCTTTTACTGAGAAGTGTTTTTTTATTGGAAATTTTGTTAAGTTGCTAGTAGTCTGCAGATTTCCAGCTTCAGTGGATGTTGTTAGGAGCTTTTACTCTGAGAACATTTGGTAATTTTTCACTGTGATCTCTACTTAAAGCTAAAGTAGATCTAAAATTCCTCTGTGATGGACTTTTCACATTCTTTGAAATTAACTTCCCACTTTGGCACAGTAAGAATAAAAACTGGATTCCTGATGTAATTTTTAGAGATTAAATGTGATTAATATGTATGTGTGTGTATATATAAAAGCCCCAAAGTTTATTCTGTAACTCTTACGTTTCCCGGCACACTTCTTTGGGTTTTCTAGCACAGTAGAAACAGAGCTGTGATAGTCGATTGAATAAGCCATTAGCTGCTTCTCTAGTGATGATTCCTCATATTATACAGTCGAATTCAGGATACGGATAGGTAAAACAAGTGGCATATTCAGATGTCACACAGTGCATAATGCAGTGAATTACATACCCTGACTATGCTTCTTGGTGATATTTTAATACAAATATTTTGTAAAGTGAAAAAGAAACATTCCTAGTCAAGTTTAAACAATAGGATGTGACAAGAAAATGGTACACTATATACAGTTTCCTTTCACAAAAGAAATTCTGCAGGTATTAAAAAATCTTCTATGTGGGTATGCAGAAATTACTGTTAGTAACAGTGGCCAGTAACTGATCAGATGAAGATGAAAAAATTCTTAGTTGTGCAGCGAATGGCTAGCTTGACTCTGGACAGGTTGTGAATTCCATCTGTCGGTTACAGAGCTATCTCTGGACAACAAAGGATTTATATATTTTGCTTGTTAAAAGCCTGTAACTGATGTCATCATTATTCATATAAATGACTAGACTTTTTTTAATTATAATAAACTCCTAGTCTCTATATATGGTTGTATTATAATTTATTTCACAGCAAGTGCATTTATTTGCTTGAATGACCTTGTGAGCATATAATACTTGTAGGCAGGCTCTCACAGCAGCCGTAATTTTACTCCTTTGTAAACTCAGAGTTAGGCTGTGACTAAGCTGTGCACCCATAAAATGAAGGGGAAGGAGTCTATTGAAATACAGTTTTGAGTGTCTTTAATATAGAAGTTGCTCCAGGGTGATACTACCTTCCATGTAATTTAGGAGAAGAGAGGATGGGGGAAGATAGGACTGTGACTTTATTTTAAAGCTAAATAATTCTAGAGAAAAGGCAAAACATTGTCAATTACGTCAGTTAAGTCTAGCTAAAATGGAGAAAACCCTACATATGTATTGTGTTCTTTATGAAGAGGGAGCAAAGCTTACACATGGCAGTTATTTAGGCTTAGCATGACAATAGAAGAATTAAGGGACATTCAAAGAAATAAAGCTGAATTTTAATGATACTTGTAATGAAGTGTAGCTTGGATGGAAAAAACTGAAATTAGTGAGATATGCATGATACTGGGTGAAATACAGTTTGAAAGAAGTTTTTTGGCTACAGCTGGCATAATATAGGTGGTGGTAGCCCTGTCTTCTAAAGTGCATTCCAGAACTAGTGACATCCGCACAAAGGTGACAGTGATCTCGGGCCTGAAAAATTCTCTTGTGGAGGCTAGAAAAAAAATGGATTTAGCACCTTTCTAAGGTAGACAAGATGTGTTATGAGATCATTTAAACAAGAGAAAGCCTGGATATAGCTGATATGTCTGTTAGAATTAAAATTAGAAGAAATGGGAGGAGGAAAATGACCTTTTGTCTGCCTGCCTTAATGGTGATTGCATTGGTGGGACCTCGTCTCATCCAGTATTGAAGTTTCTCTGTTTCAGTGTGCTTTTCTAGCATTCCTACTAGGTGTAATACCCCGGAGTTTCCACTGAAAGGGAACACCATTGTAAAGTTATCTGTAGTATTACATCTCTTGTCACCCAGTTTGTGTCATATAGTAATCTCAAATAATGCTTGACAGAGGGAGAGAATTAAATTTCTTTGTGAAAATTCACTGTTTCTTTTTACACTTAGTTCTTGTAGTTATGTGTTGTAGTAATGTCACAGGGTCTGTGTTTTCCCTATCTTTCAAATTGCTTATGATATTAAATAGAGCAAAATCTTTCCAAATATTTTAAACCTAAGAAGTCTATTTTTTTTTCTTCTTTGTTGCTGTTAAAACATGGACCTACTGCACAGAAAGGACAGTGTGTTCCTTTATGTGCATATGTAAGTTTATGTATATAAATATTTATAAAACCAAATAGAAACAATAAAAGTGTTATTAAATAGTAGGCCATATAGATTTGTTAAGAATGAATCCTGTTTAAAGAACCACATTTTCTTTGTTGGCAGCATAACAGGTCTTAGAAATAGGGAGATCAATGACTGTGTTGTAGTTTGATTTAAATAGGGCTCTTGACATCTTGTCACACTAGCAGGATCAGCAATATAATCCAGATGAAAATGTTGTGGAATGAATGCAGAAGTTTTGAGAAAACCATACCCCAAAAGTCATCATCATTTGTTCACTGTTGCCCAGCAATATATTGAGTGGGGTTTTGTGGAAATCCGTTCTGCAGTTGGCTCATGTTCGCATTAGTGATTTGACTGATGTAATATGGTGTATCCTTATTCAATTTACAAGTAATAATCAAGCAGAGAAGAATGGAAAGTATGTTGGGAAACAGGATTAGAATGAAGAATATTCTTAGCAAATTGGAGATAAGTCTTAGCTGAACTGATTTCATTTCTCTTCCAGACAAGTGCAAAGTCCTAGCAATAAATAGTTGTTGTTAACAGCAAGAATAGGAGAAATGACTGTGTGGATAACAGTTCTGCACAGAGGCTTGATACTTCCTCAGGAATTGAGTGCAAGCCACTTGTTCATTTGTTTTGTAGCGGCATGACATTGTTGCCAATGAAATTTGTACTTATCTTTATAAGGAAGGGTGTTGTGTGCAAGGCACTTGAAACAAATCTTTTGTTCATGCTTCAGCTGGAGTATCAAGTCCCTTTTGAGGCATCTCATTCAAGGAAGATGTAGGTTAATTGGAGAAAGTTCTAAGTGCAGCAGTAATGATGGCTGAAGGTCTCAAGGATGGGCCAGTGGGTGGAGGAACTAAAAGTGTGTGGCTCTTTGGTTTGGAGAAGAGGGGACTGAGAGGTAGAGTAACATTCTTCAGATAAACAGAAGTTTTTTAAATGGGAAGGGAGTAAATGGCTCCACTGTGACTGAAACAGTAAGTAATGGACCCGAAATGAAGCAAAGAAAATTTTTTGTCTAAAATGTTGAGAAAGTTTTCTGCCAGTAATGGTAATTTCAGGGGAGCTGTGAAGTCAGTATTTGAAGCTTTTTTTAAAAACAGTTTAGACAAAGCATATATCAGGTATAGTTTAGATACAGGTGGTTTAAGCATGACTGAGTAAGCTGACCTGCTACCAGTCCTTTGTTTCTCTCAGAGATGCTCCCCCCCGCCCCCCCCAACTCTGTTAATAGAAAATGTATTATAGGGAAGATTTGGTTTTGTTTTTTGGTGGTAGGTTTTTTTGTTAGGTTGTTTTTGTTTTGTTTTGTTTTGTTTTGTTTTTTTTATTAGTTGGACTGCTTGGTGTAAAGTTTGCTTTCCACAAGTGGTTTGTTGAGCACTGTGCCCACATACCTCCTGGAACATTAGGACAGTGTGACTGGAAAATTCATGCCATCACTTTAGTTCAGCCTCTTCTTATCAGTCCTACAGATGAAATGGTAGATAAATCTCCTCAAAGACCTTCAGTTCACTCCTCTGACACAATTACTTCTCTTCTGGTTACTTACTATGTGACTGACACGCAAGTTGACTTCACACAGTTCATCATGTTATTGGCGTGCTGCAAAAATTGACCCTCAAAACTGTTATGTCGGTATTCTCTAGGAGAATGCATTGAGCAGAAGGAAGGTGGTACTGACGATGTGAATGTAAATGTTGTGTATCTAATTTTTTTCCTTTGCCAAGACAAAAGCCAGGCTATCCATTTCTCAGTGACCCAACTGTTTTGAAGAAAGAATTTAATTTACTCCTGTAAGTTCTTAATTATAGAATAGTTTGGGTTGGAAGGGACCATTAAAGGTAATCTAGTCCAACTTCCCCTGCCATTAGCAGGGACATCTTCAACTAGACCAGGTTGCTCGGAGCGCCGTCCAGCCTGAACTTGAATGTTTCCAGGGATGGGGCATCTACCCCCTCTCTGGGCAAACTGTGCCAGTGTTCACCATCTCTACAGTAAAGAATTTCTTCCTTACATGTAGCCTAAATCTACCTTCTTTTAGTTTAAAGTCATTACCCCTTGTCCTATCACAACAGGCCCTGCTAAAAAGTCTGTCCCCATCTTTTTTAGAAGCCCCCTTTAAGTATTTGAAAGGATGCAATAAGGTCTCCCCAGAGCCTTCTCTTCTCCAGGCTGAACAACCCCAGCTCTCTCAGCCTGTCTTCATAGCAGAGCTGCTCCATCCCTCTAATCATCTTTGTGGTCCTCCTCTGGACCTGCTCCAACAGGTCCATGTCTTCCCTCTGCTGAGGGCTCCAGAGCTGGACACAGTACTCCAGGTGGGGTCTCACCAGAGCGGAGTAGAGGGGGAGAATCACCTCCCTCGACCTGCTGGTCACAGTTAATATTTGGGAATGATAACAAAGATTGTTTGGTGTTTATCAAAATACTAAGCACAAGTCAGTATTCAGGAAACAACGGTTCCAATTTGTTGAAAACTTAAATAACTCATTTTACTAGTAATGTTCATACTTGTTTGTTTTATAGCGATTATCTCATCCATATCTACTGCAAGTTGGAATTATCTGTACCTATTATTTCCACAGTATGCCTTATTAATTGGGTATTAAAACAGTGTAAGTAATCTGACTAACACAGAGAGACTTATTCTGAAGTGATTGCATATTGTCTGACTGTAATATTGTCCTTCAGGTTAAATATTGTTGTATAAAACCTATTACATTTTAAATGCTGCAGTTTTTGAAGTAGCATTAAATATGTGTTACCTATCTGTACACAAGTATTACTAAATTTGCAGTGGTAAGCTGTCTGAACACCTGCCTTAGATACTATGGTAGCTATCTTTCACTGCTGCCTTCTTCCCATATCATATTCAGTGATGAACTTAGATTGTTTTTTTCTATTCTAAGCAAAAATTTAGGGTGTACAATTGCCAGGCCAGATCTTATGTTGAATCAAACTGCCATTTGTGAGGAAGTGAGGAAGGACTTGGTTACTGTCAGGTCAGTGGGTTCTTTCTCTTCTAGTACACAGAGCAGACAGATTTGTTGATAGTAATATTGCTGTGCACAGTTTCTCATCAGAATCAACACACATCAGTCTGGAGGGAAAAGTTGCTTTCATGGTACTTTTGCTTAGGGATTTAGATGCAGTACAATTTACTGCCTTATGCGAGACCTAGTGTCCTCTAAAATAATATAGCATATGTCTGTGTAGCACAATGCACTGTTCTGTAGGGGTAACCGAACTGATTTGATTAATAGAAATTACATGCCCATGGTAGCATGATGCTTTGCCTGGGGTAGTTAGTCCTGCTGAGAATCACTGAATTGTATTACTGGCTCAGAGCCATCTGAATTATTTTTGAAAGCCACTGCTTCAGGTGGTACATCTGCATCCATAGTAAGTGCAAATATCTTGCTAAAACATTTTTCTTCTGTCCCTGGTGGTGTTACCAGTAACACTGCCAGACCTCCACTGAAATTGTTTAGGCTAAAATGTACTATGCCTTTCTGTAGTTGAGTGTAATCTCAATGTTCTTTAATTTCATGTTGTTCCTTTCAGGTGAGTTTTTTTTTTATTTTGTTTTGTTTTGTTTTTCCTGAGGCTTTGTTACCATAAGATGGAAGATTTTGCAAAAAGTTGCTGCGCAAAGTTTTATTTGTAGTATTCCAGGCCAAAAAGTATTCCAGACCGTAGTATTCCAGTCTCTGGTGGGAAGATCAAGCAGACATACAAATAATTTAAAAGCCTTAATATTTGTAGCTTTAAAACAAAGAATCTTGAACTGTTTGGAAACAGGGAACTCATTTTTTATGTAAAAAGCTTAATTTTTCCAAAATCAGACTTACGAAAAATTTTTAAAATAATGAGAAGTTCTTCAGAAATATGAAGCGATTGTCACATGTGAAATACATATAGAATACACTGTCTGAACTGCTTTTCTTCAGCATCTCTGGTAAAAACTGAAAATGATGGCCTGTTGCTCTAGTTACCGTTGGGATTAACTGTGTATGGTTAATAGTGTATTTAATCACAAAATGATTGTAAAATATATAATAAATAAATAAATATATACCAGATACTGTGTTTCTCATGGATAATACTGGTCATTCTGTGATAGTCAGATATATTGCAAAATAATTATTCTTTATTTTTAACATGATAATTTTGATAGACCATTCAGCTTACATTCATGCAACAGAGATAATAGAAGTTGTTATTTTATACATTGATAAAGACAAAAGAAAAAAGCATATTTGTAATGCTTCAATTTACTATGTTTAGAAAGATTCTGGTTTTATTAGTTGGTCTGTGTTTTCAAGGAAAGGAGTGCCGTGAAAACTGTGGATAGTTAGTGCTAACAAAAAAATCCTCTTGGTTACCAAGAAGATCTTGTTATTTTCTTAGTATTGTTCCTGGCTTCATGTTTGCCAAAGTCACTGCTTGATTTATTGTAAATTAACGTAAAAGGAAGAGCTAGTCAAGCTTCTGCTGAGTCGTGTTATTTCATGAATTATGCAGTACAACCAAATATTTTGTGTAATGAGTGTATAAGCTGGTGCTTGTGCTCTTCTGTAGTTGCTATACCACTCACTTTTTTTTTTTCCCCTCTGTTTCAATTATGCATACAACAGTCTTGTTCTAGGCCATCTTATTTTATTTTATTCCATCTTCACCTTTTATGCAGAGTTAAGGAGCTTCTGTGAATATTAATTTATTTCTTGTTGGCTTTTGAAATAAAGAAAGAAGAATCTTGATAGTATGCAACAAATTCATTAATTCATTAATTTGACCGATTCACTTTAAGATACTTTGTAATGTGCGTGTAACAAAATGACTTGCAAAACTTAATACAATTTTCATTAGTAAGAGGCTAATAGGGTAAGACCTCTGTATCCTCTTTGAACAAGGCAGACAGAACATACAGATTTTACCATCAAATTGCATTTTGCTGTGATTAGGATTCCTAGCTTGGAAACCTCATGTTAGACAAAGTGTTTTATGTAAGTAGTTGGTATGTTTTACTTAATCTCTGTCATGCATTCTTCTTCTAACCTTTTTCATTAGAAGACACTAAATAATTACTGGCATGTGAGAGAAAACACTAAGTGTGAATTGATACAAGAAAAAAAATCCTGTTGGAATTTTGTTTTTCAACATAACCTTTAAATTAGTAGGGCTTGAATTTGTATTTCTTCAGGTTTTTAAAAGTTTGGTTTCTGTTAAGGTAGCTTCATTGTAGTTTCATTGCTGTGTCACTGTTCCAAAGTCGGAATTATTCTGATCTCTTGAAATTTAATTTTCTTTATCATAACAGTTCTAGAAAATTAATTAGGTATAATTTTAACGGTGGGTCTTCTTGATGTCTAGTTTCCTTTATATGACCGTAAACATATTTCAAATTTGCCATATTGAATGAATTATGAAACTATTTTTTCACGTTAGTATTAAGCTGCCTTCTGGTTTTGATGAGGTTAGTCTTTTAGCTATAGCTACTTGAAGAATTTGACTTTGCTGTATTATTAATAATTTGGTAATTTCAGTCTCACGTATATAGACCTTGTTGGAGGGTTGTATATCAGATATTTTAAAATGGATTGAATACTCCGCTTTCTATCTTGAGGTGTTAACCTGCTCCTGAGAGGTATGTTATTGGTGTCCCATTAGCAAGCTTTGCTAGAAATTAATTACAGTGTGTTCACGTTGCCTTTGCTGTAGTGCATGGAGTATTTCTAACAGTTTTTATCCTGATTCCAGGCCCATCAAAGACTATTTTCTGTCTTTTGCTCCTTCTTGCTCCCAGTTACAGGTGTCCACACCTTTTGTTCCTTATGTTTCTGGGTCTTGGTAGACAGGAAATTATCCATGAGCAAGCAATGTGCCCTTGTTGCCAAGAAGCCCAATGGAATTCTGGGCTGCATAGGGAAGAGTGTGGCCAGCAGGTCAAGGGAGGACATTCTCCCCCTCTACTCTGCACTGGTGAGGCCACAACTGGAATACTGGGTCCAGTTCTGGGCTCCCCAGTTCAAGAGGGACAGGGAACTACTGGAGAGAGTCCAGCAAAGGGCAACAAAGGTGATTAAGGGATTGGAGCATCTCCCTTATGAGGAAAGGCTGAGAGAGCTGGGACTCTTTAGCCTGGAGAAGAGAAGGCTGAGGGGAGCCCTTATTAATGTTTACAGGTATCTAAAGGGTGGGTTTAAGGAGGATGGAGCCAGGCTCTTTTCAATGGTTCCCAGTAACAGGACGAAGGGTAACGGGCACAAGCTGGAACATAGGAAGTTCCGATTGAATGTGAGGAAAAACTTCTTTACGGTGAGGGTGACAGAGCACTGGAACAGGCTGCCCAGGGAGGCTGTGGAGTCCCCTCCTCTGGAGGCTTTCAAGGCCTGCCTGGATGCAGTCCTGAGTAATGTGCTCTAGGCAATCCTGCTTTAGCAGGGGAGTTGGACTAGATGATCTCTAGAGGTCCCTTCCAACTCTGAAAATTCCGTGATTCCATGAAAGAAATGATAGTGGACAAGAACTAAGGAAAGGGAGGAGGAGTTGTGATGGCCTACCAAAAAGTGTTTTCTGCTAGGAGAGGAATTACTGTCAGGACAGTCATGCTCCAGTCATGCAGCTGGTAAGTTAATATGCATTTAAACTCTCTGGTGTACTGTCAAGCGCATGAGGCATGAATAGTATTTTCCCTGGTAGCACATTCAGTTTTTTTGTTTGAGATTAAGCAAGTACTTCTTATTTCTTAAAAACACTGAAACTTCAGTATTTTCCGTCTGCTTTGGTAATGTATCAGATGGTCTGGGGCTTTGAGAGCCAGAAGATATGTCTGAGGTTTGTAGTCCTACCTGGGTAAGGCTGAAACAGAGGGACTTGGGAATTTTGAAAGAGGAACTGACTCAAAATGAAGACCAGAAGGAGCGATGGAAGAGGGAGATTGTGGAAGAAGGTCTTGGTAATTACGCTATCCTGTCTTTTCTCATTAATGAGCTTAAATGTAAAGGTCAGGTCTCATAAGGTGGTTTTTTTCCAGTTTTTGTTTGTTTGTTTTGCAGTTAGTGAATTTAAATGTGTGACTCTAGAATCTGAAAACTATACTTATATTCTGTTTCTCTAATTACAAAATTCCCCTCTGCTGTCTTCTGAAAGTATCCCTATAGAGCAGAGAGGAATTATACCAAACCTGTTTATGTTTTGCTGTTAAGGAATTCTTGTTCCCCACCAGAAGGATGGTATCCCAGCTGGTAAGGTTTGGACCTTGATTTTGCTTTACCCCTTGATCATTTTAAGTCTTTGAACAGTAAGTATTTTTGTGTTTATTAGCTAGGGTGTATCATGAGTGTGGAGATACAAAAGGATTTGGAAGAACCAGTAACAGATAATCTTGTAGTTGTGAATGCATTTGTTTAGCCGAATAATATATAAATACAACACAGAGGGCTTTTTTTTATTTTTTAATTACTTTTAAACAGTTATGATTGTGTAACTAGTACAGATCTTAGGACATCTTTGAGTTTTGAGACAAAGTATTCTGTAACTGTGTAGTCATACTTTTTAAATAGAGCTACATAATTAAAAGTAGAAATGAAAGCTATGGGTTTCTGTTTCCAGGTGACATACAAAAATTATCAAGACCCAAAGTTCTCTGCAAGCTCTGTCTGCCTTTGAATCCAGTCATTTTTTGTTCATTGACTTTAAAAGCCTGTATTAGTTAAAAAAAAAATAAAATTGTGCACATCAAAGATAAGAGTTTAAAAGAATTAGTTTTGGCTGAGAGAGAAGGAAAGAGAGACAGAGGTTCGCTGTGAATCTCTGAAAGATTATCTTTTTGCATCTTGTAAGTTATCAATACGTTGTAGAGAGTAAGAATAGCTAGCGAGAGTTTGAAAAGAACTTGTAGAGTCTTTTACATATTATATAAACAAAGGAGAAGATGTCTAATCACAGGTGTCTGTGTATGTTCATGAAGAGAAAGGCAAGTTGGATTTCATAACTTGAAATAATAAGCGAACACAGGGATATTGGCAAAGCAGAGAGATGTCATCTCCAAATTCAGTGGTGGTGTATTCTCACTGTGTTTCAATATATATAAAAGTTTAAGCAAACAGTTAAGAGCTAGGACTCAGAGTAGCTATTATAAACAAATAAGTCAATGACACTAACAATTAGAATGGAAAAATTCAGTGCTGTAGGGTTTGACACCATTTACAGCTAGAATGATGCATCTGAAAGAGCACGGGTCTAGTTGTCTGTGCTGCTCTGTGTTGAAGTTCTACAAGGAAATGGCAATTTTACATTTCAGGCAGGTCTGCATATGCACTGTCTGAAGCTCTGGTAGGAATTGCCATTTTTAACTTTCTCTCTTCTCCTCTTCCTTTCCTGAGCATTTACGAACTTGAAAATTCAATAGTAAGCTGCAGGCTAGTTCTTCCAGTACCAGAGTAATGATATCTAAGGTGACCAGACTCAGTGGTTTGAGTTCAATAGATAATCACTTCCCCATGGGAAGGTGTGGAGAAATGTCACACCTATTTTTTTCTACGGGAGTTGGCTGAGGGTAGCTGGAAGGATATGTGCTTCCTTTTCTTTATCTAATGGCCAATGGTGAAATCAATTGGTTATAACCAATAACACTGAGAAGCAGTTCGTAATATTGATCTTTTTCTTTCTGCTGGGACTGGAGCATTTATTAGTGCGTAACCCAGTGGTTGTACTGAAGAAGAACATGGTTAGTCCAGAAGTAACACTTCAGTATTGTGTAAGTGTCTTGAGAAGAGAGATTTATTTTTTTCGTTTTGAACAATCAGATTCAGAAATAGTCAGAGTGAGAGAGAATAGTAATGGATGAAATGAACGGGTAACTTGTGATCACCAAGGAAAAGAAGTGAGCATTTTATTAGAATGCTCACTAGAATATCAAATAAAGGTGGTAGCAAATCATGTTTGGAAAATTTCATTGGGTGTAAATGCATATAGATTAGAAAGCCAGCTAACAAAATCCAAAAGGTTTTACTTTAACAACCCGCTGAATTAAACCAGAAAAATGGAAGCGTTGCTGTCTAAGGTCTAAGCATGTTTCTGAGATGTGTGGAAGAATAGTGCTGGGAGCCTAGGCTATTTGTCCTCTAAGGCTAGCCATAAAAAAATCACCAATTTCTAACACAGGAATTATCAACAAGGAGAAACATTATTCTGGATTCTGTTATAACAAATAAACTTACTCAATTTGAAAGTCACTGTTGCCAGAGTGGCAAGTTGTGGTGCATAGGGCAAACTGAGAATAGACACAGTGTTTAATGTTGAGTTTTTGAAAGAGTTAATTTTCCAATGCAGAGGATCTTCTGTTCAGTAGTTTGAACAAATGTATTTAGACAAACTTGAAAGTTGAAAGCTTATTGAGAAGTCTATATTAGATTGTGAATTATTGGCTTTTTGGCAATCAAGAAAGAGGATAGTCCTGGCTAATGACCTGTTGTAATGCAGTGACAAAGCAAAACCAACTATAATTGGAAAACAATATATAAACACAACTGAATGCATTACAAGTGTAGAGTATAGATATGATAAATTAAAAATATTGCAGAAAAATCCATGGCTGGCAGAAACCAGAAAAACTCCTATCATGGAATAGTCTAACTAAAATATGAGTTTCCAGATTGTTCATAAAGATTTAGAATAGGAGGATTTTTCAGTAAATGCTCTTGCTTTATTTTTGGAGGCAGGGTAATTTTTTTTCCATAAAATAAGGATACCTCGTTATCCAACAATAAGTAAGGAGGTTGTTATACAAATGTATTAACTTCCCAGAGTCATTAGTTTTTAACTCCTTACTGAATGAGGAAGGGGAAAGTCCAACTTGTGTTGTTCCAACATTGAGAAGGAGAAACAAGGTATTTCTGTTGAAATCAAAGTCAATTAGACATAAAGCTGATGTAGAAAAATAATAGAGAAGTTGAATTCATTTGAAAGAATTCAGGGCTGTAAAGCTGAATTAATGATAGTCAATTACATTTTTATGGAAAATATGTGTTGTCAAACAAATTTGTGTGTTTTGATTACTTAGTTAATTAAAGAAATTGTGTAGATGCATTATAGATTTATGTGCATAATCTACAATTCAGATGACTTAAATCTCCCTTAAGGTATTGTTCCCCTAAGTAAGTATTTAAATAAGCCATCTTCCCACCTCACAGTTGCTCTACATTCTTGGTAGATAATTATGCTACTAGGGGAGCTGTAAGAGAGGAACAGAGGTAAGTAAGGTAGTGGTAGTTTTCTATGGGTGTACACCTCAGATTAAGGCAGACTTCTGGAGGAGAAGCAGCTGTGAATGGGCAGAGCACCTTGAACGTTCAACACGTGAACATAACATGTTTTTTAAATTAAAAAAAAACAAAACAAAACAAAACAAACTATGATCTCTGTTTTTACAAGTATGAAAATAAGGTACTAAACTTCTGTAAAGCACTGGAATTGGAGTGCGTCCATGCTGGGATTGCTTTACCAATGTTGCTTCTGTTCTAGCATTCATGCAGCTATGTCAGGCAAATCTGTACTTCTGTGATCAGTATAAGGGATTGCGTATACAGATAAAAACATAGTTTTGTGGATACCTGTGAATAAATGCAATTATACATGTCACAGTAGGAGATTAAATGGTCTCTTTCTCTTGAAGATTAAGACTGTAGAGGTGCATTCATGGGGAGAAAATAAAGGGTCGCAGAAGGGCTCTTTGATTAGCAGAGAAAGAAATGACAAGAGCTAAGGACTGGAAAATGAGGCCTGGGAAATTCAGAAGTATAAAATAATTGAAAAATGAGATTGTGTACACAATTTTGTTGTAATTCCTCAAGTAAATACTGGTGGTTCAAATCTTAAACATAATAACCACTTTTATCCTGTTCATTTCAAATTGAAGTGTGAGCCAGTTCAGGTTAAAAAAATCTAACCAAATAGTTATGAAAAGAAGACTGAAGTCTAATCTTTCTTCAGGTCCTGGATAGGAGCCAGTATTCCTGAAACTGTCATTTATGCCTTGCCTTAAAGATCAGTGAAGGTCTTGCTGTATGTAATACAAAGTAATGAGTAGTGTAGAGTAGAATTTAATTCTTGCACGTAGGAAACAGCTTTAAAAACAGACTGTTTTCCCAGGAGTAGTTTTTCCTCTTTGTTTCCTGACTCATGCATATAATTTTCAAATATTAGTTTCCATCTAGAATTTTATGGACTCTTCTCAGTTATGGTTTGAAAAGTAAAGTAGTCCAGTCTTTTTATTTTTTTTACCATTCAGGTCCAACTTTCCATTGCTTGCAGGCACCAAATCTGATTACTGGCTTTGTTATCTTAAAGGTAGACCCTCTTCAGCTGAGGAATCTGAAGGTCTCATATCTCTTTTCATGTCAATTCAGGGAAAGATGTGAAGACCTAACCTCATTAAAAGAAGGGACATCCTATTATTTTGAGAACATACTGTTTCTATGGCAGATTGTCTACAATTCCAAAGATCCACCCCCCACCCCACCCCCAATTTTTAGCTAACCTAACTTGCAAACTAAAGGTGTAGTAGAAACTTGAGATTTTTGACTGAAACAAAGTTGGGTCATAACAAAGTCTCAGTGACCAAATCAAAAGTTTCCCACTTTTATTCCACTTTATTTAAACTGCCTCTGGAATCTGCGCTGTAAGCTGTACAACTCAAGTAAGACTTGTCAGAAGCTTCTTGAATACATTAATCTTTTTAAAGATGTCTTTAACTTGTCTTCACGTGCACTTTTTTGTGCTTTATCCATGCTTGAATACTACTGCAGATGAGCTGTGTAGCTCTATTTTATATTTATGGGCATATAACCTCATATGGTCAAAATTATTAAACTTAAATGTTTATTCCTGTTTAACCATAGAAAATGAAGTGATTTACTCAATTTGGAAATTTCTTATGATTTGATGTTTGCTTGGTAACTGTTCAGAAGAAGAATTTATAATTCAAGTAACGCTCTTGTTTTTATTACATGCAAATATATACTCCTAGAAATTCTATTGTATCTGAAAAAAAAATCTCTCATGAAATACCTTATTTACTGACTGCAGTGGCAACAAATACATATGCTAAATCTTCTTATTTTAGCTATGTTGTACTCCATATAGGTGTGTGGTATTTTGGCAAAATACAAAAAATTAGTTTTCTGTGAGAGTTCTTTTTGGGTTAGGTATTTAGTATGTGGAAGCTGCTGTTGTTGCTATTGAACCACGTAACTTGGTTAAAAGCTTCACTTTGCCCACAGATCCTTTTCACATCTTTTTTGTTTGTTCTCATTCATTGATAGGTCTCACTGACTAGCTATTAGAGCTGTTAGCAGGAGTAATTGATCTTCCTCATTATTGTTAAGATGTTTTACAGCAGCAGTGCTCACATTCACTTCTTGTTTTGTGATGATACATACATTGCAAATACTGTTCCTTTCCCATTTCCTTTTTCCTTATGCATGTTTTCATCACACTGGTAAACGCAACCTAGTGCAGAAAGTATCATTGATATTTGTAATAATTTAATAATGTGGGAAGCTGTCTTTTTTTTCTACTTCTCCATTCTCTGTTTATTTGTGACAGGGACGTATGAAAAATATCTTGAAATAAGATTTGGAAGAAAACCATGATACAGAGTAGCAATAGGTTGTCATCAGTTGTAGTGCTTTTTCCCCCCTACTGATTGAGTTTAAATTGAGTTTAATTTGAAGTAAAATCTCACAACAGATTGTGAGAGATCCTAGTACAGTTGAAAGTAGAACTGTGCTAATACTGCTCTGTTAATAATGGTCTGACATAGCCAGAGCGACAGATTTTACAGCAATAATGTTGTTTCAGCAGTGACATTGATTTGTTTATCAGATATGGTATCAAGTTAAACTGTTGCAGGATAGGATAGGAAGTTAGAGATCGTAGCAGGGTAACAGAAACCAAAAGTATATTTCCAAAAACCCAGCTTGGAAAGGAAACAAGGGCGTGCTGTTTGCCAACAGTTTTGTGCTGTCAGCCTTCCCGCCTGCTTGCCTGCCTGCAGTGTCAGGAATCAGAATAAGGATATAGAAATGCATGTATTCAAAGGATAGAATTCATTCAAACTATAAAAAATAAACTATGTTTTAATAATTCCCAATTATTATACCACAGAACTTTCACTGTAAATCTTCCAGTTTTTTCATTTTAACTGAATTTCTTTTCATTGTGTGAGAACTTCTTTGTAAAATAGGAAAGCAGCTGATACAGAAATCTATAAAATAAATATATAGGAAGATTTTTCTTCCATTCTGGCTCAATTTATAATAATCACTGACGTGTAATTTTAGCAAATAACATAAAGATGTCTAATGATATTTCTTCTTCAATTTAATACTCTACAAAAATAATTAAATTGAGATAACAAAGCAGTAATCAAAAACATACTGTGGTAGTGAAACACTCTCGGAGCATGAAGGCAAACTGAAGTTATCTGACCAATACCAATTTGAGGGAAAATTCAATAGCATTTTTTAAAATTTATCACTGGGGACAGACATCTCATAACATTTCATGTCTGTTCTTGGAATGCACGTACTCTGTATATATTTTGTACTTAGTAAAATGTATACTTTATCTCTAGGAAAAGAGATAGTAGAATAATGCGTACTCTTGGTTTGTCTGTTATTCTGTATATAATTTGTTAAATCAAAAGCCTTTTCTGGAGCTGCTGTTCATTGGGAGGGGAGTTGCTCTCCCCTCTCCTCCCAGCAATTTCGGCAAAACCATGTATTGCACTTGATGATTCAAAGATAAGTTCTTCTTGTATTTCTGTTTATTATAATCTAAAAAATAAGGTTACCATTCTTTCCATGGCAGGTGCATGTTGCCCTCCACCTTTCTGTGGTCCTGATGGCCATAGCTGCGTTACAGCCATTCCTTCCACCTGCCCTTTTGACCTGTACTCTCCACCTACTTCACATCCTTTGTTTTTAACACTCATTGGGTATGAGTCAATTTTGGTTTTCCTATTAGTCAGCTATTATGTCTTCCCCCCCCCTTTTCCCCCCCTTTTCCTCCCCTTTTTCCTCCTTTTCCTCCTTTCCCTTTTTTTTTCCA
>VYZM01016696.1:297326-325054 GCA_013398915.1 Dromas ardeola | reverse complement strand
AACACCCCCCCCCAAGCAAAACAAAACCCAAACCCTGTGTTTAATTTTGCTTTTTGAAATGCACAAGTGTTCTATGAAGCAGAAAAAGAAGGTAATTACAGAGTCAGATTCTTCTCTCCTCTTGGTGTAAGACAAATAAATTCAGTGATATTACAGCAGAATGTGTGAAGTGGGAGTGGAATTTGTCTGTTATAAAGCTGGAAGATTTTAAGCTGGAAGCTGGTTGTCCTTAGCTGTATGTTGGAGGTATTTTCTTTGAACGATGTGGGGGGAAGGGTAAGTTAGTGTTTTCTTATTTTTTTAATGCTACATTGAAACTTTGCTAAAGAATGCTGTATTGTCTCCTTTTAAAAGAGTTTGATGGCAATTGGTAATTAAAACACTTCTTTCAGAGGAAACAAACGTATGCCTAAAATATTCAGCTATCAAAGAATTCTGATGACTAGCACATACATTGATGTTGAAAAAGAACTATTGTGTGCATTACAATATGATATACTTAATAGTTAACACAGCAGAAAAATTCTTCCTTGTGCCCTGGTAAATTATATAGCTTGTTGAACATATTATTTTGCTTAAAAAGGGGGGAAAAAAAAAAGGTGGTGATGGGGAAGAGAATGTATTTTAAGTATATGCATGGTGGGGCATAGTGCCTGTCTGTCCAGTTCAGAGATACTCTCACCAAGAACCCCTCCATATAAATAGAAGATAGATGCTAATGTTGAACTCGACTTTTGGTGCATATGGATGTATAATGATTATGTATTATGTACATGTGTGTATTTATGTAACAATGAAGGAAGAGATGTATATTGATCCGATATATATCCAGATGCATACATTTTTAATCTAATATATGTAGAAATCACTGAAGTGATTCCTGTTCCCCTGGCACTAATTAAGTAAACAGAACTTCTGTTTATAATCCATAAAAATTGTTGCCAACTTGAAACTAGATATTTGTGATGTATTTGCATTTCTGTTTTACTGGTTTATGATGTACTAGTGTGTTAAGGTGTGCTTCTTGAATATTCTAATCGATACTGGCACTGTACTCAGCTTTTTTGTATTTTTAGTGTGGGCTAACCTGATTTTACAATGTAAAATTGAATGGAAATGCATTTGAAGTTAAAAGACAGCATAGTCAGATACCAGCTAACGCTTTAGGGACGGAGAACCTGTGGAAACTGGTGGTGGTTGCTTGTATTTCTGAGGCGTATTTGCTGGAATTAATATTTTTAGAGTCCTGTACAATTCTGCTTGCCTTAGGCTGAGTGGTGTGAAATGTAATTGAACTAATGACTCACTGTGGTGAGATCATTTTTAAGAATGCAGTGGGTTTCTTATTGGGCAATACTATGGCCTATATTTGCCCTTTTTTCTCCCGTGATGCTGCCTGGTTTCACATTCTGTT
This sequence comes from Dromas ardeola, assembly GCA_013398915.1. Classification (NCBI taxonomy): domain Eukaryota; kingdom Metazoa; phylum Chordata; class Aves; order Charadriiformes; family Dromadidae; genus Dromas; species Dromas ardeola. The sequence continues at coordinate 323,640 of VYZM01016696.1, read as the reverse complement.
TTAGTCTGTCTGTCAAGCACCCACAGCACACCTTCATATCCCTCCTAAAATCCTCTTCCGTATCTGTAGGATATACTTCACTAGTTACTCTTTATTTTGTCTTGTTTGTGTTAAATCTGTCGTCTTTGTGGTACAGATCACGTATGATTCTGTTTTATAATGACTCCTGCGTGTATGTAGGATTGCATATATTCTTACTTGTATTACTCCCTGCTCTATGCAGAATTTTCTTCTGCAGACTTCAAAGTGTGCACCAACATGTCTTTTTTTTTTATTTATTTAATGAAAGATGAAGAATGGTAAATGTAAAAATGAACTTGCTTATATTCCTGAAAGCAATCAATGACTGTGATTGGCATAGCCTTTAAAACCTGATCTTAATCTCTCTGACTAATTCCTAGGCTGCATTTTCTCTTTGTTATGAAGTACTGCTTCATTGAATCTGACTTTCTAATGAATGAGCTTTTAACACTAAACGTGTAGTTCTTGAGGATTTATTTAATTTTAAACAGTAAAGTCATGTTGTCAAGAAACCTTTCAAGTCTGAGAGCTTTTCTTAAATGCTTATTTCAGATAAGGACATAATGGAAGCTTATTCGTGTGTCGTGGTCATTATGATTTCTTTTTGTCTTTTTAAATAAATGAATAGTATTTTTAATTGATTTAAGAATCCTTTATTTGGCAGATAAGGAATCAGTTAAATCATATTGTGCCATTAACCCTAGAGAACCCACTTTTTGCTCCTTCTAGTGTTTGTAATACAGACGATAGTGAGGTAGAGAAAGGAAGAAGTATTACAAAAAGAAAAACTAATAGTTCCTGCTTAGGATTTTGGGGCACATTTCTTTTCAGAAGAGCTTATTCCTGAAAGAATGTTTTTGAAGTGATAAATTTGGAGCATATGGGATTTTTTTTTTAAAAAGAGCTTATTGCATAAAACCATTAAGTTTACCTCCCTCCTGCAACCTCTCAAATAAGGGTTTCAATTCTTGTAGGAAACTAGGAATAGCTTGGATGAAATCAACACTGTGAGTGAGTACAGTTGAATGCGGATGTCGTTGGGATTGTTTTTAGAAAAAAGCTAGTGAAATTAACGTTTGAATATATGTTACGCAGTAATTTTAGATAACAGATTATTATCGAATAGATAACAAAACCTCTAGGTAGAATTTGGGTGATTATAAGTGGCTGGTCTTTGAGGAATATGGAGCTGTAGTACTATGTTTTTGACTCTTCTGTTCTGGTAAGCTAAGGCATAAGCCTAAGTAAACTAAGGGACGTTACAAGTACTGCTTTTTATTTTTTTTAACCACAGAAACAGTTTTGGCAATACGGATATGATAAATAATTTAATGATGTAATGGAAAATAGCTTTTTGATCCCTTAAATCTGCACTTTTTTTTAATATGCAACTTCAGAATGGTGCATCAGAAATCCCTATTTTTAATGTAATACTTTAGTCAAACTAGCTCTCATGTTCAAGGATATGCTCTGTTGTTGTTTGTTTTGTTTTTTTTTTTATAGAAGCCAATACTTATTGAGAATTAGCCTTTTAATTTTACTGGTAGCTGGTGATACACTGAGCAGTTTATATAACCAGACAAATGAAATCATGCTAATTGATTTTTGCGGTTTTTTGTTTTGTTTCCCTCTCTCCCCCAGCTGGTAACTAAGTCAATGAATGTAGCCACTGTTCATTGAAATTATGATTTTTTTTTTAAGTGTGGGGTAGTGCAAACCACTCAACAAACTTCTGTTTGGATGAATATCTTAATTCTTGATTACAGTGCTATGGATGACGATGACTTCTTAAGGCTTCTTGATTCTTCATTGCAGATATAAGATGAGATAGAAAAAGAGGATGTAGAATGATGGTATACCATGGCTGCCGAGGAAATGACAGAAATAGGGTAGCTAGCAGTATTGGTGACTGGTTTGTGACAAAGCAGTTGCATGGCTAGAACAGAACATCATCAAAGGAGAAGTGAAGTCAAAATAATACAAAAGTTATTGAGGGCAAGAAAATCTTTGCACACCAGAGATCTAGCTAAACCCCTTCAATGTGAAAATCCGAGCCTTTGAATAGGAATGCCTGTGTTGATTGCTTGTCTTTTAACATCAAGCCAAATAACTTTCTTGTCTGTGATTTTTGCCTTCATTTAGCCTATCTTTTCCCCTTATCCCCTCCACTGCTCCTGTGTAGTTATTCGAAGTTGTGTATTTTCTACATAGAAACTGTGGATCTGGGATTGTATACACAAGACTTTTTTCTTTTCTGAAAAGTACTGTCAATTTTTGGACCAACATGAATTATTTTTTTTCCCCTGTCAAAATTAACAGATTCTGAACCATTAATTGAAGGACATCACGTAAATGGCTTTGTCTACACGTGCATGGTAATTGCATGCTGGAGAAATTTAAATTAAGTAGCTATTCAAGTATGAGGTCAAAATGTGTCCAAGTTGTAGCTGTAGAGCATTCAGAGTATCTCTGATCAATACTGTTTATGACTTAAATTTAAAAATACCATATCATGCAAAATGTTGAACTCGTGCTTTAGAAAAGTATTCCTGAGTGGAATTTTTGTTTAAAAATTCTTTTATATTTACAGAGAAACTGAGCCATACAAATATTTTTAAAAGTTTGCACTTCTTTAAGGCTATTTATTTTCTAAAAAAGAGGACTTGAATATTTTTGACAAATATACATATGGTGTTACACTAACAAACGGCCATGCAACATATATCTTACATAATGAAGAAATTGAAGATACAAGACCTAGTCTATTTAACATATATATTGAAAATTTACAGTCTTGCCAATAGTTTAAAAAAGTTTTTCTTATTTGGCAGTATTTTTCTACAATTTGTTCAAATATTCCGCTTGATGTGTTTTGGTGAATACTGAAATCTAGTCAGTGACAACCTGAGGTACTAAACATTTCTGCCTTACTTCGTTGTCTTCAAAGGTAATCTTTTTGTTCCTTTTAGGCTCTATCCATGAGTTGTGTATTACAGCGTTATTTGGCATGGGATCTGCTTCCACTATTGAAACAACTCGCTTTTTCATCTTACTTTTCAGAACTTTCTGAAACTTTTGTCTCGTGAATGCATAAAGTAGAGGGTGAAATATAGTTGTTCCATATGCCATTACTAGAAAACATAATCGCAACTTTACCAAAAGGTCACTTGGGCCCAAACATAAGATGGTGGTGTTTAAAACAGAGATGGGTGTCCAGCAGAGAAGGAATGTTGAGATAATCAAGAGGGACATTCTGAAGACTCTCTTTTGCCGTTCTCGTCGCTCCCGGTGCCGTTTTACGGCTCGGCGGAGAGCAATTATGACAGAGACAGAAGTCCTTACGCCAAAGACAACATTTCTTCCTGCACTGCTGTGGGACACGTCCGTAGTCTCGTGCTGAGTGGTCAAAGAAATAGTTTTTTTCTTTCTAGCTTTTTTCTTTTGTCCTGTTGTAAATCTTGTACCAATCCGAATATTTAGAGCCTGGAGTATTTTGGTGTACGTGATTAGCATTACTATAACAGTGAAGAAAAAGATTGGAATCTGAACAAGAAGGTGGTAGTACATTCCTAGCTCAGTGTGGTACTCATTTGTACTCACGCACAAAAGTGTCTTATTTTCCCAAGTACTTGCGCTTCGAAGGCTGAAAAAGTTGACTTCAATGAAAGGGATCAGGAAGGCAAAAAGTGAAATGATCCATATTGATGTCATTAATATCACAGCCCTTCCCATGGTCAGAATTCGATTGGCAGGTTTTACGGAGATGTCGTATCGGTCCAGAGTGATAGCAAACACGTTGATTGCAGTTGAAACGCTTGCAAAAGAGACACAAGCCTCGTGGAAGCAGCAGATGAGAGCAGTGTTACTCTCCAGTGAAAGCAGAAGGATAACTATAGTTAGAGGAATACATCCCACACAAATTATTACATCAAGTACATGAAGGTTCATTGTAATTATGTTACTGACAGAATTGATTAAGTTGGATTTCATACAGTAAAGTACCAGCACAGTGAGGTTGCTGCCAAGTCCCAAAACAATTTCTAACATCAAAAATCCAGTGAGAGAAACTTGAAAGCTTAATGGGTATGACAGTGGTCGGTACATGTTGGTGTCGATGTCATCAATGGCATCTCGAACTGTAATGTTAGATTCAGACTGCATGTTGACTTCCAGAATGGGGGAGAAACACATTCTTTTGTTGCAGTTGTTTTTTCTCCTGAAAGGTGAAATAAAATATGGAACTATTTGATTTCTTTTTTTAACACTTACTGTAGATAAATGCTGGGGTAGGAGGAGGGAGGAAAAGCATCTATTCTTATCAAACTCTTGATTTACTGTATGTTTAGAGCTTTAGTTGGCATGAACTCAAAAGCCTGAGGATCTAGAATAGGGTCTTTCCTTTTTAAAGGAAAGCAGGATTTGTTTAAAAAAAAAAAAAAAGTGAAAAGCTTCAACTTAAGGAGACAAGGCTTTATTTATAGTGATGTGGTTTTTACAAAGGGCCCGTTTGTTGAATAAACTATACTTGTGCATTGCCTTTGTATGGTGTTGAGGGTCATTTTAGAAGAATGTTGTTAAGTATTAACAAATTAGTACTCAAGATCACTTTAAAAAGGCTCTCATGGAAAAACAGTGTGATAGAACATGGAGCACTGTTGCTTATGTATCATAAAAAGAACATTTAAATTATTTATGGCAATTTATCACCCTCTTTCTTATGAACAGTTTGCAATAGTGTTGTGGGCTGAAACTTGAAGTTCTGTAATTCAGCAGGTTTTTACAGAGCTTGAAGACTTCTGTTCACTTTTATCTTTTGTGCATCTAGATGTATGAAACTTACTACTACAATTTTATATACGTATACATAATTTCAAATGCAAAACATTTGTGGGTTTGAGGGAATGGAGTTTATTATAAAAATACTATGTTTCCTTTTTCTGGTTTGAATATTTAATTTCTTAAAGAAATCAGTGCCTACATGGAATGGAAGAGTATTTAATTTTATTCCAGAATAGATTTAAGGCAATAATTTTAGAAAATAATACTTAAAAAGAAAATTGTCTCTTTCAGGTTTTTTTTTTGTTGTTTGGTTTTGTTATTTGTTTTTTAATGCAAACTGCAATTAAATCCAACAGATTTATATATATGCAGCATGTTTGTCTTAAGAATAAGTGAGGTTCAAAAAAAGTAGTATTTTTAGATCTAGGAGATTTTATATTTTGTGGCTTATCTGCTTTGTTTTACACATACGGATAGGTTGTAAATGTGGCATCTGCATGTAATGCAGATGTTCGTATTATTTATATTGTCAGCCAGCTCTAGAGTTTGTAATGAAATGAATAAATAAAAGAGGTTATTCAATTTCTTGTTATGATACTTGAGGGTTGGGGATTTTTTAGGTAGCTTTAAATTTAAGAGAGGATGTACTTGGCATGAAAAGAAATTTAAATGCAGACCTTTGTTCCATTCTGAATACATTAAAAATGGATAGCACTAAGGTGAACAAAAATGAGGTCTTTTTTAATGAAAATATGAATTAAGCACACTTGGGACATAATATGCAAATGGATTTCATCTGCAGTTCTGAAAAGCCTCAATTGCACAGTACTATTAATTGCAAATTGTACGATGAAAATTCTTGGTATGCTTCAACAGCTATTTCACATGTGCTTCTTAAATACAAAAGATGTAAATTAGAACGTATTAGTCTCAGGTGTGAAATGAAACGAAATATTTCAAAAGCTTTGTTTAATTTCTAATTTAGGCAACCTCTATTAGGTTTTATTTTAACCCTCAGGAATACGATTTGCTCTGTGTACGCTGCCCTGGCTGTGAATGGATTTCAAGAAACCATTCCAAATGCATTACGGGATAATGGAGTTCTTTCGTATTAGCAAAAGCCAGGAGGAAATCAAAAGCAGATCTGCTAAAACAAACGGCGATATTAACTCTAGCGTTACACCAACTGAAGTTTTGTGTAAAAAAAAAAAAACAACAACAAACCAAACCAAGCAACTTCAGATGTGCCAAGTCTTACGGATAGATTAAACATCACCTCCTTGTTGCATTGATTAGATTTCATTTATATAAAAGCAGCAATGTCAAGGCAGGGAGCTAATTTACCCTCTCTAGATGGTGCCCATTGCCTTGCCAAGGCTGAGGCGAGGAGGGGAGCATGCAGCTGCTGACCTACCTGTTCTCTCTGCCTCAAGGGCCTTTCACATCATTGCCGCAGCTTGTCATAAATTGATACAGGGTGTCACTGACAGATATTTGACATGCACTGTAACCTGGAAACCAAGTGGTAGCTGGGCTCTTATTTCATTCCTCGCAGGTTTTTTTTTCTTTTTTTTGTTCCAGCACTTCAGTAGCAAAAAATTCTGATTAAACATGGGGACTTCTTAATTGCCTGAGATGCTTCTACAGACCAGTGCGTATTCTGCGTGTCTGTTCAAGCCAGCAATAACAAATAAACCTTCTTTTAAGTGATGTTAATTTCATTCCCCTGTTGCATTTTGTAGCAGCCTGTTTTTATTTTCCAGGTTTTAAAAAAAATAATATTCTTAACTCTGTGTTCAGAGTGTATGTAGACATCCTTTAGTTTATGGTTGCGTTATTTCTTTCTGTAATATTCCTGCTCATTACTTTTGAGTGATGGCTTAGTCAAAGAAGTTGCTATACATCATAAAATCCAGTTCATGTGCTTTGAGAGTAACCATGAGTTACCTAATTTGGTTTATTTTCATTTAAGGAGAATACATAACAGACCATAAAATTGAGAGAAAAGTATCCATTAGTCATTATGACAAATAAGTTATTTAATGAGTAGTATAGAAAAAGCTTGGTTAAACCCTTATTCAGCTTGCTGGTGAAGTATGCATATTCTCCTTTTGGGAATTCATGTTTCATTGTTTCTTCATGCATCAGTAGTTTCCACAATTCTGGTTTTAAATTATAAATCCCTCTTTAAGAAATGCTCACCATTTTAAGAATCAATCTTTGCACTCTTCTTTTAATGAAAATCTGAGCAGATGTGTTAGTCTTCCATGTATATTGTTGAAGTGTCGTGCACGTAAATGGTAATACAAGTATGTTCCATGTTTTGTTTCTAATTCCTTTATGTCTTAAGAATACATTTTAGTGATGCATCCTGCTGCTTGTAGGTCATACAGCTAGAAAGATACCCGGTCAACTGCATTCTTCATATTGTCAGTTGTAAAACTGAATTAGTTGCTGCATGCCCTTGTGAAGGGGAGGAAAAAAAAAGGTTAAAAGTAGGGCTTATAATTTCAAAATAAAGTAATGCAAGAATATATTTTCTAATAGCACTTATTTTATGAATAAAGGATCTCTAAAATTGGATCTTACAGATTACATAGAAAATCAATTAGCGTGTTCACTATTTGCTAGTAAAATCATGTCATTCTTCTGTCAGTTTACAAGAATTTAGGTTTTTGGACAAGTTTCCTGTTCTCCAAGTAGCGCAGGTTACAAAAAACCCCGACTAGAAGCAGTAACTGTTGGATGCAGAGAGTCTGTGACTAGAGCTAGAAAATGTAGTTTTATAGCTCTTGTGAGCAGGTAGTTTATACATACAATTCTCTTGTCTTCTAATGAGAGATTGAGCAGAGTCAATGAGCTTTATAGGAAATATGTTTTTGTTTAATTTGCACAGTTATAATTTCCTTTCTTGAAATCAGTGTTTAGCAAATCCCTGTTTTTAATAAACAGCTTGAATGTACAGGGCAATGAAAGAAATAAGTTTTAAAAAAAAGCAACAAAAAAGAGGGATTTCTTTATCAATCCAAGATTAATCATATTAGCCAACCTTTATAAAGCAGTAAGTATACACCAATTACAGACTACCTGATCCTTCAAAGAGTAACTGAATAAATCTGTAGCATATTTAACTGCCAATATTTGAAAATACTGCTGAGGGAGGAAAAAAATATTCCCGGTTGCATTCTGTGGGTTATTTTTTCCCCAATACTGTATTAGCTTAAACTGTACTGTCTTTATGTTGTATGAACAAAACAGGTTCTTAATATTCTACAAGACTTTCATACAAAATCACATTTTTCTACATTGTGTTTTTAATGGGGAGGGGGAAGTAGCATTTGAAGATTTCCTGGTCTCAAATATAACAAGATACTAGCGCTTAATGTAAGTTGAATCTGATACCTTCCCTTTTTACTCCAATTTTTTTTGTTAAATGTTGCTTATTCTGCATACCATAATAAGGAACAGATCTTACCTCCACTAAAGATTTGATAAATTCTCGATGCAGGTGAAGCAGTTCCAGGTTGGAGGGATTCATTTTGTTCACTTGTTAGCAGAGTAGAAGGGAAAGAGGGTAATAAGCATATCTTCAAAAAATGACCTTAATGAAAATTTGTGCCTGTAGTGTGCCATTGTTTCAGCATACTGCTAATGTATACAACTGCTTTAGTTCTGCTTTACAGGCTGCTGCAGTCTCCCACTCTTCTACTGTAGAATCAATAAGCATCTGAAAATACATAATGAAAGTAATTTAACATACTGAAGGCTTCTTGTCTCCAGAGACACCACTGGGATTCAAGCTTTCTAAAAAAGAAAAGCAGTGCTGCTGAGAGGAAAGCTTGCGATGGGCAGCTTTTGCAGAATGACAGCCTACCTTGTCGCTTCTCCTCACTGCAGAGAGATGCAGTGCATTCACTAATTTTGATTGGTCAGTGATGTTGGGCTTAAATTGTGCTTCATATATGGGATTGATGCCCCCCTCCCCCCGATTTATATAAGGATTCTTTTATAAAAGGACTGAATTTACAAATGATTTATGAATTCTGGAATATATTAAGGGTATGCCAGTTTTATTTTTACCTTTTCACTCTTTACTTTGTGTACACTGGAAAGCACATGACTCTGGAAAAAAAAAAGGGATTAAACGTTTATTACTTAAAAAGCTTCCAACAATCTATATTTGAATTTGCCTACTTTCCTTTTTTTTTTTTTCCTTTGTCCTAAGCACATCTCTGAAATAAAACTGCCTCTTTGAGCCATGCCGAATTTCACCTGATGTGTTTATATGCAAGTGAACATTTAGGTCTTGTCTTGAATAAATTATATTCAGGACAAGTTGGTACCCACATGTATTTTAGGAAAATTTCTATTGGGATTCACAGAGATTATTCAGACCCTTAAAATGGGTTGATAATTCAGTTTAATTCATGAATCAGAAAAGAATGATTTTTATGATCCATCACCATGTACAATGTATATATAGTAGTGTAGGTTGTTAATTGTGTTGAAATGATATCTTCTTAAAAAAATCTTGTATGTTCCCCATGGATTTTGCTAGAGACTTCACAGGTTTTTGTAAGGATGTCTTGCATGATGTTCTTGACCTTTGCTTTGCAGGGGGCAGGGGGTGTCTTCATTTTCACTCTTTTCTCTTGTAACTTATTTCTGAATCTGTTCTATCAGTATAAACAATGCTCACAACCACATAATGAGGAGTAAAAGAAGTGTAGCACAATAGCTGTTTTAATTAGTACTAATGTTAAAATAAACCTTGGAAATAAACTCCGTATACAACCTAAAATAGTATTTTCTAAAAAATTGTTTTACTGAAGCAAGTAATTTAAGAATATCTGAGTATAAAATGTCCTGCTGGTAGTTTTTCATCTCAAATAAGTATGGGGTGTGGGATTTTTTCTGGTTTTGTTTTTTTTTTTACCTTGATCTTAAAGATTTTATTTTTTTTTTTTTAAGTTTGGTAAAGTACTAAATGTTAAAGCATGGTTCTTACATAAGCAACTGTATTAAGATGGCAGTTTTGGTCAAATTTTGATGGGGTCCTCTGTTTTTAAGTTATTAATGCAATTACAAAATGCAGTTGTGTAACTCGGATGCGTGCATTTCTTCTCTTTACTTTTTCTCTCAGACAGCCATCCAATGTATTATTTATCTTTAGGTAACAACATACTGTATTTATTTTTTAAAATGGCTACATATCTGTCTAGCGTCCTTTCTATTCCATACTCTTTTACCTTCAGGAAATAGCTAAATAAAGACTGCAGAAACTTTGAACAAAGATCAGTAGGTACCAGCTGGCCGAGTAGCAACTGATTGAGCGCTTTGAGCTGTCTCTGTGTCGTCTGCCTCCCAAGAGCTTGAAACCAGTGATACCAGCATAGCTCTTAAGGATGACGTGATAAAGAGGATTCCTGAAATGAAAGCATAAATACTAATATATTAAAGAGATTTACTTGCTTCACTTTCAGTATGTCTTAGGATAAGTAGGGAAGCCTGTCTAAATTTAAACAGATGAATCTTTGTCTCCCTTTCTAATTCTTCGGTGTGTGCCTGAACAAGGATGGACATATTGGATGAGCTGTACTCTTAGAAAGAAAAAAATGTACACATGGAGGAAGACTGTAGCGGGATTTTGGATATAGTGTGGATATGTGGTTCAAACGCAGGCAAAGGGGTCAGGAAAGATTTCCTATATTACAGGAGGTGATAATGGCAAAAGTTGTTATCTGCAAAAAGTGTTTGAGAGGAATGATAAGGACTTGGGTTGTGAACATATCAAGCTTAAGTTTTCTGGAGAGAAAATCAGGAGAAGCAGCAGTACCATATGGAGGCAATCAGGAGTAGGTGGATGGATAGACATGCTTACAAGCCATTGCTGTGCAGATGCTAGTTAAGATGGTGTGAACAGATGACATCATCCTCAAAGGGTAGATAGGGAAGAGTGGGCAAAAAGAGCCATGTGCAGACACCCAGCATAGACAGAAAAATATGCCGTTCTTATACCTGTTTCTGTATCAGTACAGAATGGAAGAGAAATAATTTGACTGGTATTTTGGGGTTTAGGGGAGTGAGAAGCGGGGTGGAAAAGAGGGTAGAAATATTGGGGAACAGCAGGAGTCTTAAACCAGGTGACTGGAGATGAAGGGTCTTAGGACTGAGAATGGCAACGCAAGGGGAGAGGGAGACCCAGAATGTGCCAGGGAATACGGCTGTGAAGAATTCAGGCTTTTCAGTCTGTTGTGGGGAGAAAATAAATAGAGAGGCAGGAGCTTGAAGGAGAGTGGAACAGAAGTGGTGCATGTAAAGAGATGCTGGGTGCACAGGGGTAGAGATAACTGCAATTGCCATAGCATACACCCCCGTAGTACTTTTAAATTGAATTTAGGAGTCATAACTGTCTGTTAGAGTATGTTTTTCTGTTTTGCTGAGAGCAGGAAGTCCAAAAATTTGAAACCTGCAGCGTATTTCTTGGTCTTCTTCCATCTTTATCCACTTTCTTACTTTCTACACATGGGAAGTAATGTCCTAGCATCGATTGCATGGATGCAGTCTGGAATGGTGGTAGGTCATTTGTAGATCTGGAGGTCTGAACTCAGCTGGTGAGTTGATAAGATCACCCTGAATGCAGCTTCTTGCTTTAAAGAAGCCTACTTTGTTGAAAAGTCTCCTTAGGCTCTCAAGGTCTAGCAGGGCCAAATAAAGTACTCATTTCTGATGTTTTCTATCAGAGTCCTTGATTTTGGAGCTTTAGCATTCTTTTAATGTGCTTTAGGGTTTAACTTTACATAAACCTATCACAGACTGTCTTAACATCCAGGTGTCATGGAACAGACACAGTCACGAAGATCTTTAGTCGCATAGTTGGGAAACTGTGTCTGCTTACTTCCCTTGTTCTCTGCATTAGTCTTTTTTCGTTTTCTACGGTTATCTCCCCTGAATGCTTCAGCAGTGCTTTCTGTTTCTGTCTTCGGGCTGCACGTCTTGTTTCCTAGTTTGAATCTTGCTGCTCATTTAGTGGCTGTTCAGAATTTTACTGCTTCTGGGTCTAAAAATGTCATCTGTTCTCATGTTTGCAAGAGACTTGCGCTCCTAACTCGTACAAATTTTTCAGTGACACATAATCTTTTTAGAGCTTAAGTTGCTTTTGAAAATGAATATTGGGTGATTTTGGACATCTTGCCCTGGGATTGTTCTTCAGCATTATTTAAATGGTGCACCTGCACAATTCCAGCTGGATAAATCCTCCTGTACCTTGCACTTGCCTATGCTGGGCAGTGTGATACCTGATTCTAGCATAGCTCTTCTGCATAGTTACTGTTTGTATCTGTTCTTGCAACTTTTGATCCATATCTAAAATGTGTTTCTTACCTTGTTCCATCTTAGTTTCCGTAATTGTTTCCTCAAAAGTCTGTTGCAGAGAACTTTGTTAGAATGTTGTTGAAAATCCAGTAACTTTTATAGTATGAAGGAAGAATAAACAGTGGATAATAGCAGTTTGGGTTCGGGAGTTGTACTGGTGTGTCCTTGTTAGGCTGGGTTTGTCAAAGTGTCCTGTTTTACCTGGTACTGAAATTATGGCTTGCTGGCCTGGCTCCTGCTGCAGCATGTTTTTGTGTTGAAAAGGTGTAAATGTGACTCCTGTCCAGTACACAAGTTCTAGTTGTAAAGGGTTTTATTACTGTTCAAGAGTGATATGCTGAATAGATGACAAAAACTCTGCTAGAATTTGTGCATAAGTACTATTCTTATTCTGATGGTAACGCAGTCTTTCTTTTGACACAAGTACTTTATTCTCATTTCTTTAATCTGTTGAGAACAGTTCTAAGACTGTTATTCCTTTTCTGTAGTAAAGACTGACATCCACAAAATTAATTTTCCATTCAGTGTCCTATCCTTAATGTTTATTTTCTTTTCTCCCTGGTTGTTGATTGCCATACAGCTTGCTTTGTTTTGTTATTTTTAGGATGACTTATTTAGGTTGGATTTTGGCGTTTTTTGCATTTCTAACTTCCATTTTTCCCTTGCCAGAAAACATCCCTACACATGAGACATTGTTCGTCTCGGTTTCTCCATTTTTAGAATTACCTCCATAGATTTAAAAAAGTTTTGATTTTCCAGCTTATCATTTCATTGTGCTTCCTCTTGTATTTGCAAAGATGTACACCTTTGGAAGCAATACAAAGACAAGTGTTTTTAAATAGGTATAAAATATATATAAATGATACGTATAAAATATTATGACATTACATATATTATATTTTTTATGGTTTTTATATACATAAGAATATATATTAATTTTCAAGATGCAGAGTTAATGTTAGCATAGCAGCTTGAGTACAGAAAAATTACCAAATTATGCTATGAAATAAGAATGTCTTAGAAGATTAATTTGGTTTTGTGTAATTGTTAGGCATAGGTTATTTGTTCAGTAGTATTCCATGTTAGTTCAACTATTGACCTTTTCAGCACTGGAAGTTCCTGTACTCATGAGGAAACGTGTAAGTTACACGGTGCCCTTTAGCAATTAGTACTGAAGCTGTATCTTGTTTTAGTTTTGTACAATGAGGTGATAGCAAAGAAGAATTACAGAACCAGTGTTGGTTATCACTCATATAGAGAGAAGGCGTCCTTTCCATATCGTAACAGTAAATTTGGTTTAGTGATGTAGCTAAATCATGGTCCTGGTGCATTATCGCACACTTATTTAAGCATTTCAGTTTAAAAAAAAAAAAAAAGGAATATCAATTATTCTCAGGAGGGAAGTATGGCTGGTAAATTTAGTAGTAATTTGAATAACATCAGTGTGACTTTAGCGTTTCTCCATGGAAGTGGTTTGTCCTCTGATATAAACACTCACAATGAATGGTGCTGTATCTTGTAGTGGTTATTGGCAAAATTTTAAATAGTCACTGAATTTCAAGATAAATTTTTCATTTTTCTTTAAAAATTGCAATATTGCTGTGAATTTAGTTTTTCCTTCATTAAAATTGTGCTTTGAGTACTCTGAGAATTTGAGATATTTCTGCTTTTATAAAATATTCTTAGTTCTAAGTTGGCAACTCCTACTGAATTTTAGTGAGGTTTTTCATTATTACGGGAAGACTTCTGGAGTTCTGACATCATATCTTTTGCATTGCTTCAAACATACAAAGAAAAGAGCCACCTGCTCGCTTTGTTTAAGCTGATGAAAATGTGTCTGAAAGGAGGTTGATTCTGTAAGTTGGAAAGTAGTTTAGCACCATAGCTGAAGAGTGCTGAAGCTGGAGCGCTGACTCTGTGTGGCTGTAGAATGAGGAAATACTGCCTCGTGGTTTAAAGTCCCAGGTGGTTGCTTACCTTGCTTTCACCAAAATATTTTGTGTGTTGGAAGATGCTTTCAGTGTTATTCCCTGCTGCCTGGATTGCTGCGTTGCCTAGCATCCCCAAGTCCTAGCTCACGACGACGCGGTGCTAGGGTGTGTGGCAGAACGGCATCGACAGAAATGTTTCAGTAAGCTTTCTGCCTGGCTTATTACAGTGAATTGGATTCAGAGGTAGCTGAACTTAGCATGCAGGGTTTAAACTTCAGGATCGGCTTCAGGATTCTCCATCAGGTATCCTTGATGCTGTGAAAGCCGTATCTGGTAAAGTATGGGGAATGGGCAGGAGCAGCACGAGCTCCCCTGTTTCAATGCCCTGATGCAGGAGTTCTGTTACACACTTTCCTGCTGTAATATCCTTTATGTGGAATTGATAATTTAAACCAAAATAAGAAAACGGGAAGATTTTCTCTAGAGTTGTTTATTTGACAGAGATCTTGGATAGACTTTGTTACTAGTAATTTTTAAAAATAGGAAGGCAATATGATCTTCTTTTAATTAAGACAAAGTGTTCATATGGTGTGCCTAGCAGCAAGCATTCTTCTAGCTGAAGTTAAGAGACAAAAGTCTTATGATCTTAATTGCCCTGTGAGTAAAGAGTGAACGCAACATGAATAGGTATCACAGCATAAACTGTGTCCCTTTAATTTTGTTAAGATCACCCACAGTGTGAGGGTTCCCACCAGGGTGAGTTTATACATTGCAGTCTCGCTCAGTCAGCCCCTTGGCTGGTTGGGTTTGGAAGCGCTACAAAAAGCCTGTGAAAAGGGTCTGGTAGGCTTACTACCTTTAAAATCCAAGTTCAGTGACCACACACAGTAGCTGTGGATGTTTCCATCTAACTGCAGTAACAGGAGCATACTTTACCTTCTTCAGACAACAAAATAAAACCTTTGGACAGTAGTTGGATTCGTCCCTGTCCCCCATCCCCCCCCCCGAGTTGTGAATGGCTGCTATAAGTGGTTAAAACCATCTCTAAGGCCCCTGTGTTCAGTTCTAATGTAGGAAGTCATTCACATCAGTCCGATAGTGGTGATACTCCGCACATTAAGTTCTCTGAATCTGACTATGTGTTTTCTTGTCTGATTTTTTTTAATGATAAAGTACTCTGTCTTCCCCTCTTTGCCACCTTAGTTCTTGAGTTATTATTTTTACAAGGTTGTTCAAGGAAACTGATAGAGAATCTGTTTATGTAGTGCCATAAAAAGATGTGTGAGAGAAGTTTAAAAGTAATAAGCTGTAATGATAAATGCATAATGGTAAGGAAATTGAACTAAGCTAGTACAGTGTGTTGGCTTCACCATTTACTCTGCTAAAAAGAATATTCATTTGATTGATGTGCACGTTGATCTAAATTTAGATTTGTGTTGGTATCATCTGCAGTTTATTTTCTTTCTTCCTCTGTTGTTTGGGTGCAGTGGTTTCCATAATCTGTATCTGTAAAATAGTTTTTTTTTATTGATTGTTGAAAAATATCTCTCACTTTCTTAGGAGGATAAATGAAATAGAAATATGATACCCTTGATATTCTCAGGTTTTTTTAAACATACATATTGTAGCTCTAGAATCTAAAATGAATACCTAAACTGTGTTTAAAATGCATGCATATGAAGAACTAATTTTATCTATGAAGCTTTCAAATATCAAGGATTTTTGTGCCTAAACCATAGTTTCAGTTTTTTTCCATGTCCTAAAGTATTTTTAACCTCACTGCATAATCGTTGTATTTGAAATCACTTATTGTAGTACTGAAGCAAACCAGAGCTTGTATGAAAAATGCTTTCATTTGCTGTTTTTGGGGGGAATGCTGAGAGCAATGGTGTCAGTGGTGCGTCTGAGGAAGGGAATACTCGTTTGCTTTGTATGTGGTTGATGCCTGGAAGTGGCTTTGCAGTCATTAGGCTTGAAGCCTAGGTTTTATTTTTCTAATAAAATCTTGAGAAATTGAAAGTGGAGACATTTTTGTTAAACGGATGGATGATGAGCAAATACATGTTTATGGAGAAAAAAAACTTGCCAAATTCTTCAGCAGCCTTCACTGATGATCTACTTAATAAATTAAAATGTATAGGTAGAATGTGTTGCAGTGATAGGAGCTATAAAGTGTAGTTGGAGTGGGAAAGAGGAAGAATCTTATTTGCATTATTTCCAGTACCTTTCAAAATGAGAAGCTTCAATATTACTGGGTAGGCTAGCAACTCTGCAAATTGATGCCTACGGTTAGGAGCTCCTGGAGGAAATGTGGAAGACAGAATGTAGCAACTGCTACAACCTATCAACAGGAAAACCATGTGAGTTATTACATACTGACTCTGCCCGTTACCATGCTGTCTTTCTAAAAGAGAAATTGCAGTTCTGATAGAAGTAGAGGTCTTTTCCAGTCCTTATTCTTTCCGCAATAGATACAGTGCCCAGTGAGAAATTACTCCCCCTCAGAGACAGCTGAATATGGAGGAGAACGTTATTTCTCTTATTAATCAAGCAAATTAGTTTTAATGTGAGGCAAGAATGGAAGGAGAGCTTGCCCTTTGAAAGCGGTTACTATTTTAAGCCTGCTGGTGGTTAGGTTGGAAGTGTTTTTCTTCAAAGCTGTTTTATGTTATAATACCTGTTCTGCTGTCTTGCTCTCGAAAGAGAAAGAAAAACTCAGCCAGCCCTTCCTGTTCCTCCCAGGGTAACTTTTTTATTCCCTGCAAATTTTTCATATATTCTTCAGAAATGTATTTTGTTCACCACCATCAAAAAATCGTAGGCGTCTGCCTGTTTATTGGGTTCTTGATAATACCTTGTTTAACATTGCCACTCCAAAATCTTTAAGCTGGCATTGTCACAATAATCAATACCTACTTTGGTCTAGGGTAGAATACTTCAACAAGAATTTTCCAGAACTGTTTGAATCTGTATGTAAGGACTATATGGCTCTTTGTATTGTCAGTTAAATACATACCTTGATGAATATTACAGGCTGTGATGATAGCAAGTACTTAATACAGTTTGTGAGAGTTTAAAGCTGCCCTCAGTGATCTTGAAGCCTATAGGCAAAGCAGCTATTACAGTGTACCTTGGGGGAATAAAGGTTGACATTAGTCACAGAAATTTTAGTTTGTGTTCAGTACTCTTAATCTAGAGCAAACATATATGGACAGTTAGAGTCAGTGTGGATTAACGCTTCAACTAAGGATTTTAGCTGCTTGTGTGATGTCCATGACCACGGTACATGAGCATCCTGTATCTGCTTCATAGTTTCTCTTCACATTATTCTGTTTTGTGGAAAAACATTTTGGCTACATGCTAGAAGTCAGATCTGGAAGGTCTGTCTGTATTTCATGAATATGTATCATTTCATGAATGTCTAGTCTCTGTAATAAATAGAATCATTCAGGTTGGAAAAGACCCTTGGGATCATCAAGTCCAACCATCAACCCCACTCTACAAAGTTCTCCCCTACACCATATCCCCCAACACCACATCTAAACGACTCTTAAACACATTCAGGGATGGTGACTCAATCACCTCCCTGGGCAGCCTGTTCCAGTGACTGACCACTCTTTCTGTGAAGAATTTTTTTTCCTAATGTCCAGTCTAAACCTACCCTGTTGCAGCTTGAAGCCATTCCCTCTTGTTCTATCACTAATCACCTGTGAGACGAGCCCCGCACCAACCTCTCTACAATGTCCTTTCAAGTAGTTGTTTCTTTTTGAAAAATGCAGGGACTATATAAATTTTCCACATTTATTCTCTTTGCAGGTCTTTAAGCACAGATTTTTTATGTCTAACTAGACTTGACAAAGAAAGTTAAGCAAAGGCAATGCTTTGGAGTAATAATGAGCAAATTGAGGTTTGAGTGGAAAAAAAGCTCATGTATCTAAATCTTTCTCTCAGGATATTAATTTTTTTTCCTAAAGTAATGTATTGGCAAAGCCAGAATATAAATTATTTCTTGCACTAACCTTACTTCTGTCTAAATTGCTTTAAGCCCTCAACTGCATTGGAAGGGGAGGGAGCAAAACAACCCTCCAGAACATGCAAATAATTAATGAGATTTAAAAAAATACGTCGATGAAACACTATGGAACTCTCTACTTCATCATCCAGCTTTTCAAAATTAAACAAAAACCTCACACGTCTCTAGGGAAACAGGCCTTGCAGCATGCATAGAAGATTATTAAACACAGGGCAAAAATACAGAACCACGTTTGGAGACTGTTTCACCTGGATTTTGACATCTAGGAGCTGTTGCTTCTAACATCAGCTAGAAAGTTAAATTAAGTGTAAAGATATTTGCTAAACAAAACCTAACCTATAGGACCTAACAGTTACACAAATCAATATTACGAATAGAACAAACTTGATATAGTGCTTTTATGTATGGTACTTTGGGTTGTACCATACTGGAAAAACTTTACATTTATATATTTAAGTGCCTTGTATTTTGGTGCATTTCTCCTTCTCTTATTCTTCCCAATATAACCTGCATCTTACGTGTGTGTGTGACGTGTCAGAAGGAAGAGGAAAAGATGCGTCTATTTAGGATGAGACAGGCATGGAGTTGGTGGGATGAATTTTTGATGAGAACTAAAAGTCAGATGCAAGGACAGGGAAGTTGTGAGTATTGCTACAAGGGTGACTGAACTGCTCTTCAGAATTATTTATATAGGCTTTCCTCTTTTTCTTAATGACCTTTTGCTATATGTGGACAGAGAATGTTGACTGTTGAGTTTCATGGTCGCTTTCATAGGAAACTGCTAAGAGCTTGACTTGTAAACCTAGCTTTAAGGTTTGTTATTTTATTTTTTTTTTAAATCTTCAGCAATAGCAGTATTTCTTCACTTTGGTACCACAATATATAATACCTTTGGGTACGGCTGCCATTTATGGCAATCCGCTGGATGGCATCCTGTGATCAGCCGGGCACAAAATTGCCCTGAGTAGACTTGCACATCCACAACACAAAGAAATGAGAATGGAAATGGGATTGATCCCAAAAATTCCATAGACCAGCAGCTGCAGAGAGAACTATGGACTGTAGAGAGTCCACATAAAATTGCTAATCTGTAATTTTAAATCTTTGTTTAAATCTGTGATTATGATGCAAAGTTTATTTTCTCTTTCTGTGCTTGCCTGAAAGCGTCTATATTTTCAAAGTGTGTTCTAAGATCACTGAGAGCTGCTAGTTGTCGATGCTGAAGAAATGAATTCACCAAATCACTAATCTTTTTAATTTTCAGATTCTCTTCAGAAATACATCCAGCTGATATAATTTAATATTCTGTTCTTGTGCAGAGTCTTGGCTAATGCATCTGTTGTATGAATAAATAAATGGAAAGAAATGCAGTTTTAATTCTGGCAAAAACTATTTTTATTGCTTGCCTGTAAAATTGGCAGCAATATTCTACTCTGGGATAGCATTATTGGTTACTGACACAGTGGAATAATAGTAGCAGTTAGAAATAAATATGAATTTAGCTGAATTTTAGAGCTGGGGCTTTAATTTATGATTTTTAAGTAATTTAGCACGTGCGAAATAATGCAAGATGCTGTTTTTTCTTTTGACAAATATTACACATTCACACATTAATGTGTAGCTTCTAATCTCCATTGATTACTATTATCTAGCAAGTGCTTGCTAGATATAAACGCAGGCTGGCACTGTGAACAGGTCACAGATTGGGCCAGCCTGTTCTTTGACTGAGGCTCAAGAGGGCAGCCAGGCAGATACTCTTTTACCCTCTGGACAGAAAAATACATTTTTTTGTTCTTTGTCTGCCTTTCAGCTTTTGACTTCCTACTGACTTAGTAATTTATTTATTTGTTTTGGTATTTGAATGATATTTGAACTTTTAATGAGGAAATTCTGTTATGCTGCTTGTGGGAGGACAAAATAGTATCCAAATAGTTTTAATTGCAGCACCCAACTCTTTGCTGTTCAGTTTTGCTGATAAATACAGGGTTGCTCAAAATGCCTGCTGTGGCCACCTCCCAAGGCCGCCTTAGCACTGTTCCAGATCCTCTACCAAACCTGGGGATTCTGGGTGCTGACTCAGCTGGAGCAAGGCACGCTGGGTTGTTCTTGAAGAAATCTTTTATTAAATCTGCTGTCATCACTGCCACTGACAAGCAGTGCTCACCCTGAGTCCGTCTTGTTCAGCTGAACAGTGTGTACCAGGAAGTTATTCTTTAACTTCTATAACTATGATAGGTATACCATAGCTATATTTTGTATGAATGTGTATGCTTATATAAAAAAGTGTATCATGGTTATAAAATTGGCTTTAATTCTCTAGAAGTGGTGTGAATTACACTCTTTCTGGCAACAGAAACAGTATATTTGTTTCTGTAGAAACACTTGTTATTTAATCAGTTGGTCTTATGCTGTGGCCTTTCTAGCAACCATAGCGTGAGAAATTGATGTCTAACACTTTTTTACCTCTCCTGGCCATTAATTGTGGCTAAAACTTTCTAATGTATTTGCAGACTGGAATGGAAATGCAGATACAAAGTTTTGCTATGACAACAGTGAATTGTCTCGTTTCCGTTGCTTTGTTACAACTCTTAAGTGCCCACTTAATAGGAATTAGCATGTGTCCTTCAGATTTTTCTCCCAGAGTTGACGTTCCAAGTAATTAGAAACAGTAAACTGTTTGTTTCATGCTTCTAATTGCTTCACAGAAATCTTGGTCCTGGTCTTCCAGCATCCAAGAATGAACGACTAAATCTTTTTCTGTGCTCATGAAGATCCTTTTCTGGTGACATATGTACGTTTAACACTCCAGTATAACTTCATTAAGGGAAATGTCATGATAAATTTAGGGAAAGAAAACGCAAGCTCAAAAAAGAAGGTAGGTATCCTACTGTCAAACAAATATTAACAAAGAAAAGACTACGCCATTCAAGGAATTAAAAAGTCTGCGAGTAATTCTACTTGCGGTATTTTGAAATAGATTCTGATCATTTTGGATTCTTCAGCAGGTTTTAGGAATTGTAGTATCTTTGTTACTAAGCTCTTTTTAAATTGGTGAGCCCTTATGTAAAATGTTTGTTTCTTTAAGGACTTCATGACCAAATGTAATCTCTGCAGAGGTGTTGCATGCGGGAGGAAGGTAGTAGACCAGTTTTGAGGTGAACAAAGCGCCTGTCTGAACTGGGAGGAAGGGCTGTACACCCCTCAGTGCATCAAAAGACTTGGGGAAACAGGCTGCGCTAGCTGGTGCTAGAGGAAGGTGAAAAGCCAAAGCCCTTAATCCTTCCGGCTGGTGTGCAGGAGATGGACCGCACGGGAACTATGTCAGTGCTGTGCTCAGTTTCATTTTCCCAGTTCCTGCTGTTTGATGAGGTTGTACCATTACCCACCTTAATGTAATGGACCAGAGAAGAGAACCAAAACTACTTCCCTGCTACAGTTTGTTAAAATATCCAATAATGCATTCTCCAAAGTGGAATCCTACTCCAAAGGGGACCAAGAAAGCATGCAGGATTTGAGATAATGGCCTCTCAGCCCAGAGGCTTTCCAGAATGACCTTTTCACTAAGGATGGGCCTGCTGCAATAGCAATGGAAAAATCAGTTCAAGCCATGGTTTGAATGGGCATTTTGACCTTGGATTTATTTATTTTCAAAATGGAGTTATTTTTTCCCCCCCTCTCTCCCTTCCAATTAACATTCTTTTGGCATTTCTTCTGCTTAAATGTATCAGAAGAAGGATCATTATCTGTGTGGGGGTTGGGAAGGAGGAAAAACAGACACAGATCTACTTACAGCACTAGAATCAATCTCTGCTGAAATTTAGATTTATGTGCAAATGGAAGAATAGGATTCCTGTCTTCTCTTAAACATTCATTTCAAATAAAGGGTCGTTATCATGATTTGGGATTTTTCTTTGTGTAACCAAACCAGCTCTTAAAGTTTAAAAAAATTACAGATATATAGTTGAAGGTGTGAGAAAGTTCTTTACCTCTCGCACTTTGGAAGGCTTCATAACTCTCCACTTAAGTTGTTTATACTCATGGGTAGAAATAAGTCAAAGGAAAAAAACTGGGGAAAAATTAATTAATCAGCTGGGAATGGATGGAGCATTGGACAAAATCCCAAGGCAGTATTAGTTCAGAGACAAAGAATGATGCTTCTGTTATAATGCTGTTCACAGGATTTGGGTTTTAACTTTGGTTTAAATGTAAACTTGTTACTTGGACAAGTTACTCGGTGTTCACTTCTTCCCTTTATAAAAAGGCTTAAAACAATAGCCAAAAATGCTGTGAAATCTAAAGATGGGAACTGTAGGCAAGTGCAATCTACTAGAAGTTATTTAAAAAATAGAGTCTCTGTTGTTTGTGAGCAATTTTACAAATGGCAACATTGCATGATGAATGAAAAGCAGTAGGGAAAATGCTTTCATGTTTGGGCTTCGTGCATCAATATGCTTTTTTAAATATCATGAGAACGCGCTGTAGCAATTGCATCTGAATGTGGTGCTTTCCTTTCCTTAACTGTTTAAAAGATGAACATGATTGACCATATAAATATCGATAGCTTTAAAGACTTGAGGAAAAATTACTGTGAAAACCAGAATTTGTGTAGACTCAAATACTGCAATTTCAAGACAAGATTTTTAATGGAATGTCCTACAAGCAGTCTTAAGTAATTCTCCCTTAATAATAATAAAATATACAAGTCTCCAAGGTTACCCCGTTATGTTTGTGGAGAAAATGGCAGCCAAGAAGAAATTTCCACTACTCAAAGGATGTTTTACAGTTAGAATGGTTTGAAAAAAATTACAAGTTTATGAAACTCACAGAAAATGTCTCTATTTATTAAATATTAACTTGCTTGAATTGTAGACTGTCCTTCATCATTGCCTACAGAGGGGTACTTTATTCATACTTGAAGAAGGAAACCTCTGAATGTAAACCGTTCTGTGTAGTTGTGCATTGGTTTTAAATTATCTGAAAAATTTGTATTTTCTCTAGCTCTTTTTAGGCTTTCATTACTTGAACTCACGTTAAAATAAGCATGAGTGAAGAAATGGTGTTGAAGTCACGCTTTCCTTTCTGTTTGTAATCTAGCTATGATCTTTGATACATAAAAAAATGTGAATTGTTGCACTAGGACCCATAATTATTAGAATGAATTCATTGCTGTCTGTCTTAAGCTGATGCTTATTATCAAAAAATTGCTTTTGTAGTTGAGCGCAGTAATATAAGAGACAAAATTATAATTCTGCCATTGTGAATATAATAAATACTGCTCCTATCTGTATTACCAAAGCAAACACATCTCTCTGGTGAAATGTAAAACACAATGTTGGCTTTCTAGTAAAATACCAAGTATTACAGGTAGTTCTCTTGTTGGTGAGTGTAAAACCTGTGAATAAATCAGATCTATGGATGGCAGGGTTTTCTTTATATATATTTAAAGTTTCCATTATACTGTTATGCACACTTCCATACCAGTTACAATAGTTATGCATTGAGTTAGGCGTAGAGTGATCTGGTTCTTGGGCTGAACATATCAGGCTGGATTTTGAACCAATTAGAGCATTTTTAAGCCTGGAGAATTTTATTTTTAGTCTTGAAGAGAGTTCAATAGGCACAGATCTCTTACAGTTTCTACTTCATGTTTATTATAACTATATTTCTACCTGACAAATCCATTTTCCTGTCATTCGTGGATGGATTAAATAAATTGGCAGCTTGTGTAGATACAGGCACAGCACAAGGAAAAGGCAATTCTGCCTTGGAACATTATGCTGCAGCCCTTTCACCTGCCTGAGAATCGCAGTGAATGACACTTTTTTCTTTCTTTTTGATCTGAAGCTTTATTTATCAAGTAATAGTCTACTGTGCTATAGCAGCACAGAAATCAGGGTTATGAGGTTGATGCAGAAAAAGGGTAGATGGAAAAATGAATTGCTATACATACCTGTAGAAGGAAAATAGTTATGCTGCTCAGTTTCCCTGGATAAATGATGCCACTTGAGAAGGCATGAGTGCAGTGATCCCAATCCTGGGGAAGTTCTTCTCTGAATTCTTGCTTAGAAAATAACAAGTCATTGAACTCCTGAAGTTTCCGGGCTTGAGCTTCTGTTTCTAGCCCCAGTTTCAGGTTTGAAAGTCTGAGCTGTGAAAGTTTTGGCTCATCAGATTCACAAATTCCAAAGTGTTACTTATTTTAAAGCAGGTTGAGGTAGTTGCACCATGTATTATGTAATCTTATACTCAAAAAGATCCCCCCCCCAAGGTCGTCAGAAGAGAAGAAGTTGTTATGTATTAGAACATTGTGATATAAAACAGGTAACCTACTTTTGTACTTTCTACATGGGAACACAAAGAACAACACTATATTTATGTACTTTGAGGTCTTCCTACACATTTCTCTGTCCTTTCTTTCTTTAGTTTTTTCTTCCCTTTTTTGTGTTCTATGCCCAGAAATAAGAGGCTCAATGAAATAAAATAACTGAAGAATTTTTTAATTTAACCGGTGTACAAAATGTGCATAAATGTCTATATAATGTAATCCTAAATGTTCTTTTTAACATTTATTTGAAAAGAAGAAAGTTTTTTTTTTCATCTTTGTCTTATATATACCTCTGTATGCCCAAATTTTAGATTTTGGTATATGTCTCATATAATTATTTTTTTTTTAATTCCCTTTTAAGAAACTGTTGGGTCTTTTTGTTTAGTTTTTAATTTTTTTTCTTGGCAAGGGAGGAAATTGACTCTTGCATAATTAACTGAAAAACGTATTATTAAAATTGATACCTAAGAAATGCTGTTAAATGTATAGTTAATATTAGACTTTTCCCCTTGCACTGACCTTTTCTACTTTATAATAAAACATATTATTGTAACAAAGTCAGATAGCAGAAAATTTTCAGGCAGTAATGTTTTTCAGATTCATGGCATCTGTTCAGTTGGTGTTTATGAAGCACTTTGAGCTACTCAGATGAATGAGGCTATATTAGTGTATGTGTTAGATGGCACCCTTCGAAAGAGCAGCGTATCTAAATAAATGCATCTTGGACTTTTATATATTCAGTTGTATACGAACCATCCTAAGTAAAATAGCCTATGAAAGGCAAAACACAAACATTGCATTCCTTGGATGTCTTTTATTGGGGAAGCAGGATTGATAAAGGCACAATATGTTGCAGGTTTTATTTCACAGTTCTGCCAACACGAATCCAATCTGAGCTAGAGCACAGCTGCTGTTCCTGCCAGTCGTCCTCTCTCTCCTGATGGAGCTTGATCAGCTTGCTTTGTTTTTCTGTGTTCTCTTAAAATGAAGACTGTTTAATGATCATCACTAATGAATTAGTGATGCCCTGGTCAGGGGCTTTTCTTTACGGCGTGCTTCCCCCCAGCATTAAAATATTCTTTACCAACACAGTATAGGGTAAGGTAATGAGGAAAAATAGATGTGAATTTGAAGATGGATTGTGATGGTTAGAAACATACAGAGAAAACTAGATGTTCTTACAACAATTGTGCTATTCTTTTTATCCCTGTAACACAGTTACTCCTCCTCCGCCCCCCACACAACAGATTTGTAATGAAAGAATAGAATCTTGTGCAGGCTGCAACTCCCAGAGGTAAAACCCACAGTACTAGACTTCCATCTGTATAGCCTATTTTACTTCAGAGAGATTTCATTTAGTTTTCCTTGGATAAATTAGTCTGAAATACTGTCTTTGCAAGTTCATTAAAATTATTCTATAATGGGTGTGTACTGTAATTTTTCAAGTTTTATATTCAGTTTCTTCGTGGTGGTGCTTGCTCTTTACCTGATGTTCTTGTCATCCTTTCTGCTATGCCTGATGTTTGTTATGCTCTCTTGCCTTTCCGCTCACCTTCATGGCCAGAAGTGTTACTCCTGATCTGTTCTCCGTAGAAATCAATCTCTCTCTCCCTTCACACCCATAATAAAATACCAGAGTAAAAAAAATAAATCACCTGTTAGTTACCTGTAATTGGAGTGGGGAAAGGAATCCTCTTTGGTTGAATACTGTATTTTTCTAGAATTTAAGAAGATTATTTCACCAGAATACTTATCTGTAATGTTCACGTTTACCAAACATAGCCCTTACTGATTAGAAGAGGATTTTATCTGCTTGGAGAAACCTGGATTTGAAATAAAGCTATACGGGGC
>VYZM01016696.1:255259-297273 GCA_013398915.1 Dromas ardeola | reverse complement strand
GGGAAGGGGACAGTGCTGGGATTTGTTTTCACTCTTCAACCAGTGAGCTAAAATGTACTGAATCAATACTTTGAATCAATATACATGTATTCAATAGTTTCTTAGGAGCAGTTAGAGCTACATAGGAGGCCTAATCCTGATGAGCCCTGCGCATGTGGATCATTTAATAACCTGTACGCCTACAGGAGCAAGTAAAGGTACAGTGCCAAGTGCGGGACTGGGACACACTGGTGAGAACTTTGCTCGCTTGCCACAGAGCTGGGCACGGTGTCGTTGCTCCACAGACTGAGTGCTCCAGGTGTCAGTGACTTCTGCTTTTCACTGGCTTGTGAGGCAGTAGAGCTTTAGCCCTTTCCTTTGCCAAGTAATAAATCCTCTTCCTCCCAAAACCATGCAAATAGCTGAATTAGATATGTAAATAACTATGAATATACATCGGATTCACCTAAGCTTTTGTGAAGGGCAGTGGCTGAACACTTGAAAAAGACTGATTATAAGTATTATCTGAATAGTCTGGATTTGTCTGATTGCCATTTAAAAGCTCCTTTACGTTCCCCACACGGAGTTTACCTTTACTGAAGGTATTTATTTCAATACCAGGTAATCCATCACTTTGTCTTCCTAAGTTTGTTACTTTGTGCAGCTCTGTTCTATAAAGAATTTGCACTTCAGCATTGAAATTTTTGAGTGGTTTTGCCACAACTAATTTATGCGTTAATTTATTTATATGTTGTATATGTGTTAATTAGTTATGAATAAATGGAAATCAGAATAGATATAGTAATTCCTGAGTAAGATGGTAGAAACTTGATACCAGTATGAAGCAAAACTTTGAGTTCTGCATTTTATTGCTTTAATGTGGACCTTCATACACACAATGGATTAAAGATTGGCTTCCATGTCTGTTTAATTGATATAACTTGTTCTCCTGTGATTCTTTTCTCTGTGCATCTCTGCCATGCACAGGTACTTGTTCCTTGCACAGGTGCTGGTGCATGTGTGTCCGGAGGAGCGAGGCACTGATGCGAGGGGCTGCTCTGGCTGAAAGCTAATGGGGTCATTTTCAGCAGAACACTTATGTGGGTGCAGAGGAGGGGAGGAGACCACAAGGCTGGGAGATGTGGAAGGGAGAGAGCCGCAGCGGCTGGAATCACAAGAGACTTGGGTCTAGTACCAGATCTCAGTATCTTCCCTTTCTTAAAATCTTAAAATCTATAATATGGTCAGATTATATACAAGTAAGCATCTGAATCATTACTGTTCCCCTTCTCTCCTGGAGGTCTCTGAACACTCACTAAACTCCAGAGGACTAGGAGAAAGCTGACCTTACGGCACGACTCAGAAAGGGTAAATGGAATAACTCATAACCTGGGTCAGTTTAACATTTGCCTTTGACAGAATAATTTTTGACTAATGATATGGGACATAACAAGTAAGAGACAATCATAATTCTAATCAGTACTCCTGAAAATAATTTTTGCCAATTAATTTTTGCTTTATCTTTATTGTGATAGCATTCTTTTAACATTGCACATAGGTATGGGGTGATCTGCATGCTGTAGATTGATGGTGTATGTTACGGTTTTAAATACATTTTTCCTAAATGTGGATGAGAAAATTAAATAATGAATTTTGCGTAGACTCTGAGACAAGCATTGAACACAGCTGTTTTGCTAATAAAGCTTGCAGGATCCTTTTGTCACCCTTTGTCACTTAATCTCTGCAACTACACATTGAAATAGTTTAATAAAAGGTAATAAACTAATTTGATTTTTTAAAATTAAGATTACAAGTGTGATAAAGCTGTAACGCATTAATGCTATTGAATTCTGTAGGCCTTTTAATACATTTTAAGAAAAAAAAAAACCACAATAAAAAAGATAAAAACAAGAAAACCCCCAAGCCCTGAACAACTAGAATGATGGAGTCAATGGCAGAGAAGCTTTTTCTTGAAACAGAATGGTTTCATCTTTGTTGTCTTCTTTCGTAGAGTTTATTCCATCCCAAGATATGCAGACTCCTTAAGCCTTCCAACCATTTTCGTCTTTGAGCTGGAAGTCTTTTGTGTATGTAGTATGTTGAATAAATTTTGGTATAATTTTTTTTTCTGAACACCTCTAATTTTTATTGTAATTTTCCTTGTCACGTCTTTTTGAAACTCTTACATAATTCTTCATTAGCTTTTTTTGCAGCACAAAATATCCCCTGTCTCTCAGAAGCTGATTTAGAATTCCATTCTTCATCCATCCACCAAGCATCTCTTGTTACTTTTTGAATTTATAATTGTCTTAATTTCATAAACCAGTAGAAGTATAGTACATCTAACATAAGTATTAATGCTATTTTAAAAACTTATGGGATGGGAGAAGAATGAGACGGAGTCGCAGTTTGTATAGTCTCTGGTTGGGGTGTAAAGGAATCATGGAGACGAACCTGGCTGTGTGAGCAGAAGCTAATTGGGGCGAAGCATCAGACATAATTCTCTTTGGTTTTGTTCCTTGATCAATATGCAGGTGCCTCTTGGTCATATCGATCTTTTGTACTTTTTTAATGTACTTTCATTTTATGAGACCTATACAATCATTAAATGGAGTAGTTTGAATTGGTTTTGAATTATTTTCACTTGCTGTGACATTGTTTTTTACATACTGCGTTCATTTACTGGATATCTGTACTGTTAGCTGCCATTAAGATAAAAATAGCTCATCTACAAAACCAGGTAGCCAAGTGTCTGGGGTTAAATGATCTGACCTACTTGAGGAAGTTGCACACACTCAGTATCTCTATTTCAAAATGTCAGGTATTGTCCAGTAGTTTGGTTTTGTTTCATTTCATTTTTTAAAATTTTACTCTGAAAACTGGGGAAGTACTAATTCGCAGCAGAACAATTTGATCGCAGTGTGAACAGCGCTGAAGATCAGATTGCTTAGAATAGACTTTTGCTGAGCAGCAGCCCATGCACTGGTGTGTGACAGAATCATTCTTAGTTCTCGGCTTGCTGACTGCCTGGCGGTGCGTGCTCCAGGGGCTAGCTGGAAGTCAAAATAGATGCCTCTTACGGAGCCCCGTTGGTGCCCGCTCTGACGCTGTGCTCTTTCAGTGCTGAGGTGCCTGGGTAGCTTAGGTCTGATCTGCACTAGAAAAGTTTTGCTGCTGTGACTACTCCAGATAATTCTTTCAGCATACATGTAGTGGTGCAAATGCATTTTTGCCAATGCAGCCTATGTTAGCTCCTGAACAAAATGGGATAAATTACACTGGAAAAACCCCCTTTTGTACACGTAGGCTTTTTGCTGATATAAAAATACTGTGGACCTTTCTCTTCATCACCATGATGCTGCACTAGGAAAAGTTTGTAATGTAGAGCTGGGTTTAATATAACTCTTTTAGTAAAGAATAGAACATAGAATCAACTGTGTTACCCTTAGTAAGTGACATTAGTGAAAAATACTGGATGAGTCATAATGAATACTGTGAGTCTTCTTTTCTATCCCCCTTTTTTGTCCTCAAAACAATTTGATGGGGCTGGTTTAACAGATGGACAGAAAACCTATCAGTGTGTGTTGGAAAACTGTTTCCAGATGAAGAACAGTTTTCTTAAGTCATTTGCACTCTTTTTTTTCTTTGTTCAACATTGACTGAACTAGTCAAAACATTTTAAGCATATTAAGCAATAACATATTAAGCAAGTCTATAAAATAATTAAATTGAAACTGGAAGCTAAGAGTTCTTAGAAATATTTACATTAATATTTGACTCAGTATAAATTTATGATAACTGCTTTTGAATCTTGTAGTAACCTTGTGCTGAAGATAAAGAAAATGTTTGTCAGGGTTGGTATGCTGTTTCATACTGAAAATATTTAGGATTGTCTGGTAAATTTATTTCTGGATCCAAAATGAGCTGTGCTTTCACTTTGCTGTAAGTGCTCGGATATGATGAGGCAGAGAGACATAAGGTTTATGGGTATCCTTCCAAGAGACGTTTTGTAGAGTTATTAAGGTGTCGCAGGACCCTTTGGTTTTTTTCATGGACTGTATTTCAGTTCATTTCCTTGAACAGCGTTTGCACAGTGCTGCTGTGTTTGAATTCGGGTGGAGGCTTTAATGGTTCTTCCTTATCTGTTTTGGTCCTGGTCACTGCTATTATGAACTGCGAAGGTCTGCCCTCTGCATGTTCTTTGGGAAGACCCAGCCTCTTAAAATTTATGTAAGGTTAATACTCTGCATAATTTTACAGAGTATGAGCAAGGACTTGTCAGGAGGTGCCAAAAAGCTGTGGCAGAATTATGTTGTACTCTGTAGTCTCAAAACGGGTTCAAAGGCCACTGATGATAACAGGTGACTAATAATAAAGCATGAAATAACTCTTCTGTGGTGGAGATGAGTCAGGTAGTTACCAATTTCTAAACACATTTGCAAAGCAAAATCCACCTAACAAGGGAGGTTTAGAAGTTTTTTTGGGTTTGTGATTTGCTGGAATCCTGCTAAAATGTGTATGTAGAGTTTGGGATCTTTTTTCCTGTCCGCACTGTATGAAAAGGGGTGGGAGAATCCTGTAACTTATTATACCTCCGGTGTCCAGTAATTCTCAAGCCCCTGCAGTGTCTCCAGTATGTTTTCCCTTACATAAGAGAAATCTCTGGGCTGCAGTTTTTTTCGCATTAGACACTTTCTCTCTTACCTCTGCCTGCAGGCTCTCTGTGCAGTTCTCACTGGTGAATCCTCTGATCCTTCTCGAGCCCTTGCTGGAGGGGAGCCAGCAAAATGATCGCTTTCAGGAGGAGGCAGCGAGAGAAGTGTAGCTGAAAAGCAGCTTCTTAACCTTTCTCCGTAAAGCATATCACTTGCAAGTGGGGATACTATAGCTTCCTTTGTTATCAGGCCCAGACTTCTCACACTGTGCCCCTTTTATTCAGAAAATTACTTTGAGGATCTGGCCCAGCTGCTACATGTTCTCTGGGAAGGGGAAAGGCAGTACTATGCCTCCATGACTGCATTGCTAGCTTCTGGCAATGTAGGACTGAAAATCTCATGCTACTTACAATATATATATTTCCAAATTTTGAGATGCTACTATCGATGTAACGTTTGAGAATCTGAACTTTAAAGACGCCATTTAGTTCGCAGGACTTCTGACAAACTTGGGAATACAAAGCAAGAGTTCTCTAGAAGTTCAGAAATAGAGAAACAAAGTTAAATATTCATACCATTGTTGTTTTAAAAAAGGTAGAACCATGCCATGGTTTCTTGAAGGCTGACTCATTTTTTGAGCTCTTGACACTGTTGATGATTATGTTTGCCTTCTCTGTGGTTTTCCAGGGAAAGAAGCAGTGGTTAGGTCCCTCTCTCCATCTTCTGCTTCCTCTTTACTGACTGTACACTGGATTTTCTGGCGTTACTTGAGGCTGGGGGTAAGGGAGGCTGAGTCACAGCAGCTTGGTGGTTACTTGAAGAGCGCAGGTAGGATGAAGAACATACGTACAAACAGTCCTTAGACTCCCAAAATATGGGTCCTCAAAGACGTGAAGCATGGGTGGAAGTATTCTGAAATGTTCTGCGTTATCAGACCAAGGAATGTTTGTTTCTTTTCCCTTTTTTTTTCTCCTCTCAGAAACGTACTTCTGGTGGTTTGTGCATTTTAATAACTTAACAACATTCTCTCAGCGAGCCCAGGCAGACGTCCCTCCTCTTAGTTGCTGTGGGGCCTTTGATACTCAATTTCACTTTTTTCATCTCATTGTATTTCTAAAATTGGATTTCTGTTCAGATTATTTTACCCCTGCAACAGGCTCCATAAAAACTTTTCAGTCATTTGTTGTGGTCTATGAACTCTGAGTGATTATATGTGAATATATATGTGAATATATACACACCCCCCCCCTTTTTTTTTCCCTTCCTTTTTGCAAGCCACTACTTGTGGTTGTA
The DNA here is from genome assembly GCA_013398915.1 of Dromas ardeola. Classification (NCBI taxonomy): domain Eukaryota; kingdom Metazoa; phylum Chordata; class Aves; order Charadriiformes; family Dromadidae; genus Dromas; species Dromas ardeola. The sequence goes on along the minus strand of VYZM01016696.1, from coordinate 291,346 downwards.
TATGAGAAGATGAAAAACTGGCATTCTCTAAATGAGCCAATGAAATTATTTTCCTATTTCCTGCTATCAAATACAAAATTTTATTATTGAAGCCTGATGCTCCTAAGGAGTGCTCTGTCTTACCTAGAATGCCTTTGAAGACCTGTCTGCTTTCCCTTACTCCAGCAATTTGCCTTGATCCCTAACGCAGCTTGCCAAAGTCAGGCCAAGCATAATTAACTTTGTGGATGAAAATGAGTCTTCGGAAGAGTTAGATGAAACGTGGAATTGTTGCTTTCTGTGAAGGTTTGACATTTTGAAGTCCGGTTTTCATCCAATTCATGACAAATCTGAAACTGTAGCAAAACAGAAATCAGAAGAGAAGTGTACTTTGGAATCGGATAGGCCTTACTTGTTTTTCCCCTCTAAATTATTTCATAACGTAATATGACATAATTAAGATATTTTTCTTTAAATAGGAAACAATAGCTGCTTTCAAACCGTTACTGAAATATCTTATAAAACAATGCATTTCGTTTTGAATTCTCATTTATAACAGCATGCAAACATGGATTAAAAAAAAAAGCCAGCGTTTTGCAGAGGCTGCAGTTTTCATTCTTAGTTCCTTTGTGTAAACCAAATGGAAACTCAGTTAAATCTCGAATTCTTATAGTTGTACTCGAGTAATTCCTTGTCCTAGAGCCTTACTCCCTCTTTAGTGCTTGCTCTTGGAGAGGGAAGGAACTGCGGCCCATGAGAGCCGTCCCAGCAGCCCACCAGTGGCTCCGCTGGCCATCACGGGCAGAACCAGGGGCTGCTGATCTGATGACTCTGCCTCTCTGAGGGCACCACTAACACGAGCCTCTGCCAGGTTCCTCTCCTTCAGTCCTAATAATCCATTTTATTTACAGATATGATCTGTGTAATGCCTCCTGAAATGCAGTCAGCTAATCCTGCTTTTTTAATTACTTATCATGACTTTAATTGGATCAGAAAGCAGCAAGAAATATTAAGTAGTAATGTAATAGAGTTTGCACAGTGGGAGGACTCCTGCTGTAAGCTGCAGCCAGGGCACCATGTTCCTAGACTGTCTCCATCTGCAATGGCTGTCACCTGCCTCCCAGCTCTGCTGCAGTCTCCGGACTGCTGTGGAGAAAGTACTAAGACAGCCACAATTATTTAAGATGTACAGTAGATGAAATTTGTCAGTATTTCAGTCTCTCAAGCCTTGGAAAAAACTTTTTGTACTCAGAATGATTGACCAGTGTTGAGCCCGTGTGCCACTGTGTCTTGCTGGTGCGTTTGGAGTAGTTAGACTGTAGCTGTTCTGATGCTTTCTGTTTGCCACTTTTTTACCATTTCAGCAATCCAGTGCTATGTTAGTACACCAGTGTCTTCAAAAACAAAATGCAAATCTTCCTTTTCTAAAGGGCATCGCATAGGTTGAGTAACTACTCAGCAGAGCTGCTTCTCTTGGGAAGTCAGGCACACCTTCATAGTGAGACTGGTTGGTTTCTGGTGGCTCTGGCTGCTTCATTGAAAGTTACTTTGGGGGAGCCAATATCCTAGAGCAACTATTATTGCTTTTTACTTGCTGGCCATCTTCAGCTACACATCTAAGAGGCCTCCCATGTGTCTCTATCTATGTTACGTACTTTCGAATTTAGGACTTTTAACATTTTCCTGACTGGCTCTTTCTGATTTTTCTTTTTTTTAACCTTCCTTTTTTTTTTTTCCTTTGAAGTTCCAACATAGAGAAAGGAATTTTGCACTGCACCCAAAGTACCCACGAGTTTGTATATTTCTACAATTGTTCATGTTGCAATGCTTTCCCCGTATTTTTTTTCTAAAAAAAAAAAAAAGTCCCTTTCCACATACTTGGGTTGCAAATAAAATGGCAAAGAATGTCATACAATCAATTAAGTGACTCGAGAGTTTTATTTGGAAGAATATTCACAAACGTTTTGTTGTTTTTCTCAATTGGTAGAAATTACGACTTCCTTCCGTGCATGGCATAAAGAGGCACTAGAAACCTAGAGGGGTCACGGTCAGGCTGGGCACTGTGCTAGCACTGGTGTGGTTAGTGAGCATGTCTGACAGCTGGTGGTGACTCTGTCGAGATTCTTGTGTCAGAGAAGTGGTTATGTAGCATCTGATAAATCCGTGACTTGCTACCCCCAAGATTATCCTGTGAAGAAATACATGGCAAATGCTCCTGTGGGCAGGTGAGGGTGGGGAGGTCAATCAGTGGCCATCCCCTATAAATGAGTTTAAGATGGTTGAGATGGGAATACGATGAGGGTATATAAAATCATGAATTCTGTGGGAAAAGCAAAGAGACATAATGAACTCTCTTCCATTGCAAGCACTAAAAGGTGTTGAATGAAACCGTTGGGTGGCACGTTCACAACATTTAGTTGCTTTTCAGTTGTCATGGAAAGCAGTGATTGCGGAATGTTTCCATGGGTTCAAAGAGTGGTTTTGTGGTTACCAGAAAAGGAACAGGAACTGAGGATTATCGGATGTACAAATGTAACAGTGCCATTGCTCATAATATTGCTAAACCATAAATTACGGCTCCAGTGGTAAATGGCCGTGAGTGTATCAATGCCATTAATTTTGAAGATCATTGATAATTTTTACTTAATTTTCTGCTAAAGATAAATAGTTATTTTCACTTTTTGATTTTTTTCGTTTTTCTTGGCAAAATACACTTTCTGAATGTTGGAAAAATGTAAATCTTAATTGTGGGGCAGTGTAAGAATTTATTTACTTCAGGATTGGATGCCTGTAAGAAAGTTCTGTATATGCTGTTGAGAAATTGTTTTTCTCCTGAATTTTTTATTTCTTTATTATTTTCTCCTGAAGGAAAATGTGTTTAAATTAAACAATGGTAATGTTAGTTTTAGAGAAGAATCTGTTTCTTTCCTGATGATTCATAACTATCAGCAGTGCATTCCACAAATTATGCTTATAAGACTTTAGAAAAATCTGTTGTCAAGCTAAATATTATTTAGAATTAGAGGAACTGTAATAAAAATTATGATAGAATCATATGAGTACACAATGAGTCTGTGTGTTTTCTCAATTTTATTTTTAAGTATTAAATTGCTAAACGTATTTTATCCTTCAAGCAGCCCATTTTTTTGTGTCCGTTCAACTTCTTTGTGTCAATTATTAGATATAATTGGCTGACAGATGTAGGTAATAATAATTGGATCATAGATAATTATATAATTCCACAAAGAAAGTATCGGCATTATTTATTCAATAACAATTATTCTCTAAATTAAATGTTATCACCCATCTGTTAACAATTTGTGCCTGTAACAACTTAAAGACTTGGTGAACTTATTGTTTGCTTCCTGGATATGCAGTCTTTTAAAAAAAAGTTCTTGATATTTTTAGCATTTAGCTCATTATTTTGAACTCCGCTACCAAAGACATTCATTTTTAATTTTGTGTCTGTGTGGCATTAATGATAGAACTCAAATGTGTCACCAGTGCCATATTTGAGAAGACCTAGCTTTTCATTTTTGTTTCAAAATAATAGAAGATAAACTACGGCGTCTCCTTCTGTTTACATTGATGTTTAATCATATTGAGAAGAATAGTACATTTTTATGAAATCTTAATCCATGGTAATTCTCAACCTTCATACATGTATGTGCTTCCTAATTTTAACAATATAAGTATGTTTTTCTTGGAAAAAATAATTGTCAGCACTCATGAAAGATCCCAGACTAGTAGTAATGAATCATAGTATTCCTTTAGGTTGTTGAAGAACTTTTACAGGTAGCAGAAAAGGTATGGTGCCACAGCTGTCTAAGGGTAGACCTGGAGCATGTATTTGGGGGTTGTTTTGTTTTGTTCCATCTTTGAGGAGGAGCTGTGCAGGTTTTCTGTTCAAACTCCTTTCACTGGTGTTTGTAGGTGAGCAGTGGTTGAGGTTTGTGATCTAGCAGGTTTGGAGGTGATGGTGAACACTGCAGAGCAGCTCCTACGGGGTAGGTTGGGAGGGATGTGACATTTCCTTCAGCTTCCTTGTGTTCTTGTTACTGCAGGTACAGCTAAACATTATAGTAAGTGCTAAGGGCAACAGTTGTACTTTAACAATTTGTATCTATATAACTTTTTTAGCAAACTGCAACAAATGGCAGGGGGTGGCGGTGACAGGGTGAGGAAAGGTTTAAAGATGTTTTCATTTTTCATTTTCACTAACCAAACTGTAAAAGATAGAAGATATTAAAGCATCATCTGAGGTAACTGCTGCCAGTCTCATGGTTAAATACCTTATCTTTCTATTGCAAGGTTGAAAGACAGGCACCTGTGGAGGCTGACTTCAAATGCAAGTATTTGGAATCTGAACACTGTTATGTTTAGTTTGGCTTTCAAACAACATTTTTTTCTTGCTCATCTTTTTAGTACTGTTGCTAAGTTTTAGTATTGCTAGAAGAATTGTCAAGAATGCTGACAGACTGGGCAGATTTCTGCCATAGGCTGATCTCTAAATTTTAAAAAGGCTTTACTGCAGGAGATAAGATATATTGCATTATGTTTCAGAATTTTGCAGTTATGTTCAAGTTGTCTGCAGAAGCACTCTGGGTAACACAAGGTTCACTTTGTTCTCCCACAAAGTATCTGAGGTACATAAAACCTGTGTGATTTATAGCCTATGCAACATCTGTTGACTCTAAAGATGATACAATCAAGTAAATCTGCAGCTAATTGCAGGAAGTTATTGATGGTATGCCAAGGAAGACGTGGGAGGAATTAAATATGCATTTATTAAAGATAAAAATTATATATATTCTAAAGTACTGAGGGAGTTAACATAGCTGATACTAAAGAAAATGCAGTTCTGCTTTTGCAGAAATGTTTTCCTGAAGGTGTGAGTATGGAAGAGGTGAATGGTGGGTGTTGAAAAGAGGCAGGAGAGACCCACAAGGAGAGAGGAATATGAAAGAAATATTTGCAGCTTATGTATATATAAAAGAAAAAAAATAGTATTCCCCCTTATCCAGGGGCAAAGATAATACCATGATGTTTTTAAAAAAATGAGCACTGTAGCACTACTGATCTTAAAGTATCTCCTGGCATTCACAAGTATGTGTTAGAAGTGATCCACGTTCTCTCATGTACAAACTGACATTTTTGGATGCATGTTTTAGTGCAAAAATAATGATAAAAACTCAAAAAAAGCAGGATATGTCTCACTGAAATGAAAAAATGAAGTGCAGCTAGAAATTACTCAGTAAGGTAATTGTAGACTTGTACACCCTAAGTCTGTAACTGTCCATGTATACCTTTATCCAGATGTAAAAGTATTCAAGATTTTCAAGGTCATTAACCATAAATATAATGAATTAAAACACACAAGTGAACCAAAATCCCTCTGCCTTTCATTGAGGGCACCAATTCAGCGAAGAGTCAGCCAGCCATCTTTGCCATCTCAGCAACTGGTGGGATGTTTGAAAGAAGTTATTTTTGACTGGGATTTTTGAAACACATCATCCATTTTCCTTCATTTTCTTTTATCACTGCATGTGTCTGTTGCAACACGACATGGTACTGATGGAAGCTGAATCATTGTACCTTTAAATAATACTGTATATTGAGGAATTCTACTTAGATATTGAATAATAACATGTTAATAATATTTAAAAGCTGCCAAAAATACCAGTATTTTCAGGCCAACATGTAAATTTAGATTAGCTTTTACATCCCTGTACTCGTAACTATTTTGCTTGCTTTCATGGCTTTAGTTATGCTGCTAACTTAGGTAATACGAGAGAGCCAAAGTCATATACCTTCATTTAGATGAGTCCTTGTCTTTGTTCGGGGAAGAGATGGTTTTCTTCAGCCACTCCAGTAATACAGTTGGAAGGGCGTAATTCCTTTACATGGCTTTATGATGCAGTTGTAATATATTTTCAATGCAATTATCTCTTGCAGATACCAGCGCACATTTCTTTTCATCCTGCTTCATTTTATATACTGATGTGGTGCTCCGTTTCAAGGAGGACTGCTTTTGTTCACCTGTTGGGATTTTAAGAAATATTTTCCTGACATTAAAAATCCTGATTAATGTCTGCTTGAAATTTATTAAGAACAAGCTTTATTCACCTCTGTGTTTTCCAGTTTTGGATGCTCTCCTGAAATTTGAGCAGAAACACCGTTGGTCATGAGCAAGCAGTGCAAAGCTACGCGCTCAGGTGGGGGTGGGGAGGAAACTGTCAAGGTTTCTGCCTCCTTCAAGGCGGATGATGGCACTAAATTACTCTTACAGATTAATAAAACCAAACTGTATGAACTGATTTGTATTTGTACCCTTTCAGGAGTTACATTGCTTCATATTTTTCTATATCTTATTTTTGAGCATGCTATCATTCTCATCTCTTTCAACCCCTAAATTCATTTCTTCAGTAATCCCTCTCCTGGGCTCCATCTCTCTCCTGTTCCATATTATACCTTTCTGTCCCCCTTTCTGTTTCCATCTTTTTCACATATGCTGTACACATTGCTTTGCGTCTGTGATGCTATGAAGTCTGTTCAAAACAGAAATAGGACAACTAGATTTTTACTGGCAACATTATTTTATTTTTACTTAGCTCCAAAAAAAGCCCGAGAGGAGTATTGACTTGTAGAGGTATTATTGCTTTGTTGCCACAATAAATTTGATTGTGAAGGTCCACATACATCTGAAGAGCAGTTCCTTATCTGTGCAGGGTCTAAATTAAACTTCAGTGAATTTATTAGGGAGAAGTGGGGAGTTTTCTCTGTTTATTTTTAATGAAGAACATCTTAATTATCAGGATAAAATGTGGACTTTGTCAATGATACAGATACTGGTTTTATTTTCATGATTATAACTTCTGCTTCATGTTACAGATCTGTTGTACTTGTAACTTATAGGTATTGGTGTAAGAAATATTCTTTTGAATGTTTTCTGATTTCTAGAACGTAGCTCAGATAGAATATTTAGGGTGGAGTTGGCTTCAGCTCCATCCAGTGATGAATGGCATGAATTTTACAGTTCTTTGTGAGTATCTCATCACAGAGAATTTAGAAAAAAAGCAGTTTTAGTTACTAAAAATGTTTTGGGAGCTGTTGAGGAAGATTCTCAAATCAGCTTCTTTTGAGGGAAAGCTTAAGAAGCTTAGGGTGATTTTTAGGGTTCTAGATCTTAATGTTTCACACTTTGCCAATTTTAATTATATTAAAATATGACGTGTACATTCCTGCAGGTGAATATCCTCTATGGGTAATGTGTACAGCACCACAAATATGGTATTCTCCCCAGATGTCTAATCAGAATTTCCTATGCTGTAGCTTGTGTTTCTTGCCTCTTGTCCTATTTGTGCACCTCTGAGAAAGGTCTGGCTCTGTCTTCTCCTGACCACCCATTAGGTAGCAGAAGACGGCAGTTGGGTCTCTTCTTAAACATCTCTCTTCTAGGATAACAAACTCAGTTCTCTCAGCCTCTCTTCATACTCATTTGTTCGTGTCTCATGTCTTGGTGGTTCCCTGTTGAACTCACTCCAGTTTATTAATGTCTTTCTTGTACTGGGTGGCATGGAATACAGTGGCCTTACAAGTGCCAAATAATATGAATAATCACTTCCCTCAACCCTTGCTACACTCAGTATGCAGTAGGTTGCCTTTGTCGCAAGGACATACTGCTGGTTTATATTAAACTTTTTGTCCACTGGGTCCTTTTCTGCAAAGCTTCTTTCCAGCCAGTGAGCACCCAACCTGTTTGGGTGCACAGGGTCATGCCATCCCAGGTGAACAGGGCTTAATTTGCTTTTGTTGAACTTCATGATGTTTCTGTCTGTCCATTTCTCAAGGTTGTCGAGGTTCTTCAGAATGGCAGCACTGCCCTCCAGGGTACTGAGCACTTCCCCCAAATTGCTGTCACCCATAAACTCACAGAGGGTTAATTTTGTCCCATCACCCAGTTTACTAAACAGCATCAATATCAGTTTATTAAACAGTATCAGCCTCACGGCTGACCAGCCACCAGCTGGATGTGGAGTCGTTGCCTACTGCCCTTTGAACCTGGCAGTCCAGGCAGTTGAGGAGGCAGTTACTGGGCAAAATAGAAAGTAGCAGTTTTAGTACGTCGTGATTAAGGTTGTGAGTCTGTATTCAAGGGGCGGGGGGGATCTAATGGTGTGTGGGTGGGGGAGCCTTATGGGTGGGTGGGGGAACCTTAAAGTAGTTCCCAGAACTCTTGCTGTAGGCCTAAGTGAATGTGGGAGTAGTGTGGTATAACTTGTGATTAGACCTAAGTAATGTTTGTCTTGGTGTGTTAAGCTATTTTCTGAATCATGGCATTTTCACAGGAATGTCTCCAAAATATGGTGCTCATTGTTAAGTCAGTGATGATGATAAAAATAGATGTCAAACTCATTTCCATCAATTCCAGATCCTGCCTGGCATCTGATTTCCAGCCCAGGGAGCAGTAGGAATTAACTCTTCCATCAAGACAATTTAAATGCAGCTTTAATATAATGTTAAAAATAGCTTGTCTGTCTTCCTCACTACTTCTCCAGTATTGTTACCAACTTTGGGTGTGTTTTTTGTTTTATGCGTGCAGTGTGGAGAGAAACAACAAGTTTCCTCTGTAGATAGGATCGGTCATAGATTATTATTAAAGTACCACTAAATATTTAACATAAACTATATTCTTTAAAAAAAAATCAGCAACAGTCATTTTGGGGAGACAAAGCTGATCCCAGGTGCAGGATGACAACCCATTCCTCATTATTCCAACCTGCCTGTACACCTGAAAATCTTCCCTTTGTTTTAATATGCTTGAAGAAGTTCAATTCTTTCATACTTACGTGATCTATAATTTTAGAGTGTTGATTTCTCAGTTTTCTTCTGAAGTAAAGGTTTAATCAGGTAATATAATGCTCCATCATTGGAAGTGTTCAAGGTCAGGTTGGATGGGGCTTTTGAGCAACATGATCTAGTGAAAGACGTCCCAGCCGATGGCAAGGGGGTTTGACGAGATGATCTTTAAAGGTCCCTTCCGACCCAAACCATTCTGTGATTCAATGATAATACAATGTAGGTGATAGGTCTGTTTTACAGTACAAGATAATTGTCTGTGTTTAAATGAGCGGTTCAAGTTTTTCTTTCTTTGAATCGTATACTTTCCACCAGTTTGCTTTTGGTACTGTTGACCTCATTTCTCTAAAACTAAACCAGTCTTGGCATGTGATTGATATAAAAAGCTGAGAAGTGGTTTGTTTTTATTTCTAATGTCCCCTTTCACTGGGGACAGCTATCAGAAACTATCTATACCTGGTTGTCTAATATATTTTATTTCCTCTTCTGGACTTAAGCAGCAAGAGTGTGTTAACCTGCTGTCTGAGAAAGCAAACAGAAATACAGTACTGTGGGCCTCACTCAGTTTCTGGCTCCAGCAGGACAGTTTTGTCTCAATGTTGCTCAAACAGCTAAAACCTTCGGTATTATGCATACGTGTAGTTAATTTTTGAGATGGTAGAAATTGGTTAAATAAAGATCAGGAACTCTAATGGCATTTCAGTGGCAGAGAGAGATTTTTATCCTCAGTTGTTTCACTGAGGAAAGTAAAAGTTTGCAGGAATCTTGTCCTGTAGGAAAAGGAAGGAAAGATAGCAGGAGTTTTATAAGTAACTGGCTTTTTAGTAAAATAAAATTTTCTTCCTCTTCAATAATGAATTCATAATACCTGCAGAAAATGTTCAAAATTAATCATTTAAAATTCAAAATTAATAATTTTGTAAAGTATATCTAACATATATAGCATATTGTATGTGGCACATAGTATAGAGCAATGACATTCTTATTTTGAACACTTTACAAAGCACCATAATCTGTGCAGTTTTTATAGGAATAATCATCTTATTCTGAAGAACTCATGCTGTGTAAGATGGCTGTAAGATATTGTTTCATAGTAACTGTAGTGGAATCCCTTTCGTTTGATTTAAAGGCTTAATATCAGCCTTGCTTCAGCAAGTACTTTGGTGCCTGATGCAGTGCGTGGGGCAGTCATTTCAGCCTATGCTGAGAATTAGTCTGACTAAAACAGAACATAGAGAAAGCTTCTTTTCGGAGGCACCAGCTTCCAGTTTGAAGACCTGCAAATGTGCCTGTTCTTGCCATTCCCCACCTGGTCTTTGCATCATTTGCATGGAAAATTTAAGTGCCTCTGAGGAGCAGGCCACGGTTCTTTAAGTTTAGGGTGTCCACCTATTCCACCTAGAGAATAAAGATGTAATATTAGATGTTAGGTTACTTTCACTGAAGGGTGAGCACTAGGTTTCTGCTGAGGTATTGGGGTCTCAGGCTCTGCTCTAGGACTGGTTTTAGTTTTATGTTACCTATATTGATAAAAAAACCCACCCAAATGAACATATTCAGGGCCAGCAGCTTCCTAGGTTGGTGGTTCAGATACAACTCTGGCAAACAGGATCTCATCCTTCCTTTTCAGTAGCCAGTGCTGTAACTAACATTTCTATCATGACCATGGAACTTTCCATGCTGGATTAGATTTGTGGCCCATTTGAATGAGTAAATTACTTTGAGGTACTTTAGAAGCAGATGGAAAAACATTCAAATAGGTCCTCAGCAGTTCTAATAAATCAATCCACTTACTTTGTTTGTGTTTGTGCTTGTGTGCAGGCACTGCTGTAGGACCAAAGTCTGAACGTTTAATAACCCCTTTCAAAACTGAAATGACTGTCATTACTGAATACTTCTCCCTTGTAGAAAATATTTTATGTGCTTTTAATATATCTGTCCAGTGTCTTCTAATTTTGTATAACATAAATAAATATTGCAAATAGTGATTTAGATTCAGTTTCATGAACATCTTCTAACAATTTGCATGTGAGCTTCCGCCAAGAGAGATGCCTACTGCCTGGGGTGATATCCTGCCTGTGGTTCCAGCCCTCTCCCTATGCTCTTGTGTGTCTGCATTGTGAGTCAGATCAGAGAGTGCCTTGAGATGAAAACTAACTCAACAGAAAAAACTCTTCATGAGTGCTAAAACTTGAAAGCTGGGGTGGAGTGAAAGAGTAGGGAAGCAGGTTAGGGGCACGGAGGTGGAAACCAGAGCGCGTTCGTTCAAGGCAGCCTCCGCTCAGATCAGCTTAAAGTAATAGTGACATTTCAGTTCTACTCCATCTTGACATTCTTTATTTTTAATATGCTCTTTCTAATGGACAGTTTTAGCCAATTTGTTCTGATGCTTAAGTTACCTCTAGATAAATTTCCAATACGAATGCTGTGCTGTGTGCACTGTAATGTTTGCGCTGTAGCAGTCTTCTACAGTATTTCTTAATAAATCATGTTTTGGTAGCCTCTCATCTTCTGCATACTTAAATCCCAGAAGAACTCTTGGGTATCATTTGGACCTGTTGACTTTTTGGAATTTAAATCAGTAGTTTCTTCCAAAATTGTAATTTTTCTTCATTATGGAAGAAGAACAGCCTGAGGGTACAGAGATCACCAATATTTTCTGCAACTGAGACTGCAGAAGCAAAATAAAACAAATGACCCATGGAAAAACAATAAGCCCCAAACCTTCCTCAACAGACAAACAAAAATCTATTATTTTATGATTCCATGATTTTATTTAGAATTTCAGGAATGCCTTTAATTTCCTTTAATTCCCTCCCCATCTCCCATGAAACAGCTCAGTTTGTCATGGATTCTTGCTACTTATGCATTGAGGGTGGTGGTGCTGATCTTAGGTGTTTGCTTCTAGGGAATCCACTGTAGCTCTTCTAATTTCCTTCTTTCCTCCTCTTTATTAGCGTCACTGAGGTTGCTTCTCAGAGCACAGAAGGATTTCTCTTTTGGCTCCAGTAGCCTCTCAAGTGACGCGGTTTAATCACATTGGTTTATTGCTGGCTGTCCTGTTTTCCTGTTTGTTCGTGCACCTGATTGTCCTTGCTGCCGTTGATGCTGTAGTTTCTAGCAAAAGCCCAAAATCAGCTCAGTCTAAATAAAGAGCATAATACAGTTTTTGTTCATGGGGATGCTAGCTTCATAGTTATCTTTTTTTCTAAAATATAGTTTAGTATATACAGAAAGTTGTAATTCAGATTTTTTCCTATCTTCATTATAAATTATCACAGAGCAATGTTTAAGGTCAAAAAATGAACTCATATAATAGAAAGATTTTTTGTTGTTGAGTCACTTAGATTAAGAAAAGCTAACTGTGTTGCTCAAAGTATTGTTTCTTTACCTAATGTACTATGTGCATATCGGATTTATCTCTCTCTATTAAACTGCTCTTACATAACTGACTGGGAAATGTTGGTTGGCAAAATGCATTTTTAAGCAGCATGTCAGCCAGTAGATTAGAAAATCTATTCAGATTTAGTAAACCAAGAAAACTTGGAATTATAATGGCAAAAGTCTTGGTTCTTTAAGAAATATGAAGTTCTAGCTCTTTGTTAGGCTGAGGTAGACTATAAATGTCACTGATTCCTAGGGCTCAGTGTATTCTGCCTTGGCATATAATATTTTTGTTCAAGAAGAGGATTCAGCAGGCAGTCTGTATTTTAAGTCCTTAAAAAGTCATTTCCAGCTGTGCTTTCCAAGCTTAATAAGGTATGGTAGTTAGAAGGGAAGCAATACCAACACCCTATGGGAGAGTTAAAGATTTGCTTTTATTTTTATGAACATATATAAAGAAGTGGAATTAGTAGAGGAATGGCTATAGGACTATAGTTCCTTCCTCTCATTTCCTTGCTGGGTCCAGAGAGCAGAGGTGACTGGAGCAGCGGGTTGCATGCCACGCTGGTGTGAGGGCAGTGCAGCCCTGGCGTGTGGTCTTACAAGGTATTTAGGTCCTAATTCGTTTAAAGCACGAGTCTTCTCAAAGTTAACAAAATGTGATGTATGTACTTTTAAGATCTGTTCAGGTAGAGGTGACAGTTATAAATGCTATACTCACTAAATCTGTTATGGTTCTTACAGTATTAGGTTTACTCTAGTGCTTTAAGGTTAAAACAGAGGGAAAGCTGACAAGTTTTAAGTTGGGCCCCAGTCCCCGGAGTCTGTGCCAACTGGCAGATAAGCCATTGTCTCTGTTTAATTCCTGAGAAGACACAAGTACCTTACAGCCCATGTCAGCTTCACCTCTGATCATGGCCATAGTGTTATCAACCGACTGTGCACGGCTTGCACAAGCGCCTGAAGCGAAATCCTACATTTGCCGGTCCCTGGGTTAATAACTGGTAGTATCTTTGTTGTATTTCATGTGACATGGTTTCTTTACTAACTAAAACTGGCCAGTTGGAATGTGCAAGTTCCTCTGCAATATTTTAAATAAACTGGAACCTAAATGCACCGTGGTTCTGGCTATGATCTGGCTGCCCTTGCCTCAGCTGCCTTCAGTTTCGGCATGCTGTCTGGGATGGCAACATCACTCCTGAGGATACACAAGTGTAGAGATTCCTAATACGTTGTCTGCTTAGGTGATAGAAACTATCAAAAGGCGCATATCCTGCTTGTGTTGCAGCTTCTGCTCTCACATAGGGATGGCAGGAAAGCACTTGCAGGTGTTTCTGCCATAGACCTGCTGTCCTTATGAAAACTGCTTTTCTTTTGAAAATGGTATAATATGATTGCAAGGGCTTCCCTACTGGTTAGAATGGCAACTGTGAGCATCCATAGCAGGATGTCTGGCCGCTGAACCCACAGAAAAGGGCCTCTATTTTGAAGTGCTGCTGAAATGCATTGTCCCAAAGCACTTTGTTAGGATTGCGGGGAATTTGGAATGAAGCTGCAGATTTTGGCAGTTTAGCAGGAGGTGGCTGCCAGTCTGAGGAACAGGTGCAGGTATTTGGAGAAGCCAAAGCAGCATGGTCTTTCTGTTCCTTCCTTAAAACTGTCAGAAAGATTAGATTTTTAGCACTTGAAATGGTTTGATGTAGATTTTGAGATAAAATACAGCAGGGAGAAACAAACTCTTTTTTAATTCTCTTCCACAGATTTTCATGTGGATTTAGGAGATGAGAACCATATTTTAATTTCATTTTGTTTAAGCAGCCTGGAGTTGCAAAATATGATTTTATGACATAAGTGAACTCCACAGCAGATCTTGTATTTGTGGGCTATGTAAATCTTTGGTGATATTTGCACCTTTTTAAATCTCATGTTGCCAAGAAACTACTTCAGAGTTTACTATGGCAGTAGACTTAATCTGTGGGTGGTTCTTTGCACCTTTTTTTTCCCCTGTGCAGCTGAGAGGAAGGGGTCAGAAAAGGAGCCTTCACATTCAAGACACTTGCCTTTTGAAGTTAGTAATTGAAGTTAGTGGGAGTTTAATATTAGTTTTAATAGGTTCATACGCAAGGCCACCTGTAGATATGCAGCTGAGTCACAGCAAAAAGTTGCGGGGAAGTAATGGGTAAGTGTGGCTGCGGTAGCCCCAGCAAAAGCCGCTTTGTGAGCTTGCCTGCGTATGGGCTTCATTAATAGCCTGTGCAGCATGGGGTGTGCTGTCCTGCAGCTCGGCTGTCCTTTGACTTCTCTGATCCATTTTTAAACAAATGCATACAGACAAAAGCATTTGCAGGCCTATCTTAGTAGACTAAAACCTATTTGACATACTGTACTGTTAAGAGAGTTGATTTCCTTTATGCCTTACTAAGCTTTACACAGTACTTCTCTAAACTTTTGTTTCGGTTTCTTACGCAGTGTTTTTCATATTCAGGTATGGGGATGTTCTTCTCTGCATATCTGTGTAGTGACTCACTTGGAATTTTGTGTTCGGTTGTGAACATGTGGTTGCTAAAATTAATCTGAGGCTTAGATTAGTTTACTGTGAATAAACAAAAATAATTGGCTACTAAAGTGAAAGGTTGTTTGGCAAAGACTTAAAAGTTCAGTTAGCTTAGTTGGAATTTAAGTCTGTACCTTAATAAACTTACTGGGAGGACATAAAAGGAAGATAACTTTATTAGGAAGTCATAGTGGGCGGTTATTAATGGAAATAGTGTAACATCGTCTGGTGAAGGAAGTGTCTGACACTGGGTGAAACACCTTGGCCGTTATTTTGTTAGTTTTATTGGTTCTTTCAAAAGAAGCAGTGGAAGACCTGCTTGACTCAGCAAAATGCTGAAAAATGTGTAAATGAGAGTAGTCTGTGTTATTTTGGAGATAAGCAGTAGTGTAAAGGTCTAGGCTACCTTGACATGGGGAACTGGGATGATTTAAATCTAGAAAGATAAAAAAGGAGCAATGAAAAAAAAAGAAGCATTGTTTAACTTTGAAGGTTCCTCGGGTTCACTGGGTACCTTCCTAGACTGCTTTACATTTCTCTGCGGATCTAGTCTAAGGCACCTAGACATGTTCAGAAGTGTTCATTTTATAAATTTAATCATCCATTTCCCACCTAATTTATGTTGTAATTCAGAGTTTTAAGTGGAGAAGTGTGTCTGTTCTTGGAGGAGCCTAAAGCAATGGGTATTCTCAGGTCGTGTTTTCCATATTCCAGGAACATGGATTTCAGAGCAGTGGCCATAGTTGGTTTGATTTGCAAAAATGTCCAATAGTTATGGGTGTAATTGCATAATATTTGAATGATTTGAGTTCTAGCCCAATCTAAGCTGTAGGTCTTCATGAGCCTCAAGGAAATTTAATATACAGTTCTTGCATCCCAAGTGAGTGTCACTAACAAATCAAAGACATCTGGGAAGAGGCATCCTCTAGCCCTTCTTTCAAAGACAGGTCACTAGTTAGGTTAGGTTAGGTTAGGTCAGGAGTGCAAGATCAGGCAAAGAGCCAACAGGAGGGAACGTAGAGGTTGGGGACCTCAGGGAGTGCAAAAACCTTGTTTTTACTCCCTGGCTTGTGTTTTGCATCTAAAATTGTCCCATGTGAAAACCTAAATAGTCCAAAGAGCAGGCATTAGAATGTTGCTCCCTTTAAAAGAAAGTGAATGTCTGGGAGAAAGGATGTTACAGTTTCAAACCTGCTTTGATAACGGGAGATGAAGTGTTGGGTTTTCTACTTGCTGGAGTGCTCTCATTACTAAGTGGCTATTAGTGAAAGATGAAGTGATTTGGCCAAATCTACATAGCCAATGACAAAAGCTGAACTTGAATATTCTCCTGCTGCAGTCCCTAGTCCAAACCAGTAATCTGTAGATGCCCTGCTAATGGTGGTTTCCACAATGATAATAAGTTTTGTGATGTTTCTGGGATTTAAAATGAAAAAAACCTGCTGTTTTCTTTTCTTGCCATTCTTCTGTGTTTGATCCCAAATGTTTAGAAGTGCAATTTAAATATATGAAGTATAATTTAAATCTATTAATGTATAATACATCTGGAATTTCAGATCTTAGAGCTTATTCAGACGTCTGGTTAGAGATGTTTAATTATCTGGTTAATCCTTTGGGACAAGGAGATGACTTCGTGCCCCTTCCTGCCCTGTTACTGAGATTCTGGAGTTCCTAGAACTCATGCTGTGCACGTGCTCTTCGGCAGTGTCTGGGTCTAGAGAAGTGCAGTGAAGTAAATTCAGTATATTCCATATCCAGGTTATTGTGAGTAATAATCTTTTGATTTTCAGTTTTTCTGGTATAATACACTTGATGTACTCTATTGTTAAGTGTTGTATGTAAAAATGTCCCTAGGAGCTAAATGTCGCTTCTAAATGTTTTAGGAAGTTAAAAATGTTCCATTGTTCTATGTTATTCTTATCAATGTTTTGTTGCTTTTATAGATTACCTTTCTCAAGGGATAGATCTCTCTGGAATAGAAGTAATTGAAAATGACCTGCTTTTTATTGCAAGAGCTCGACTTGAGGTGGAAAATCAGGCTAAAAGGTTGCTTGAACAAGGTGTGGAGACTCAGGTAAAATACGTTTTCTTCTTTACTTCCTTTCAGAAGTCAAGTGTAAAAGAACTCTGAGCTTGATTTCCTCTGTTTTGTGTAGCATTGTCTAATGGAGATTAAATACGAAAAAAGTCTTACGTGAGAATTTCTCACGTGAGAATATCCAAAGAAATTGACAAAACTGGCCTTGTACAATATTTGCAAGAATAAAATTTTTGCAGGATCTGACCCTGAAATTTGGGAGAAAGTAGGTGCTGATATGAAGAGTTTACTCTAAACACTGTGCTAAAGGCTTGGTGGTTGATAGGACTTTGCATTAAGCACAGTATACTACATTGCCAATATTGCCAAGCTTTATGGATAAATCTGAAAAATGCCGTTTCTTAAAACTGTAAGAAGATTTCTACATTTTAGCCGTGCAGTAATACATTGAAATGATTTGAAAGACTTCCCATTAAAACTTTAAATGGCGTTTTAAACTTTGAGGTAAATATTCACTGTAGGGAATATCAAAATGAATATGCATAATTACATTCACCCATACTAAATATAATTATCTACATTTTTAATAACCTGGCTACGTCTATTATTTAACTGTTTGTAGTATCATTAGTACTGTCTTCTTGCCTTTTTAAAAATTCATGTTCTTTTGTCTGTACTTTTTTATATTCTTTAAAAAAAGTATTTTGAATCCCCATTACTATAGTAAGGGGAAAAATCTAGTGCAAGTTCCTATCAAATTTGGGTTTCAAATCAGAGAACAAAGAGGATTAGAGTAAGACATTTTTATGCTGTTTCTTACCAACAGTTAAACTTACCTGTAAGTTAATATAGCAGTTGTTTATACTATTGAATGTTGACGTGAAAATAGGATGTATACAGAACGGAAAATCTCTTCATTGGTTAGGTAATGGAGGATTAAAATTATCAGTATGTCTCAAACTTTTACTTAGACCTCTAATTTCAAGTAATTTTCTGCAGTAAGAAGTCATGATTGTAGTAAATACCTTTGGCTATTTACTGATAGCAAAATGGTAGAAAAAAACACCCCGGTTTTTGCTTGATCACTATTCAAATGTTGAAACTCCTGGCTATTTGAGCATGTTGCCAAGCTGTGATTGGGCTTGTTACAAGCTGTGAAGCATATGCAGTGTTAAATAAAGACTGAACGAAGATAGGGCCTAAGAAAAAGCAAGTGGACATTTATTTTAAATGTAGCAAAAGTCTTCATCAGTGTGTACTCCTTCTAGTTTTTCATGTCAGATTTGACCTTCTCTGATAATTTTCTCTTCATATTAAGTACTAAAATGGAACTGACAAAGAAACCCTGGGGAAATCAATCCCACTCCACTTGAAAAATAGACAGATTTATAAGGTGTTCCAGGCTGTATCCAGGTAATCAAGAGATTATTAAAGTATATGCCTGTTGTGCTTTAGCCAGGGGCCTGTTTCCAGCAAATGGAAGATTGCTTGGGAGAACATTATTAGTGCTTGGTCATATCAGAAGTGGGGTTGTTTTCATGAAGAGATGTTGGGGTTTGCTTTACAGGTTTGTTGTTGGATACGATTCATGGATTTAATGTTGGAAAAATAGTGTGCTTTAGAAAATCCACATGCAGGCATTGCCCCGAAAATTTAGAATTTGAAATATGACTAGAAGATACTGTATCTTTGATTCTTATTTTTGTAGCTGTGTGTTTTATTTACAAGCTGATTTATATTTATACCTTCGAAGCCCTGAGATTTCCCATAAGAAGACATGGAATCTTCATCTTTTCTTTTGTGTTTTATACCACAGAATTCCTCAGATAAGCTGTCTTCCTGCTAGTACCTATTCTGGTAGCCAAGTTTATAACTTTGAGAATAGTGCATCTGTATTTGTCCAGGTGGTTCTTCAGTTATTTGGTATTTGTATTTGCAGTTGCACTTCTAGTTTTCACCTCTGTTTTGATCTGCTGTGTAAATAATACACAAGATCAGTTGCCTACATAACAGCGAGCTGTATTTCTGTATTTCATCTAGCAGTTTTCAGCAATGCCCTAAGAAGAAAGTTAGTCTTACATCTCCATTTTAGAGTGTCCACCTGGAAGAGAAGCAGGAAGTGGAAATACATTGAAAAAGTAAAACTATAAGTATCTCCTTTTAAGCAGAAGTCATTAGAATTTGGTGAATGCCTTCTCTAGAATTCAGCTTTTTTTTCCGAGATGCTGCTAGAAGTTACTCTGACAAAAAGAACAGAGCTAAAAAATTGAAACTGCCCCTTTCAACGTTTTGGTATATCTCCTTTGTTTAAGTAAGAAGCTATTTATGTTATTTTGACTGATTAATGATGTATAAGTCAGAAGCTAATGAGCTGTGCCCAGATTCCCCCAAATAACCACTAGTAGTAGCACTTGAAAGCAGATACCTACCTCTAAGTGATACGCTGTCTTTTTCTCTGCATTGTAATTAGTGTTTTTATTGCATGTCCATCACTGTAGCATTTGTGTATTTCTCAGCAGAAATGACATCTCTCTTTCCTTCTTCCTTTGGAAGTGTGGCATTAGCCATTGACTGCTTTGGAAGCAAAGGCTTCCACTCATGTTCATGGTGATATCTTTAAAGCTGCCGTCTGGGTATAAACTCAAAGTGTCTGTCAGCGTGTCTAGACTTAACAGGCTTTCGTAGAGCTGCCAACCATGCTTGTCTTCCAAATCCTTTTAGAAAGACTAAGCCCTCTGTGCTCTTGTTGACAAAAGTAATACAAGTAATAGCAAACCTGATCAAGCAAGGGTACCAGTGGCCACAGGAAGGTTTTTTTATTGTCGTGTATGCTTTGTTACACACTCCTAGTGTACATTGCACAGATTGATGCTCTTTTGTGACCCACGGAACAGTATCAAGAAAATGGTTTTGAACCCTGTCCTTCCTGTTCAGTCCTAAACTCCCTGGTAGCTTGCTTTCACCCTGTAAGCAGGTTAATGACAGATAGCATAGAAAGCAGGAGAGGCTGCTTTAACAGAGATACATCAAGAAATTTATTAAAGTCACTGTTCTAAGAGAAGAGACAGCAATGTTTTCTAATTTAAAAAGAAAAAAAAATGTCTGTATCCATCTTGCAATTGTCTGAAGCATCCCCAGTGTTTCTTTTGCTCACAGGATGAACTCTAGGCAGAGGAATCTAGATTTGCTCTTAATACCACATCACCCCTTTATTCAACAGCAGTATATTGTGTAAAGCAGATCTGAATAATAAGAAATTACTCAGAACAAGAGAAATTTGTTAAGATTACCATAGCTCAATTCCATGTAGAACAGTTTGGCCAGATACAGTGTTGTGGCTGCTATACTTACAAAGAAAACTTTCTCTGCAACTTAGCTCGCTTCAAACCCCTTCTGCTGTATATTGTCATGCTTAGTGTGGCACTGCCCTCTTACAGCCAGGGATACCCAAACTTAATTCCATTGGGTAATGATAAGGTTGGTAGCACTAGGAGCCAGGTCATGTCTGTGCAGAAAAGAGGTGCATTTCCATCTCCTCCATCTTTACTCCTCTGAAGAGGTAGCCCTAGTTCTGAGCCAAGTTCACTGCTTTAGCAACAGTTATGGGTCTCCTCTGCATAAGAGGGACTGATTTTTGCATGTATGTACTTAATATGTGTGAAATGGGTTAGGAATCTATGCTCTTGGCTTTTGAATTTACTGATACAAACTTTTGAAATTAGTTAGGATAATGGTGAGGACTATGGTATCATTAAAGATTGATTAAAACATAAAATATCCATTTAGGTCAAACAAGACATGGTGTGGAGATGAGAGTAGGACTCGGATTTCCTTGGCTTTGCATCATAAATACAGTGTGTTCTGTGTGTTGCAGAAGCATTCTGTATCTTTGACCACAGACAGTAAAAAATTTTCCTTCTTTGTCTCCTGGAGTCATCTATAGATGTCTGACTATTTTTTTAAGGAAGGTTTTGGGTAAATTATGTGATGGTTTTTGCCCAGTTTCCCTTAGTTAGGGTGTGGGCAAATTTATTTTCCTGCCTAGCATGGATCTGGAGAGAGTTAAATTCACTGATAATTCACTGAAATTGTTCTGGCGATTATGTAGTAAAGTTTTTTGATTGTGTTAGAGAAAGTAAAAAATAAGTGTGAGTTTAATAACTATCCTTTGTCCAAATGAATGATAAATTGTGTCTGTGTTTGTTTTTTTTTTAATACATAGATTTTATTTTTATTTTTATTTTTTTTTTGCAAAATGAAGAGCTTTAGAAATTATAACCTCACAGAACAGAGGGTATAAAACCCCAACAGCAATAAACCCTAAACTCTACTTCTGTAGGAAGTTGATGTTCAAATGCTGGATTTGTATACATAGGATAAATACGTAAACAACACAATCTGAACAAAAAGGTCTCATTTAATTTAAGTGTAACATCTTTATACTATTGTCACTCTGACCATATTTGGGGACATTTTGAATTTTCATGTTGTAACTCACTGAGTAGAATTTGTTTCGTGAATTGTTCTGTTTTGCATTCTTTTTCATACTGAACCTTTCCTCTGAGTTGTCGTCTGCATAATTAACCAGTTGTCTGGAGGTCATGACCAAGAAGTTGCTCAATTTATCTCAGCTCGGAGTCCCTAAGCTAGGTGTTTTTGTAGTACATCTTGCAGTGTTAAAGCAAAATTGGTGAAATTAATCTGAAATATTTCATACACGAGCATTTAATCTTGAGTCAAGGATCTCTAACAATAGGTCTTATTTGTTATCCCCAAGGGATCGGACAGGAAAGTATGCACGTAAGTGACCATTTTCTCGGACATGATCATCAAGAAGTTGCATAATTTATTTCATTTCAGGGTCCTCTTAGCTGAGTGCTTATGTAGTACAACATGCAGTGTTATGGCAAGATTGGTGAAATTGATCTTAAATCCTTTGTAGGGCAGTGTTTAATCTAATGTCAAGGATCTTAAACAGTACACGCTCTTTATTATCCTGTGGCAGCATTTTCCAGTTGTGCAAATGCACTTGGAGGTGTTTGAGATACTCAGATATTAAGAGCGTCTGGCACTTGGAGGTGTTTGAGATACTCAGATATTAAGAGCGTCTGGCAATGTGTTCCATTTTTCACTTTTTTGGTGAAACCTGCAAAAAGATGATGATGTTGCATTCTTGAGTTACTTCTAATTATTACTGCCAGAGGTGTGGCTGGCTCTTGCAGCGCTGCTCTCTGGGCAAGGTCCTGTGATCTTGAGTTTCTCATTTTCAATCTTGCATACTTTAGCCAGAGTGTATGTTTCACCGAAACATCCTTTTTTTTCTAGTTTAGTTTATGATATTTTAACATTTCGATTTAAATCAAAGTGTGCTTGCTAGTTTTTGCGGCTTTACTGTCTTCTTCAGATTTGAACGCTTTCAAGTAAAATGGGCTGTGCAAATGAGTGAATATGCTGTCTAAAGTTGTCAGCTCCATGAACTAGTGCTTGACTGTAGAACAAAGTCTAATATTATAGGAGAATGTCAATTTGTGTGCCCCATGGTAGTGTAGTGTGCCTCTTAATGTTTATCTTCAGTTCATTTAGCTTAGGATGTGTTACATTGCCCACATGGATGTACTGTGCTAATCAAAAGAAAAATTTTAACTTCCAGATGTTTTTGCCTGCCCTTTGCTGCTTTTACATATTAGCTATCATATTTTGTCATATTTTTTAAATAATATAAGCCCTTATGTACTTCAGAATGTCAATGGAATAGATTGCCGTTATTGTAGATGTGCATAACTGCATATGTATGCATAATTACAAAATTATCATTGTAATAGCAAATAAAGTAGAAAAATATGAGAAAAGAACTACTCCGATTTGGCACACAACCAGTCATGTTTTTTTATCCATATACTGTATGTTGTTCTCATAAAAAGTCTGGAAAAACTAGAGTTGAAATGCTACCCAGAGTATACTTTTTTTTTTTAAGTCAAAGAGTAGTCATTCCTTTTTTCTTTTCTTTTTTCTTTTTTTTTTTTTTTTGTTTTGTTCTAACGTTTATTTCTACTTTGAAAGCTAGAAGTTGGAATTTAACCTCATCACTGTCAAAAATTTAACCGATATAGTACACTTTAGGTAGTAGATGTTATGTTTCCTTATTATTCCACAGTCTCGATTCCCTGGAGGAGATCCTGATGGAAACTAGACTGAGACAACTATTTCATAATAAAGTGATTGACTACAATATGATATAGAAATGGAAGGCATTTTTGATTATTCAGTTTGAAGTCAATTACTTGAATTTAGAGTAAGAAGACTGAAGTATTATCTGTGAAAAGGAAAATTTGAACCTGCTTGCTACTTTTGGCATAGGGTGAGGGTGGTAGCTATAGTTAACTTTAAATCATCTATAGTTTTGCTTAGTGAGATCCAAAGTTTTTATTTAAATTCAAGTTAGCCACCCATTTTACTGCTTTTTGTATTTCTAATGTAGACAGAGAAGACTTATTTCAACGTGTTATAGCTGTCATATTGGCTTTCGTTGTAAAAGATCAGAATGGCATTTGAGTCTGTTTAATTAAAATCCTACTAGTTTATACTGTTTCTGTTTTTTCTTTTACAATAGTTCTGTATGCATATAGAGAATTTTCACTTTATGTGTTTATGTATCTTTCCAAGTTTTACTCTGTCCTAACCTTTAAGTTTCATTGTCACAGAAGCATACTCATATTGCACTATTCAATTTCATTTTTTATCTTCAATATTATTGTTATGGTTTTTGTGATCTTGTTAACTTACTAAATGAGATTCCTTCATCTGGCCATCTGGAGCATGGCACTACTGAAGGAGTTTTCAATAAATCTAAATTATTTCTTCCTTAAACTATTCTGTTAAGATGTGAGATAGCAATGTATGGCTCATCTAACAACCAAGAAATATCCTCCAAGTATGTGTTAGTTATATCCTACATCTGAATGGTAAACTTCATGGGGATTAACCAAACCTTATGAAATTTTCCCTTTACTATTCTGGTCTAAAAAGAGTTCTTTGTATCTTAAAGTATGATCTAATGGAACTGAAGTGTTAACCGTGCTTCGGTAATTCAAAATCACTAAGCCAAACACTAAGCATGAATTTATACCTCTGAACTATGGATTAAAATAAACCACAGATTTCTCTGCAACATAATCGGCTGATACTGATATAACCTAGAATATCCTTTCAGTTTCCATAGGAACAGATGATAGAATGTTTTGAATCTTGGAATAGCTAAACTGAATGTCTGGCTTCAATATAGTTCACTTTTATTTTGCAGCTTGCAACCTCTGCATGTAAGGGCGAAAAATGTGCATAAAAAAAGAAAGGTGAAATATTGGCATAGCTTACATTAAAATGTTTTTAGTAGCAGGAGTAACGACAACAACAACAACAACAATAATAATAATAATAATAATAATAATAATCATAATAATAATAAATACTTTAAGGTGTTTCTGTGCATAATGCTTCAGGTGTTAGTTCTGTGTTTTATTATACAGGTGCAAAAAGTATTTCCAGATCCATAGGGAAAGAGAAACCATTAACTATTCCTGAGTGTTAATGCCTCTTTAAATGTTTTACAGCAACAAAAAAATCTGTCTCATAGGTCATCTTTAAATTTCATCTCCAGCTATTGCTTCATCTCACTGTGTTACACTGTATAGGTATGTTTTCTTATTGGAACCATTAGTACAAAGAACTCCAGGTAGCCAGAAAGAAAAGATCAGCAAAACTGTAGTGGAATATATAGTGTGTTATACAGGTGTCTATGGCAAAAGGTGATAATCCAAGAACAGGCAAGGAAACATGTTAGCTGTAGTAGTACCTGTTTTATTAGATGCTTGACATCTCTGTCTTAACGCGTAAATCAGAAAAGATATGCTTTGAGTGTAAAAACATTAACAAGATTTAAAAGATACCTCTTTGTTTGAGGGTAATGGGTATGTAATTCCAGTATTGATGTAGAGGGAAAATATGGAGGCCTTGTTAACAAACCATTAGGAATCTAAGTGCCTGTAACCGGAGGCATCGTGAATGCAGGTAGAAATTATAATATGTGACTGGCTGCTCAGTGCTTGGGCTCTTTTCCTTTTTTGTAACTCCAACATTTAAGATACTTGATCTTTAAAACATTTGTGTGGGGAAATTGGAATGGTACTGAAAGCAGAAAAGAAAAAAGAAGCAAAATGAGGAAGAAGTAGCAAGTTAACTTGTGATAGATTCTCTTTTCAGTTCTCTTTTCTCTTTTTGGTCTGTGAATGGAACTACGCTGTGCTGAGGTAGTTCAAATAGTAAATTTCTCCAATATCCATATTCCAATATTATGTTCAGCTACCATTAATACAGAAGACTCATGAGAGCTGTAGTTATTAGAACATATGGGCAAGTTTAATAGCAACATTTTGAAAATAGAATGATTTTCAAATAAAAGCAATATCTAGGGCTTTCCTGCTCAGTATTAGAATATAATTTACTGTCGTAAGTGTGCAGGGAATCCTGTGTCACATGTTACTTTCTGAATATCGATCCTCTTTTATTAGTGGTTCTAGTTTGCACTTTTGCAGCATCTTTTAGAAAATTCCTCACAAACTGCGTAGTAGCTGGTTTGGGCAGGTATTAGCAAACCTCATTCTGCAGTTGGAGAAATTCTAAACGGCAAGAAGTAAACAGGAAAGTTCTTAACAAAGTATTTGAGTTTGCAAACTTGTATGCTTTAACAATTAGGCAACACTGGCCCCTTTTAACAGGCCTTGTTTCATGAAAATGCTATTTCTCTTCCCCTATGGAAAGAACTTTTATTTTCTTAAATAGATCCTGGAAGCTTCTATTTTCTAACCCAGTAATATCTGCAACTATAATTGTTTATCTTTTGAAATATATTGCAGTTAAAGTAGAATAAGCATTGTAAAATGAATGTAAATTACAGTTCTTTAATTTATGCCCAGCAGAAAGTTTCCGTGTGTGGGAGAGAGGACAAGGGTCTAGCTAATTAGGCATCAAAAGGCCCTTCACCTTTCCCAATTAGTAAGTCTTGCTAGGAGTTTACCTTCCCAGCTCTGGATGGGTACGTGGCCATGCAGCTATGGAGCATCCTCACCTGCATTTGACTCCACATCGGCTTCTGATAAACTTCTGCAATATTCAGGGTCAGGTTTGGTCCTTATAAAGCTGAAAGATTATTATGCACCAGGTATTGAAGTTATGAAGTGTCTATTAGTAAAACCAACAAAATGCACAGGTTTTCTTTTTTGTGATAAGGTAGTATTGGGAGTTATTTTGTCACAATATATTAGGGGCTGTGATTCAGTTTATGGTTTCAACAAAGCTTTCAAATTTAATTAGGCCCAGGTTAGAGAACATTTTTTTTCCTGTCCTTTGGAATTTCTTTTTCTTCAAATCATATTAAAGCAGAGAACTGAGAAATGAAACGATTGTTGTTTCCCATATTTGGATTGCCTGACTGCCTCCACTGGGGTGATGGCAATGGCAACAGCTTCTGTCACAGTACCTAGGCATGTACGTGTTCAGGATTAGGGCATACCACCATCCTGTCTTCCTCCATCCTTCAGCTGTATACCATTATACTTTTAGTTATCTAGGCCTCAGAATGCCTTCAAAAGCATCCGAATTAAGAAGTCCCCCCACATTGGTCATCTTGCTCTCATACCTCTACTGATTTCTAAACTGTGACCCCAGCTGAACCTGCCACCTGCCATGCGACAGCCCTGTGTTTGGATTCATAGAATCATAGGATGGTTTGGGTTGGAAGGGAACTTTAAAGGTCACCTAGTGCAACCCCCCTGCAATGAGCAGGGACATCTTCAACTAGATCAGGTTGCTCAGAGCCCCGTCCAGCCTGGCCTTGAATGTTTCCAAGGATGGGGCATCCGCCACCTCTGGGCAACCTGTTCCGTGTTTCACCACCCTCATGGTAAACAATTTGTTCCTTATATCTAGTTTAAATCTGCCCTCTTGTAGTTTAAAGCCATTGCCCCTTGTACTGACACTACATGCCCTTGCAAACAGCCCCTCCCCAGCTTTCTTATAGGCCCCCTTCAGGTACTGGAAGGTCTCCCTGGAGCCTTCTCGTCTCCAGGCTGAACAACCCCAACTCTCTCAGCCTGTCCTCACAGGAGAGGTGCCCTCAATCCCTCTGTCTGTGTCGTCAATGAAGATATTAAACAGTACTGGTCCCAATACGAACCCCTGAGGGTCTGTTCCTCCTGAGGATTTGTGTCTGAAATGCTCCTGCAGATCACCCCACAGCTCAGGTGAGCATGGCAGAACCGGGAACTGCTGCCTCTTTGCTATTAGTGTCCCCTTGCACCCCGCTGGAGGAGGTGCTGCCTCAGGGCTTTGGGTGGCTTGCCCAAGAGAGCGATGTGTCTTGTGGATCATCTGTTAGTGCTTGTGGCTATTAATTGTACGTCTGCTGGACTTGAGTTCCACAGAGTAGTTTCCGTCAAACTGCAAAGCAGACAGCCCTGGTGAGATGTTGTCAATAGCAAATGAAGCATGAAACAGCCTTCCCTTTTCCCTTCCCTCGGTGTCAGGTAGTATACTGTGGTGTAAGGAATTCATGATTAGTTGATAGGAGGCATGGGCTAAAAAGCACTGACTTTAAACAAATATTGAAAATAGCAGAAAGCAGGAGACTGCATTTTGAGGAAAAACCTGCTTGGATAGACACATGCATATTTAATCAGTCTTCAATAATTCATGTAATATTAACGTGATGCATATGGTAACACAAATGTTTAGTAATGGTTTTGGCTGAAATTCTAATACCTAATTGAGAATTGTTGCATTTTTTAAGTATCTTTAAATTATTTGGGAAGAGTTAAAATTAACTTAAGTAAACAATAATATTACCGCAACTATATCTGCTATGCTTACTTAACTGAAAATAGTTTTGTCCTTAAAGTCATTAAGCTTTTATTAACTGAAAACTGTGTCTGATTTTCCACAAATATTTTTGTGCCATGACTTCTTTTAATGCCTTTACCAGAGAAGCCATTGCTATCTGAACTGTCATTTTTTCCTTTACTGTTTTTGTTCTGGCAAGGTGCTGCTTTGTGTTTGCTAGTCTGAATTAAAAAAAAAAAGAGACAACTGCAACAAATAGTTTGAAATCCAGCTTTATGTGATAAAAACAACAAAAAAAGGGGAGGCATTGGTTTTGGTGCTCAGTTTTCTAGGTTTCATAACAGTTTATATGTTTGTGATATTTTATTAAACTGATGAAGTTAAATTTGTATCTTACCTTTCTAGACTTGACCCAGTTTTATTACATGATAAAATTCCACAAGTTTTCATTAAATGGGCTTGAAGAATTTTGATAGCAACTCTTTTACAAGCTCTTCAACAAAGTGTGGTATTTAGTTATGTACAATAAGGTGAAGATTGTTCGAGCAGTTCCTTAAATAATCAGTAACTTAAATCCTGACGCAAGTCCAGCATTTCCACTGGGTAAACAGGTTGGAACTGCAGAAGAAAGGACAGCACAGTAATTTTTGAAGAGATCTCATGCCAGGTAACCAAATGTGCAGATTTTTGCAGGTCCACCTGATTCATTTTCAGAGATGCAGTTTTGTCCCATAAATGGTGTCCTTTCCACAGCGAAAGGCTTTATAACTCATCAGGGAGTGATGTATTCCTTGGTGAATTCTGTTGGAAAGGACTACTCAGGAACTACCTGAGTGTAGGTTTTAGAAGCCCCCAGCTTAGGGAACATCTCTACAGCTTAACAGAGATAAAATAGTAGCAAAGATGGTCACGGCAGTGTTTTCTTTAATCTAGCCAGAATTAGTTCATGCCAAAATATATCCCTTGTACTGTGGTTGCTGAACCATGCTGAAGCGTGTACTACTTTTGCCGCTTCTGTTAGTCTTAAGGAACGTAGACATGGGAGCATGTGCCCACGCCACAAGCTAGATGGGCAGTGTGTTCACATTTTCATTCGGCTCTCTTTGATCATAAAGCATACGTGCAACAACGGTTATTGGGTGCTGGTATGTATTCCCTCTCCAGAGCTCAGATGGTGCTTATTTTTGTGCAGCTCTTTCCTTCCAGGAGTGGGGAAGAAGGGAAGCTGGATGACGAACTGCACTCAGTCTTTCCCCCTCCCTCCTCAAGCACTGTATGTGAGCAAAGCTAAAACGTATATGCGTTTGGGGAGGAATGTGTGCCGGAGTAGGAGTTACCAGCGAGGAGGATGGGAGGGTGCCGTATGTTCTTCTGCACTGCAGGTTTTACTCTTCCCATTAGACTTGTTCTGTAATCCTATTGATTCCTTGTCAAAAAAATTTACTTGTCTTGCAGTACTTGGTCAGTATTGTCGAAGATTTGGCTATTACTGCTTAGTGTTGCTATCTTTGCGGTTATTGGGATGTAAGCACCGACTTATCTGAGGAAAGCCTAAGTCACCTTGTTCTTTGTTATTAATGTTAGATGATGGATTTTCCTGAATTCAGATCTAGGTCAGTATTTATTTATTATTATTCTTGGTTTTTTGGATACTGCATATTGAAAACCACATACCTGAAGCACATATTAATCACCCAATAGAAATTTTTGGTATGACATTAATGTTACAGTTGCTTTTTGCTGCCAATTTTTTTTTTCTGCCTAAGGAGATGTTAATGCATGAGGCCTTTTTAATTCTGTTTGTCTTTCTACTTGACTCTTGTTTTATCCCTTTTTAAAATGCTAACTAGGAATCTGAGTTTCAAAGTTCTCTACAAATAAACACAAGCAACCTTTCTACATACTGAAGACTTTCAGTTGCTGTGTTGCTACAGGCTATTCTTCTATACATTTGGAAAATTCACCCCCCTTAATTCAGCCAGGCATCAGTACTTCCACCACATGTTATAATTAAACTTAACCTACCTCATGATCAAGGATATTTTCCTCCTTAATACCGAGTAGCATTCTTCGTTGAGACCCTCTGACAGTGTTCTCATATATGGCACAGTGGGAAAGCATCACCGTGTCAAGGTTATGTTGCTTCAGTGCAGGTTATAAAAGAATCATAAAATCAATGAATTCATAGGCTTCTAGAGCGAGATAAGAAACCTTGTGCTCATGTAGTCTGACCTGTGTAGTGCTGGACACAGACTTGAATTCATTAGATGGTGAACTGTAAGGTATAAAGAATAATAATTATTATGAGCTGCAAATTACATTCTAAAGCAGTGGATTTGATAACTAGTTAACTTTTATTGGACTGACCAGTCTTGAATTTTTAAAGAAATTATATGAATAAAGTAGTCTCTGCTCTGAGGTGGTTGACACAGCAAAGCTGCTGCAAAAATGAAGTGGATCATTGAAATTATGCTCTGGCCTGTGAACATCTGAACATTGATCTCATGCATGTTATTTTAAAATGCAAAGTGGTTTATAATTATGTTCTCTATTCAGTTTAGAAATCTTACAATTTTGTAGAACATCTTTGGGATTTTTCTCTTCAGAGAAAGTAAGTTTTCGCATAGCTTTTACTTCTGTTCAGAGATTTTTTTTTTTTCCTAATTCTTAAACAAGTGATAAGAATGCTTAAAAAATGTTAGGTTGTTAACTTTAACTAGAAATTAGATTTTAGATTAGTTCTTCAGTCTACAACTGAAGTCTTTTTCCCCACGCTGGAAGCACCTCATACATTGTGCCTTGATAGTTCTATATGGAGGAGGGAACTTAATCCTGCATCTTGATAAATAACAGTGCCTGGATATAATTTCTCTCGCACACTAACCTCCTCCTGTAAAGACTACTTCCATTGCATCAGTATACAATTTTTATGAACAAGTGATTAATTCCCTTTTTTTCTCCTTGAAAATTATACTGGTAAATACAGTGTGCCCCAGGTAAGAGTACTAAACGTTCTAAAACACTGTCATGTTTTTCACACATAATACTATTATGCATTCCAATTTCTATAAGGGATGTTTGCATCTTTGTTTTCTGTAACACATCATGGCCTTATTTATATTTCATGGTAGTTAAGTTCACAGTTTATGTGTCATTCAAACAAGGGAAAATACTAGGGGGGCAACAGCTGAATTTTAATAATGCATGAGGAAGTGAATTGTAATTGCAGTAGTTTTCCTAAAGCCATTTTAGTTGAGGATCTCTGTCAACAATCCCTTTGAATCTGTTATACATATGGACATTTTTTTACCTCTGAGTATTCAGAGGACATCTGATAAAGCTAACGTCTCATTTGCTTTAGACTTCAGAATCTATTTTCCATTTTCCTTCCATCTTGTAGGCCTCTGTCTTAAAGTTGGTGTGATTTTACACAAAGCATGAGTCAATAAAGAACTTGACCACTAAGTATGGCCATTCATACTACTGCTCTGCAGATTCTGGGCAAGATCAAGCAACTAATAGTATTTGTCATAATTTCTTAGTGTTCATTTCTACCTCTAGGTCTGTGCGTTTCTTTTGAGGGGGGGCTAAATTAAAGTTAAGGTTCTAGTTACTGTTCTCGTCTCATGCATTAGACCAAGTTGTTCATTGATGTCAACTAGCGCATCTCTTCTGTAGCCAAAAACTGCGGTGCAGGTTCGTAGAAGTGGAGACTTTGACACAGAATTCATGAAAACCTGACACAGTGTACGATCGTACATATGTGCCAAGAATGTTATTTTAACTGAGAATATATTGAATTTTGTCACTGAGGGTCATTATTGTTCTTGTTTTGGAGTCACAAGGAGTTTTCACAGAAACAGTAGAGTAAGCATGTATACAGTTTTGCGTCGCATCCAGTTATGCAGCAGCATCACATGTGAAACTTAGATTGGAGCACGAGGCATATTGTAGCATTCAGCCTGTAATGTTGAGAGGTAGCCTTTTTTTATCTCCCTCTGTTGGGATAAAATTTCAGACTAGTGATATAAGCACTGTATTTTTTTTTTTTTAAATATATGCCCCTAAACCAGAGAGGCCTCATGTTGATTGTGAGTGGAATTCATATTCCATATGCCTTAATATGACATTTCAGTTTGTACAGACTACAGTGTCTTTGCTTTGTGAATTCTAAGGCTGTCCACCTGTATAAGTTGTGTGCCGTCATGGCTAATTGTCATCTGCAAATTTTAATAATCCTGTCATCTCTTCTGCCATTTTCAGGTCCGTAAGTGAGAATGTTGAATAGCACCAGAGTTGGGACAGACAATGGGAGACACAAGTGTTTGAGTCATACCCTTTCAGTTTTGAAGTGGGTCATATAAATACCCTTTGAGTAGCAGTTATCCCACCCTATTCTTTATGTCCATCTTACGACAGTTCAATCTAGACCATGTTTTCTTGGCTTACTTAAGAGAAAGTCACTTAAAATAGTGTCAGCCTTGCTTCAAATCAAAACATATTTTATCTCTCATTCAAAGGTACGTTATTCTGTCACAGATATAAATTACTTTGGTTTGGCATGAGTTGTTTCTGACAAAGCCATCTTGGCTATTATTTAGCACCATATTAAAATTTCCTTATGTATATCAAAAGGTAATTTAACTGTGCAGTCAAATGTAAATAAGTTATTACTTTGTAGCAATAAGACTATCTAATATTACTGTGCTATTTGGTGGTCCAGCTTTGAAGAACAGAAGTGTAATGTATGAAATGCTAATTTCAGAATACCTTCAGTGTTAATGATTTGTTACATGAGAGCTTTAAACTCCTTAATGTCTTGTTTGGATTTCAACTCAAGTTTCCAGGCATTTACTCAAGTAGGTTGGTAATTAAGGTACTTTCTGGACGTAATTAGTGGAGCATACTGTAATTAATAAACTTGCAATCACTAAACGTAAAATGTGTTCTTAAAGTACTACAACTTGGATAATGAAAACATTTACAACCTATGTCATTCATGGAGAACAATAGTACTCCTTAATATATTTTGCAGTGAATCAGTGAGCTCTCTTCTTCTTCAGCCCCCGCTGCTGGCAGTTATTTTAAGATCAGAATTAATACTTATGTATATACAGCTCCTGTAAATCAGATGGATTAAAGAAAACAAATTTTTGACAGTGCTGAAGTTGAAGTACCTATTCCAAGGTGGGTTACACATCAGCTGTAAATGTCTAGCAGAATTCTCCTGTAATAAATTAAAGTGTTTATGAAAAGCCTGGATCACTTGCTAGCTAGTGAGTGTATTATTCTACTTGTTCTAGTCTTTTACTCATGTACGTAGCTGGACACACCCAATTAAGAAGTGGAAGAAGTGGAAGCAATCGTTTTTGTAGGCTACTATAGTTGGTTGAGAGCCAAAGGGGATGATAAAATGGAGCTAACATCATGTTCTCTGAAACTTTTTTTGAAAATTCACATACTTGAAGACAGTTTCTGACCAGCTGTTAAACTGGATGTGGAAGTGTGTGCATTCTAAAAGAGCTTCATGTTACCTCGTGGGATGTAGCCATGACTCATTATAGCTTTTCTGTTTTTGTTTTCTCGAAGTCACAACTTTGAAGGCTGGGTAATGGATTGGGTGGGCAGTTGCTATGTGAGAATTCTCATCTTCTTACCAGGTGATTTACGCCCTGAATTGTTCAAGTCACATTTACTTCTTTTTCTGCTTTTTCTGTCTAATCATGCAGGTCAAAATTTGCGAAGGGATCCTTGTTCATAGTCCCTACAAAAAAGGGGGTGGGCAACTGGTTGAGTTTTCCTTGGGCTTTTGGTTTCTTTTTTTTTTTTTTTTTTCAGAGGAGTTTGACTCTTTGACTTTGAAATCTTTGCACCAAAATAGTCCATTTATTGAGCTCGTGACAGCAAAATTTGTATCTACTTATAGCTGTGACTCTGTTAAACTATTTTAGAAAACTGATTTCCTGATAATTGAAACTTTGTATTTTTAGAGAGTATGTCTATCCCTACTTAATTTGTGCGTGTTACACAGAGAAATGTGCTAGAAATAATGAAGATTAAAGTTTTTTACCACCAATTATCTAAAGGTACAGTAAGCAACAACACATTCCTGAAAGTTGTCATAAGCACAAAGCTAACACAAACCCAAAGATTACTGGTCCTAGCAGTTGAGGGAACAATTAAAAACATTAAAGATGTTGCTGAGAAGCTGCTTTTTTTATTTTTTATTTTCTCTTTTCTTTTTTTATTCTCTTTCCCTTTCCCCTTTTTCTTTTCTAACTTACTGAAGAAGGTGTTGGGGAAAATACCTCAACTTTTTAAAAAATCAAAATAAGGGGATGTAGAAGATACTAATGTAATTACGTAAATTGGGAATATGGCCAAATTCAGAATACTCTAAAGTGTATTTACTCTGTCGCAGTAATAGGATTTACAAGAATTTCAGAAAAGAGCACAAGAAAGTTTAGGAAATCACTGGTGTGTTGTGGAGGCTTGACAATACTTTTGTGTCATGAGGAGCTTTGGTTAATTGTTTCTACAGTTAACTTTAAAAATAAAGTACAGTTGGTTGTAATACTCATTTGCTATTGCTCTGCTTTCTCAGTAATGCTAGAGAACTCCACAAATGGAAAAAAGAGAATAACAAAAATTACATTACTATTATTTTTGTAATAAACTTTGTAAGAAAAATCGTTAACCGCTATTAACTTCTTTGCTCATGAGAATATTAGGCTACATATGCCTGCATTTATGAACAAGGACATGCCAATATGCGTTTTGTCTCTTGAAAATAGTGAAGTACTGATAAATCCAAATGGTATTAATTGTAGTAAGGTGTTAACCTGGAAGTATTCTTGTATATTCTGCAATTTACTTTTTTCAAGTAGATCTTCAACCGCCTTTCAGTGGTTATTACCAGTTTCAGAGGCATTGATGACCTTATATATGAAAACTTGCTAGGTTAGAGGAAAAAAATGGATTTTTATCAGGAGGTGAATTACTATCGCTTTACTGACTTCTTACACAATTTATTAAGTAAGACAACAATATTTTAACAATGGCATCATTTTAAAAATAAAACTCTTTGTCATGCTTTAATATGCCCATAATGACAAGACCTGGCTGGCATACATGGTATCAAGAGGTCAGTGAAAGATGACTTTTGGTTATAGCTTAAGTGCGCAGAGATTACAGTTTAACTGAGTAATGCAGTAATTTTGTTATATTCTTCAAGGTTAGGAATTTTATAGCAGTTACCCAGTACTCAGTTCAGTAGGTTCCCTTTCATAAATAACTGTCATAATGGGCCCTGATAAACAGAGAAATCGTGAGTTCTTGAACAGATACCTCCTGATCAAATTTGTTCTCATGAGCAATAAGCATTAAAAGGCACTTTAAGTTATGCATATATATAAAATTCATCCTCAGTTGCTGACTGCTGCAAGTTAACCTCAGCTGTGTGCTTGTATATGACATAAGTGATGTCACGCTCTTTATCCAAATGACATTGTCACAGGAAATAGCTATTATTAGCCCAAACATTGCCCTTTTAGGGAAATGGAACCTGATCCTGCCTATTTGAGTTTACATAGATACAAGTCCCTGAAAAGGTCATGCCCTTTTATTACAAAATCTTCTGCCTCTCTTTTTTCACTTGAAAAAGCAAGTGAACATCATCTGAAAGTAATTATGCCCTCTGTCTTGCAGATGACCCAAAAAAGTATATAACCCCCAAGAAAGTTATATAAAGTCTCTGATCTAGTGTTTTTATGGAAAGGGATATCATATTATGTGTCAGAACAATTTCACAAAGTTCGGAGGTGTTGTGAGGAATTACGAGAAAATTTGTGTAGGGCCAACCTAGGGTTCAATTAGCTTGAACCCAGCTATTTGGAGCTGTGAAGTCAGAAATTTCTGCAAAAGTTAAGGATCTGTATGCTAAACATACAATTTGATGGTTGTTTTTGTTAGGATAGGGTATCTGACATTGAATGAGGTGTAGGAAAATAGGTATTCCTTTTGTCTGTAGCCATATAAGAGAATGGATCTGACTCTGAAAAATGCAAATTATAGGTTTTTCTGGCTTGAGGTCCAGCTGGTTTTTGTACCCTCTTGAGACTTT
Source organism: Dromas ardeola (assembly GCA_013398915.1). Lineage (NCBI taxonomy): Eukaryota > Metazoa > Chordata > Aves > Charadriiformes > Dromadidae > Dromas > Dromas ardeola. The sequence continues at coordinate 255,520 of VYZM01016696.1, read as the reverse complement.
TTAAATGCAATGTTAAGACATGTAGTAGAAAAAAGGCTGAGCATTGAAAATGCTGTTTTCAGTTTTCCTTAATGAAAAGCATGCTATGTTGTGGGGTATAAATCTCTTTGAAGAGTCATCTTAATACACACTGATGAAATTCAGCACTTTACTGATGCTTGAGCCAAAACAAGATCCTTTAATAAAAGAATTGTTCAATCATTATTTGCAGAATGAAATCATTTGCAGAATGAAAGATGATACCCTATATAGTATAGTTTA
>VYZM01016696.1:231149-255253 GCA_013398915.1 Dromas ardeola | reverse complement strand
TTCAATTCTCATTGCCATTTTTTTGGAATGGATGCATAGGACTGTACAACGCTTAGGCCCGGAGAAGAAGCCTATGTATTTTAGGATTTATTCTTAGATTATCCAATCATGCTTTGATCCCTGAGAAGGTTAAAGAATATTTTATTGTCCTTGAGATTTTTGTATGTAGGCAGTCACAAGCATTTTCCCTGATGTAATGATTCAACAAGCAAAGTTCAAATGATCAATAAGAAACCATAATTTCTGCAATGCTGCCTTATGTGCTCTGTCAGCAAACAAGGAGAGTGAACAAGGATTCATCACCTCCCTAGAGAAACAGGACAAGTCAGTAGGGCAAGTGTAGGATTTTTTTTTTTTTTTGGCTGACATCAGATCATAGGAATCCTTGCCATACTTTGTCTTATGTTTGCCAAAAAAAATAAGAAGTTGCAATTTGTCATCCTAGAAAAGTACATTTTTGAAATACAGTTTAGATAGTGCATTTCATCTTGTCAAAATAAAACCTTTTTTTTTTTTTTTCCTGTAACACTCCTTTTTATATCACAGGGGTGAACACAAAGGCCAACTACTTAGTATATTTTTGCTAACAGATCCCTCTCCAGCGAAGAGGCTCATAAACCAGGATTTAATTCAGAAAAGAAAATAAGCCTAAATTCCTATAACCTATAATCAGTATAATAGTGAATTTTTGTTCAGATCGATGATAAATGAGCTGATACTCTAGTACTTTAATATTAGTATCAATGTCTGAAAGGATACCTAGGATCAGATGGGTAAAGAATGAACAAAATATCTAAACCCTTCTTAAATGACAACTGTCCGTTAGGAACAAACAAACATAATTTTATTGCAAACAACAGAGCCACTGCTTCTGTGGCTGTCCTGGGTATGTGAAGGGTGTCGTAATTTTTTTTTTCACTAGGCTTAGTCAATAGATAGAAGGCCTGTAGGAGAGATACCCATTGGAAAATCAAAATCTGGATCTAGAATCCATCAAGAGGGTCAGAACTGTACCTGGGGTGGCTGGAAGCTGTGGGTGATTACAGATGATAGCATGATTACAGTGTGTTACTGACTTCTACAGAGGTCAGTAGCTAGAGGTTAGAAGATGTAGTGTTTGTGTAACTAAAAAGCCTTTATTTGCTTATTAATCTTCTTACGACTTGAAAAGTTAAACTGTATGTTATTGTTTCTTTGGCTTAAAGCTATCTATGTGTTTCTGCATAGAATGAGGTGTTACGAGACAGCTTGCTGTGGGGTGGTAAAAAGCTGTCATGTTTCTACAGTTCATTTATTTTGTATGTACGTATGGGTTGTAGAGCAGTCCTCCCTGTCTTGACCCTTTCACAGCCTGCTGACTGAATGTATTCCATGCTTTAGACTGTGTTTTGGTGTTAAATAATTGTCGATACCTGCTTTTCAGTAAACCTCTTGTGTTTTAAATATATTCAGAATTTGTCTCAGTTGGTCTGATACTAGACCAACTGATGCTGGAGTCAGAACCCCTAATCAAATGTTTATTATTTCTTGTAATAGTTAGAGGTTTGTGAATATCCCGCATACTTCCACCCCCAGAAAACCCAAAGAGCTAACTGTGCAAAAGCACTGTTCAGTAGCAAACCTTTTAATGGACTATGGTTAACCATGCTGTTAAATGGGCTTTTTTACAGTGGTTCAACCACTGATGATTTTTGTGTAAAGCTTCCCCTCTAGAATTCTGCCAGAAAATAATAGTGTGAGAAACTTGAAAATACTCTGACTACTACATGCTTATTGTTTGGCTGAAGCCAACTTTAGAGATGTACTCATAGGTCATTTTTGAGATTGTTTGTTGCTGACCAAAATTGTTTGTTTTGCATTTAACTTCCAATAATCAGTACTAATAGAACAATTCAAATAGATCAATTTATTATATGACAGTGAAATAGATCCAAGTCAGGAGAGACCATTAAATCACTTAACTCTGCAATAATTTAATCTCTGCAGCTTGACTTTATTTCAACTAGAGCATTTTATCTTGAAGAGATGTGCCACAGTCAGGACCGGGATCCAGATGTCTGTATGTCAGGGAACTGTCAGGGTGAAATACGCCCTTGCATGCAGTCTGGAGGAAGAGTAAGGTGAAATCCTACAAAGATTAATGCTATTGATCTTTGAGAAATATTCCCGTCAAGGGAATAGTCTGCCAGCCATTAGAGCATTCTCTGTGGCTTAAAGAGGAAGAGATACTTGATCATTTTCCCTTGGCATCTATCTGATGTTTGGTAAGAATCTGTGAAGCCAGTTGTGAGTTGGATAAGAATATAATTTCTGATCTGATGTAGGCAGAGGTTCCTAAGTTAAAGTACGGATTTAATTAGTGCTGTACCATAGACCTGCATGTGGTATGAGGAGGTAGAAAGCAAAGCAAAGCAGAGCTGCTTTTGTTCTCAAAAGCTGCAAGAGAAGATCTGTGGAACACATGGTTTCACAAATACACACGCATGAAGGCTAAAAGGAGGCACTAAAACCATATTACTCTCTTTCACATTTTTGTCCTTCTCACCTGTTATTCACTACTGCTGTAGACTTTCTCAGGAAACATGTTTTTTCATGCCTTCGGAAGTATTTTGTAATGCACTCTCTTTAGAATCCATTACCTTTTGAAGAAACGTTCCTTGGTAAGTAAAGAAAGACTAGAGAGTTTAAAAATTAATCTTGTATTTTCATTTACCTTTAATTTTCTCTGGAATTGTAGAAGTTGTTTTGTCTGGTTAGTTGACTATTAGTAAAAATAAACTCGAGGGGAGAGAAGGCAAGGAAGGTGTCAAAACCAGCTGAAGGTATAGTTGAATATAATCTATGGTTACAGTGAAGGGTTATGGTAGGCTTTTCAGTGGAAAAAAGGCCAATTTGTATTTCCAATGATTAAAGCACATAGCTTTTATTTAATTTTGTAGTAAGGCTTTATGTTATTTGTTTTAATCCAGCTTCATAATGAGCAGCAACATGTCATCAGAATTAGTACATAAATTAGATTTATTTTCTTTGTTTCGCCCTTTTAGTATCAAGCCAAAGAGAGCTGGGCACTCTTTTTACCTTTTCTCAATCCGTGGCTCATCTTTTTCAGTTTGGCTTTTGGGATGCTGCTGTTTGCCTCCTCCTTCCCAGCTGTTCACTAGAAGATTCAGGACTGAAGCCAATTCATTTGCTTTCCTACTTTATTACCAAAAATGGCAAAATTTTGCCAATGTTGTCATTTTCCCACTTCAATAATAGATAATAAAGTTGCACGTGGGAATTTTTGCATATCTTCAATTTTTTGAGTGTGGGTGGAATGCTATTTCAGGCTCTTACTCTGAAATGCTAAAACATGAAAGACTGTATTATGGTGGGGTTTTTTTCCATGATAACCAATATTTTTAGCTTATTTTTGATTCATCTGAATCCGAGATAAGTTATCAGAGGCACAGAAAAAAATGGTCATGTGTATGCCTTGGGTTTCCTTTCTCTAAACACCTTGGGAAGACAAAGTGTTTGAGACACTTGCTCTGTAGAGAAGAGAGGGGCTAAACCCCCCCAGCTTCTGGGCAATCTGTGGTTTTTCTTTTTGCATTTCACCAGAGGAGGAAGTTTCTTGACATCAGTTGTAATTGAGTTTGATAGGAACTAATTTATACATGTGAAGGACAAATTCTATTGAATTTAAAGACAAGTTAGTACTATATTGTACAGGGTGTTTTGTTGTAATTGTATTTTTAAATGTGGTATAGCTTTATTAGAAAACGTTTGGACAAAATTTTTTGTAAAAGACAAGTGGAGACCAAAAATCTGTTCAGATTCCTATACTATAGCCAGGGCCAGGTTTGGACATTGTGGGGAATTACTAAAATAAATTATCTGGAAGTAATAAACTCTGACACACCATATTGCTGGTGTGAAGGGATCTGTAGTCTTCACACCAAATGAACATTGAATAATGTAGCATGTGTGTACCTTCCTACTCCAACTTCGCAAAGTAATCATATGACTTCCACTGTTCCTCCTTCAAATTAAGGTTGTCTCCACCCTTTATAATGAAAATATATGTGGCTATAAACCAGTTTTGTTTAGGAAAGACTGTGAATTGTGTTGCTATAGATTTTAAGGTGAAAGGGGAGTATGACATATATGACTCAAGAATTCCTGCAACTATACATATAATCTCCAGGAGCTAAAGGACATTTGTGTAGAGGAGATGCAATTTGATTTAAAGAATTAAAAAACAAAACAAAACAAAAAAAACAGCCAACCAAATAAAAAAAAAAAAAACAAAAACAAGAAAAAAGAAAAAAATATTAACTAACCTACCCATTCATTTATTTTTTAGGTTGTTGGATTTTTTTTTAAGGCAGAAAATGTTCCTCTTTTGTTCCTTGCCATCAGTAATGGGAGCTCATTGTAATGTAGGCATACCCACTATCGATTGTGGATATACTCCTGAAAAATGCAATGCATAGTGTTTTGACAGATAGTAAAGCAACTTTCCCTGTTAAAGTCAATGTAACAGGGTGCAGATGTGTGTGGGGAGTTCAGATGCACAGGGGAAATACCTGTGTTGTGGAGGATGGACATGCAACAGCAGGGTTTTCAGGATTGTCAGTTGGAGGAGGTACTGGCTTAGGAGCAGCTGACTTCTCTGAGCAGGCTATCACTCCAAAAGAAAGAGCTCAGCTGCTTCCTATGTAAGATTGATTGCCCGATTTTCATTTATTACTGCGGGCATTTTTGCATTCTTCTACATTTTCACTGTGCATTTCATCTTCCTCAGAATAATCGAGATCAATTAAAGCAGTCGGCAATGAAAAAATGAACACGGGGGGTTATTACAAAGATTAGCAGCAATATGGGGTTTTAGGTGTTGGCTGACAGAAGTCCAAAAACAACCATTTGATGAAACAGATAGAGGAGTGTTCATTTACCACTTTACCACTAAACAGTCGTGTTACTGGGAAGCATCAGCAATTAGATGTTAGGATAATCAGGAGTTAGTGCAGCACCCTTCATTTTGGAACACATCTTGGAGGGTAACATACCTTTTAAATACTTCTCTTAGCATTCCCAGTCATGTTGCTGTGTTAATATTTCATGTTTCTGAAATCAAATGCCTTTTTGAGGTAACAAATAAATCTTTTGGCCTCCTAAATGTATTGACTGAATTTCAATTTTCCTTCTAATAGCTTTGTTAAAATACATTAGATACCATTTAAAAATGGTAACATGTCACAGCAGTATGTAATACAAGAAAAAGACTAGGGTACTGACTGACTGTATAGGATTTAACCTTTGTTTCTAGAACTTTTCAGGTACCACATTTAAACTTTAAAAGGTCAAGTTTTAGAGGCTATCTAGTTTGGATTTTAAAGAAGGGATTGGATGCTGGAAGAGGATATGTAATTTATTCTCTCCTGGAAAAGGGAAATGCTTGTCTGATAATTTCATGAGGTGATCAGAAGACAACATTCTCCTTCCACAGAATATTGCACCTCAACATAGTTCTTTAGGTTACAGATTTTAAGCAGCTGATATATGCGCTAAGGATGATGTACTGTCGTGTCAATCAGCCTTTAGTCTGCGAGCCACGTGCAGCCCCTCAGGACACTTGACCCAATCTGATATCTGCTTCTGAGAACTCGCTGCATGCCAGGCCATGTGGTGATGCTTCCTCTTCCTTATGGCTAGTGTCTTTCGTGATGGTCTCTAGTGCTTCCCCAATACATCACCATGCACAGGCTTTTTAATTATGTTGCATGCATAAACACAGACATACACTCACACACTTTCCTGGTGTCCCAGACATGCCTGATAACCGTGCGTGTGCTGAGTCTACTTCATGATCAGCACAGATTTCTCAAGAGCAAGTCCTGTCAAAGCAGCTTAGTTTCCTTCTGTTGAAGGGTGATCAGTTTAGTGGACGGAGGAGTAAAAGGTGCGGTCAGATATTTTGTCTGTGATACTTTTACCTGTGATATTTTCAAATTCAAACTGAGGAAGGATAATCTAGATTAAACTGCTACAAGATCAATGCAGAACAGTTTGGAAAGCCATACACAGTGCTGATTCCCTTCTGAAATGGAAGAACGTATCAAGTGAGTTTCTGCAGGAATTTGCCCCAAGGCTAGCAGTATTCAGTGTTTGCATTAATGATCTGGATGATGGAATACAAAATATACTTACCAAATTTACAGACTGCACCTATCTAAGAAGGATTAAGAGGTCTTGTAGGGACAGAGTTAAAATTAAGAATAATCTTGAGAAATTGACTTGAAAAAACAGGATGCTATTGAAAAGGAACAAGTGTAAGGTACTGCATGAAGAAAAAGGCAAGAAAAGGATGGGTATATAGTAGAAATAGCTATGTGGATAGTAGACGTCCAGAAGGGGATTTTGAGGTTATAATGAGTTACAGGCTGAATGTCAGCCATGTCAAGCAGGTATAAAGGAGGAACTGGGAGGTGTGAACAAAAGTATAGGTTGTTAAACAAGGGTATGGAGCGACCCTTGTACTCTACTCAGCCCTGTGGGTTCTAGTAGTGAATTCAACACGTCAAGAAGGATGTGGACAAACCTCAGAGACAGTTGGGTGGGGAGCAATGAAAACTAGACTTAGGAATAACAGTTTGGGTAAATTTCTGCTAGTTGTTTGTATTTTTAGCTGTAGATACAGTTGTTTAGAGAAGGACAGTAAACTTGAACTACTTCTTGAGATCTTTCCAATCTGTGTGGTAAATTTAGTAGCTTCTTGGAAAAGTCAGATGATGTGGTGTCCTGGAACTGACACCTGAACAGATCATCCAGCATCCTGATTGCAGTGGATGCACACATACGAGATAGCTCATGTGAATGGATGTGAGGGACAACTCTCCAGCAAGTGTCATGTCTCTGACACACACAAGAATGCTAGCGTGTGTGCTCTAGTCTTCTCATAAAGTAGGGAACATGGCCTATGGTCCTCTCCTGCACCTGTGCAAAGGCACGTTGCCCACCCAGCCAGAAAGGCTGGGCATCCCTGCATTGCTTTATAATTTACAGTTGACATGACGCTCGCATGTTTAATGCATTTGAAGTTTCACTAATGGAAAATACTTGCTACTGTAAACAAAGTAAATCACCTTGTTGACAATACTATATTTCACACTCAGATAAGTTTGGGAATCTTTTGGCACACTACTTGTGTGAGCCGACACAGGCAGGATGCAGGAACAGCCACAAAACCATGGATGAAATGTAAAGACTAAATTTATTTTCGTTACCTCACAAACCGGGGGATCTCTGAAGCAGCACCGTGGAGCTCGGTCCATGCTAGAGAATTTTTGAACCTCCTGCTTTCTCCTGTATATCAGGGATTCACGCAGGCGTGGTTTACTGCTGTGGTTTGATCTTTCTCGCAGCAGGGCAGGAATCTCAAGCATGTTCTATAGGGTGCCTCTAAGTGTATCACAGCCCTATGTTATCTAAACACAGATGTCAAGCACACAAGAGTAACCAATGGTTATTGTGATACATGTGTTTTTCTACACCCCAGCTGCAACACTTGAGCATGTTTACAATCCTCACCAATCTTCTGTTATTTTCCCACACTACTTTATGTGAGTGCAAGGACATTCAGTACCAGCAGTTCGTTCTCTCACTTACGTAGGCCAGCAGCATGCTTTGAAGGTTAAAAAAAAAAAAAAAGAGGGAATCATTGTGGTTTGTCAGAATGCTGAAAATCTGCATGATGACTTTAACTGTTACCTGGAGCCCTCTTACCTGCAATGTCATCATTGGCTGGCTGTGATAAGCAGAGCACAAAAGCAATCAAGATAACATTTGTGTAGGATAGAAGATGAAGAAATTTTTAAAAAGAACTAATAAATGAAAATTTGCTGGAGCAAAAAAACATGTCAGGTTTTAAATTAAGAAAACAAAAATGATAAAATAATTGCTGGTTGGACTGATGAAATGCATATTATGTGGAGCATTTGTGAAACAGAGCGAGGAAGAATTTATGCTCTTGGAAACAGAGAATGGTGACTGGGAAAAGGACTTTCTATCGACAAGTGATGCAGAGATCCAAACTTGAATATTTTCCCAAGTAAAAGTATATGTTTCAGCAATGCTAGTCCTTCAGAAACATATGCAAATCTGCATGTTTAAACTGTGAGTTGGTATTTACTAAAGCTTTTAAATTAGAGCATTAGGTTGAAGTACGGTGCAGATTTGTGGTTTGCCGTGACTCTGTGCATGTGTGCATGTCTAAGGGATGCTCTGCACACATCGTTAGGAATAATCAAAGAGAAACACTGTTAGTCTTTTGAGGGGTAATGTTCTTTTAAGATACCACAAATAATTTGGAGAGATCCAGTCAGGAATTTCTCTCAAAATATTTGTGCTCTACCCACGCCACCCACTCACTTGCTTAATATAAGATTCTGTTGAAAAGATTGCAATCAGATGTAGAGATAATAGAGTCATGTATAGAAAGGGTAGACTATAGCTCACATCTTAGGATTTTAAATACACGTTATGGGTAGATAATTTTTGTGTAAGATGGTTAACACTTATAACCTAATAGGTTTTCAATTTCTACATCAGAGATTGTTTCTTGAAAATATGAGTAGTACTGGAAATCAGTGAGGGTGGACACAATACTTCTGGAGGTTGAGTGGAGCTGTGGAACTTTAGCAGTAAGGCACAATGTAAATTTATACATAAAAATGTCTGTACGCTGCAGAACTTAACACTTGCGGTAACACAATATCATACTATATTCATAAGTTGAAGGGGACAATAGACAATTTCCTTCAGCTGTCAATTCCCCAAATCTCTCCCTTCTATCAGCTGTACTATTTCTCCAATAGTGATAGTGTCATTATGTTGAAACTGGAATTGTACTTTTTTGATCTTAACTTGTTTAGCATGTGACAGCGTTATTAAAAATGTGTATGCCATACCAGTGATCCACTTGAACACAGATAAAGGACAGCATTACATACCGAAGATCTGTTTCTGGGAATTCCTCTGGACTTCTATTAAAAATAAGAATTCATTGGATTTCAGTCGTCAGACATTTTGGCAACAGCCCATGATTTAAATGACATTTTGATCTCTGTTCAGGATATCTGGCTGACCAGAATACTAAGACTACTTTTTAACATTTATCTTGGTAGTTAGAGGTACTAAATTATGTATGTATCTTGTAAAAGATAAAATATTAATTTCATTTTCTCAAAAAATGAGTACCTAGCATCAAATGAAGGCTTATTAACTCATGTAGAGCCTATAAAAGACCTTGTGCATTGTTGTATGTATCTTTTAATATCTTTACTTTCTGTCAGTCCATGTGGCTTTAATGACTGATATATAACTAGGAAAATACAATTTTTAGCTGACATGTGTTGTCAACTGTCATGTATTGTCTAGTCCTTGTGTGAGCTGTTACAAATGTGTTTTAATGGATCAGTTCATTCAGAGATGTTTAATCAGATCAGTTCTTTGCATTCATGATAAATCAATAAACATCTCTTTTGATCATGTACGTTACCCAAGTTTCAAGCAGAAGGAAAGCAACTACCAAGACTGAGAAACCTTGATGCATCTTCCAGAGATTCCCTGTGACAAGTTTTGTATTTACTGCATATTATTTCCAGGTGTGCATAGCAAAAATGCTGTTGCCATTCTCTGGGATGCTGTATTTTCTGTTTGGAGCTGAGGGATTGGTGTTTTCAGTAAAAGTTTACCTGAGTTTGGTCTGTCCCTCTACATTAGATAAGTCTATAATCTGCATTGCCAGAATTCCTTGCAGTTCCTGTTGCAGTTATCCCTACAGCACCTTTGTGACAAAGGTGAAGTACCAACATCTGTGGTTTGCAGGTGAAGAACAAGAGGCTGAGAGAGATATCATGGAGTAGATTTATAATGCTCCTAGGTCTTGCTGTGAACAGTAAGGGTTGCGGCAGTGGGGAATGTGGTGTGGGGCTACAAGAATGGGGTTTGCAATGCCATTTTTGTCATCTAGGTTCTGCACTCAGTGAATTAAGCACCTAAGAATGAGATTTGCAGCAGAGAATGTCAGTATATAAAAACTGAACCTCAGCAGATCTTTGCAGCTCTTCTAGGGGTGGTTTTGCTGGGATTCACCAGCTGATACCTTTCCTGAGCATAAGTACCCTCGGCTTCCTTCTTGGCATGGGTGACTGCTTGTTTAACTACACAAGTGATGAAAAAAAGGAAGGTGCCGGTGAAGCAGTGTTAAAGCTCTTCTTGAGGAAGTGGGAATGAGGGCCAGGGTCATCCTAAACCTGAAGGGCTTTGCCCTGCATCTCGTTTGAGAGGGAGTGACCTGCTCCTGAGCACCAGGCAGGGCTGGGGTGATCTCATGCTGCTGCGGCTGCCGATAGGCTTGGCACTAAGGCATGTCAGTAGCTGATCTTCTACAAGCTTATTTACTTGTGCAGACAAGGCAATTTGTTTGTGCTTAGAGGTTGGATCTACTTAATAAGGGTGATCTAGGCCCAAGGGATGTGATATTCGTGGGTCAAAGGAAGAATAACTGTCCTTTGTCAATTATGTCTGTTGTGGACAGTGTATTGGGAAGTTCTGGGTTTGGCTCATTTTTTGAATTTAGATGTCAGTGACTTGCTGAAAATCCCATCTTAAACTGCTGAGTCTGAACTCTTGTCAATGGATTGATTTTTTCTCCCTATGACTTAAGCCATTGAAAGAACTGCTGTTTCACAGACTGTTCATTAACTGTGCTGCGATTACTTCTTACTCAAGAATGGTTGAAACTGATTTTAAAAATAAGCTTGTCCGTACTCTGGTGACTTAAACTTGCAAAAGGGGAAGGGACAGCAAGCAGCATCTTTCAGTATTGCTTCCTTTCTGCTGCTGCTCTGGCTGCAATGGAGAGGCAATTTAGTTAGGCTTTTTTTTTCCCTTTTTTTTTAATCTCCCCTTTTTCTGCTACTTAGAGTTATTTTTTAAAATAGAAATAGAGAAGGCAGAAGCAGTGATTGCTGCAGGGAAGTACTATGGAAACCTGTCATGATAACAGTTTTAAATGAAAGCGAATTTTCAGCTGTTTAAAAAGTCAAAGTATTTGTCAGATTCTAGTGTCTCCTCTAGAGGCAGAGTAGGAGAGGAAGGAAGTGTATAGAGAGAGAGGTGTTGAGAGGAAAATATATATTCTTGCTTTTTACTGGGGCAAAATGCATTCCTGGGCTCAGCCTTGCAATTAAATATCCTGCAATGTTTTTATTATCTGGGACCTAAAATCGCCCAATTATTTAATGTGTTATAATAGTGCGCTAGCAGTATTGTCTTTCATGGTTGATTAGACACATTTGCTATAAGGTCTAGCTTGTAAGTGTTTTTGACTGTTTTTCTTTTTAAAGAAAACATGGGCAGATGCTTCCCTTCTTGGACGGAATTATTCACAAAGCTGAAAAGAAGTTACTGGTGGTGCATACAGCAATAATTAAATGAATGTGCCTTTAGCATACATTTCAGTAGTGGATGACTGTCCATATTTTCCAGATGGAAAATGAAAAGCATGATGTGAATGTGTATTAGATCCAAAGTCACTTGGTATTTGTTTTCTGTGCCCTTGCTAAAGAAAACACCATCAAATGCATTTTGTTGTTAGTAAAGCACGCAGAAGATAAAAAAATTACATGAATGTGGTACTGCTAGTAATGTTATGACTGATTGATTCACTTTGGTCCCGTTACATTCCCAGTGCCTTTTAATACTTGCTAGTTGTTTCAGCACTATGCTGATCCATAATAGTGTAAATACGTGTGTGTGTGTATATATAGATGTATATGTGAACGTGAATGTTTTTGAATTAAAATAAATGTTTGGAATGCCAGTGATCAATCACTTAAATACAGCGTCCAATGGCACTGCCTAGGGATATTCTGAAAACGTGCAGTGAATTCAAATACCAAAGTATTTCATCTTCCTGCAGTCACTAAAGTTCCTGGGCATGTTTTGTAACGTTTGTTGGTCACGTTCATTGCTACTAGAAGTCTTGGAAAGCAATATCTAGTAAATAGAGAATACATAAAGGAGATTTTTTTTTTTTAATTTAAAAAATAGTGCTTTTCTTAAAGGATTATTAAGAAAAAAAGAATAAAAAGACTTGGTGGAGAAGTAATTCTAAACTAATAGATTAATCTTTTATGCTGTGTAAATGTAGAAAAATAGAGGCTTTCTTTTAAAATTAGCAGAGGTTTTATTTTCACATTTTGACTTAAGTTTTTACTGCTGAGTTATAAAGCCTTGAAAATAATATGTATGGTTGTGGTCTCTTGTCCTGTGAGATCCTGATCTTTCAGATTTTGATGTGTCTGCGTGCATTCATTAAAATACGTATACTGAATTAGAAACAGATTATGGGATTGTGCGATTTTGCTTTCAGCTGTGATACAGAAAGCTTTGTATCACTTTGCCATTGTGCACTTGCCCTATATAGAGGTAATTTAGGAAGCTTAATGCAATTGATATCCAACTGTGACACAGTATTTTTGTAAAAGTAAAATTCTTCACTGATCCTAGCCTGTGTAAATGGTTAATCAAAGTGGATTGACAGATTATGTGTCTGGGTTTTTCCTTTTTTTTTTTTCATGTGGGTGTCTGTGACTCATAAATGCAGAATTAGACCAAAAATCTGTGACTGGATAATGGAGTATTTGCAAGTACTTTACTGCACTTTTCGGTGCAGCACAACAAATAGCCTGCACTTTCCGGTGTTTATTTGTAAGGATTTATTATTCTGTGGCCCTGCTAATCCCATCATTTCTGTTCCTGTTTTTATGATAGTGCAAGAAAGTGGTTTATAAATAGTTTCTATAAATGGGTATTCCTGAAAATACATCTGATCTGAACAATATTTTTACCTAACTGGCTTTTATGGTAAAGTAATAGGTGAAAACTGAGAAGTCATTAATGTTTTATATCCCTTCACTCTGCTATGAATCATCACTTAGCTGTTTGCCAAAATCTTTGTGTTCTGTTTAGTGACAATTTTATATGAGAATCAGCTGGATAATTTTTAAATTCACTCCTGGTCCTTTTCTTTGAAGATTCATCTTGGTTGATTTGGCCAGTTGCCAACAAAACGTTAAAACTAAATCTTCCGCTGTAGATGACGTTTTAAATACGTATTAATTTAGAGCTCGATAGTGCTTTTAGAAGAATACAGATAGGTTTACTGGTCAAAAAATTGTAGATATTAAATGAATTCTAAGGAATTAGCAGCTATGCATTGTGTGTGTTAGGGGAAAAAAATGTCAGAACACCTTAGAAAGCTATCAGAAACCACCTCGTGTGTTAGATCTTCCCATTGAGACTAGTTATTTTGAAATATGAAGCACTTAGTTTGGTTTCATACCAATTAGTAAATGTCATTTGTGATCACTAAAAAATTATTCCTCATAGAATATCCGTCATGAAAACACAGGAATGTTTAATAACATTGAGTTCAGCTTTCTTTGCAGACAGAAATGATTTTAAATTAGAGGCTGCTGCATAGTCTGCTTCTGTGTTCTGGTTGTCCATCTGTTTAGGTGGTTTCTCTGGACTGGAAACATGTCAACCATTATGTCTTGGACAGCTCTGACCGCATTGCAAAACTGTAACTGCACTAAGGCTAGATAATACCTATAAGGGCAAGAAAGTATCCGATTCTAATGCTTTTAAGATAATTAATGCAAATATGATAATTGATTCATCCATTCATATGCAGAGAGGCATGGGCCACTGCTATGAACAGCTCAACTGTGAAAGGGTTTGTAAATAAAATATGCTGTAGGGGAAGAATGGAGGAGACTGAGGACAGCATGTGTCAATATGGAAACTGGAAACTAAGTTTAGGAGTTGAAGGTAGCTCCAAAGAGAAAGATATGAATGGAAGGAGCTGTTACGAGAACAAGATTACAGAAGGGCTGGAGGATGGAATGGGAGATGGATAAGGTGGAGCTGTGAAATGAGGAAGTGGTGTTTGCCTTGCTACAGATCAAGAAAGGCAGGCTAAGATTAGATCTCTCTGAAAATAGTTGAGGTACGATTGGAATGAGAACCATAGAGGTTTTTCTTTATCATAAATTGCAGTGCTTTAATTACATGGGTCTAGTCTTTATAGAACAAGCTTAATCAAAACTGAAATAAGGTAGTCTTCTTCCAAAGTCCTTGTCCATTCAAGTGTTTTACAACAAATTGATTAAAATGATACCTGATTTGGTTTAAATACTCCAAGGTAAACAGCGTGTATGAACTTCTGCTAGGATTCCAGGGATGCAACTGAGCAGAGACTGACCCTGACTTTGGCTGAGTCTCTGTATAATCCATCCCAGTCTTCTTAATTGATACTTTTGTGTATCTGTCTCTCTTCAAAACTAAGGCTAAACTGAGGTTCTTTCTCTCCAGATAAGATAGTATGTTATTGTTAAATGCCTCTCCCAGACTGTAATTCTATTTGTGGTTTGTACTGGTGACTGTTGATTGTTAACAGGTTCTGAAATAATGCAATTAGGTGATCCAAGAAAAACATACAAAGCATTAATAAGCCACATCTGCATAGAGCAGGGTGAAAAATATGATCGACTAGCCATGATACTCATCTAAATAAGATAATATAATTCATTTTGCCTTTTTCTCAGGTTAAAAATCTGCTCTTTGTCTTAATCTCTGAAAAATGGGTGTTTCATCGTGTTCTTGATCTGCTACTCCATGCCACATTCTGCGTTGTCATATGTTTGGAGGTGTTCTTATGGTAACAAGATTTAAAGCTTTGTGTTAGCTTGAAATGACGTATGGAATTGAACAGTATGTTGCATTAGTAAGGAGAAATCCTGCATCAAAATGCTCCAGTTTCTAGGTAATGAATAATGTTCTCTGTGTGGAAGAAGTTACGCACTTTAGTTATGCTTCTCCTCTTTTATCTCCCTTCTTTCCTACTGCCCATATCGCCTCCAAAAAGTTCCTACTTGTGTGAAGGTTTCAAAATGCATTACTGGCATATAACTGAAGTGAAGGGTGGGGACTGACTTTTTCCAGTAGCAGAACGGGGTCCCGAATGCATGTGCTAGCTGCAGGCAAAACTAGGTGCAGTATTTCTTCTTCTTTATATGACTTCAGATTTTTTTCTTCATAGTAAAGTTTTTGTATAATATAGCTTTGCCCACTTATTTTTAAAGAGAGTACCTATTTATTTTTAAAAAGGCTATAGAAATATAGAATGTATTTCTTTAAATGTAGCATCTGTTACAGAAAGAGGTCAGTCTTGTCATCCCTCTTCCAGTGGACAAATTTACAAGAGGGCTTGGAAGACTGATATTGCTGTCAGGTAACACTGCTGACACTGAAGAAGTGTTGGTAGGTGTGTATACAGACTCTTGCTCTCTTTCAAGCTGACCTCAGTGAAACTCAATGAAAATGACTGCAAGAGTCTGTTGTTACGTTTTCCTGGAACTGTACGGAGCACTAGGAAGGGAAGATGGAGGAGGAACAGGATGTCTTCTGGGTCATTTGAACTAACCTGTCCCTGCCTTGCAAGGCCCTGAGCAGCCTGGTCTGGTAGACCCTCCTTTGAGAAGGGAGGTGGGTTAGGTGATCTCCAGCAGTCCCTGCCAACCACAGCTGTTCTATGATTCTGTGATTCTTCATCAAATTATCCACAGACCTGGAGTTTCCTGTAGGCGGGTGACACAGGGAATTTGAACTTTGTATTAAGAAGAAAAAAAATGTTTTTAAATGGGATCCAACAGCTAATCTGGCATTGATGGAGGTCTGTCTGTAGTTGAATATGAAAATAATAATTGAAAAGGATTTGAAATAAAGTAACTTTTTAAAGTTAAGTCATTGTAAATATTTGAGGGCACTTCAGAGCTGCTGGCAATATGTGCACAGATTCCAGAAATGAGATATTGTCACTTGCATAGGTAATTATTACCTTGTTGTAGAGACTAACAAGAGAACAAGAAAATCCAGATGGCTTTTGGTAGATATTTAAATCATTCAGAGCTTACAATTTAAAGGATATTTTGTCTGAAACTGGATTTTTTTTTGTAAACAGAGCAAAAAAATATTATAACCCTCCAGTAGCTAATTCCTATTCTTAATTGTTAAGACCGATTTAAAAGTAAAACCTGACATTTCTGTTTTATAATGGCTTTGTTCAAGCAGTTAACAGAGTGAGCACATACATAATGATATTGTGAGGTGGGAGAAAACATCTGGTCGGAAGCTGCTGTCCAAAGGTCAGAATTAGTAATGAGATTTTGTGTCCTTCTACTTCTGTGCTTCAATAATGGGATGTGAGTCAGCAGAAGCAAGTCAAGGTTGCACAAGGACAAGAGAGGTGCTACAGCCTTGCCCTCTGCTCTCTGACCTTCACTGGAAAGTGATAGCTGTGTTTTTAATAGAGAAGCCACATATTCAGATTAACTAGCTAACTGATTCGTTATTGATGAGGGCTTTAGAGATTGGTCAAGTTGTGTAAGAGGTGAGAGAAGCATTTTAAGAAGCTTGATTTGGCTCAGTTGCACCCATTTCCTTGTTGCCTGTTAGTTTCCATCATTTCATATGATTTATAATCTTTCTACACTCAAATACAGCATTGTAGGATGAAATTTGTAATTGTTAAGTGCTAGTTGATCTAGCTGATCTGTCCTCAGAGGTGCCAGACACTTTCTCTGAAATTGCTGTCACATTGATAGCCTAAGGCTTGGTAAACTTTGGAATATTGCTTGATGTTTCATGAGATAATTCTTTACAACAGTTCCTGATGCCTTTCTGTTCCATTAGCTCTTAGCCATCTGTTGCTTTGATTACACTATTATAGGGAATAAGTGTTTTGGCAGGCTATTTAGCTGTGTTGAAAAATCTTGTTTCTTTGCTTTCTAGTATTTTATTGCTGCTGTTTCTTTTCTTTTTTTTTTTCCTCTTAACCTTTATAGTGCAATGCTTCTTGTTATTTACTTCTTGTTATTCTAAGAAACAAAAGTCTGACCTAATTTGAGGACATGGTGAGGTTTATGGCTGTGCTTTATGGCTGTTTTCCTTTCCTGTGAAAGTCCTTCTACTAAAAGAAGTTGTGTATTCCAAACATGGGCTGACAGAAGGTAGATATTCTAACCTAACCATAGTCAAATGTTTAGCTTTGGGATTCTTGACTTTTACAGCTTAAAATGTGCTTTTCTAGAGTCTGGCCAACGTGTTATGTCAGTATTACCTTCTGTAGAAAATTATAACATCTTAACCTCTCGCTTCTCTCAACACTGCAAAGGTCAAAACAGGAAGAACTGGAAGATCATTAGAAAGAAGTCTGTATTCTCTGGCTTTACATTTGACCTTTTCGTGTATTGCTCAGATTTTAAAGATGAACAGAGTAAAAGACAGATGGGGTGATAATGAACATAAAGACGTGCTTCCCTAAGTAGGTTCATTTTTAGGAGTTGTGATATACCAATTAATTTTTTTAAGGCATGGACTTTTGGAAATGAAATAAACCACTGTTTTTAGACTGCAGCTGAATTTCATTGGCATTTAATTTCTACTTTTAGTTTTTTGTTAATTTTTCCTGCAATTAAAATATCTGAGTGATACTGCAAAGCAAGAATTCCAATTCTTAGTAAATTATTAATTCAGCTCAATAGGTCATTTTGCCTTGGCTGTGACTGAGGTGGCTGAGTTTCTTTCACCTGAATTGCAACTTTTCCTGGAGTAATTTCTCACATTTTTCACTTTTGGTGTCTGTAAGAGATGACTTAAGAACTACTTGGAATTGGTAGCTGCAAGTGCTTACAAAAACCTTTCCTCAATCACTTGGTCTTCAAGTAATAGTACTTGTCATTAGGGGTAGTAACATTATTTATGGGAAAATTATTTGAAGGAGCGTCCTAGTTTGAGGTAAAACAGAACCAGCTTTCTGTTCAGTAATTTCATTTCTTAGATAGGCCTCTTCTAACTCTCTGAAATTAACAGCACGTTGTGTCTGAAACGGTTCGTTCAGAGTGATAAGACAGTTTGTGCCAAGGAGTGGTATGCAGAGACACTCATACTTATTGCTATAACAACCAAGGTCAGCTAATTTCGTTGTTTGCCCCATTGGAGGGTCGGAAGCGGAGGGACGTAGAGGGGTCCCACCTGCGGGGAAGAGCAGACAGGACAGGTGACCAAAAATTGATCAACAGGGATATTCCATCCCATCTGCCCCATGCTCAGTATAAAAGGTGAGGGATCAAAGGGTCAACTGCTCTTCCTTCAATGGCTGATGTCCGAGGAGGACCCTGTCTGTTCATCTGCCTTTGATCCCGATCGGTGTGTTCCTGACTCCAACTCTGGCACCTGGTTCCCACCTGTCGTTGAGTCCAGCCTGGGACTTCCCCAGTGCCTGCCGGTGACATCATCCGGGAGCTTAATATGGTTTTGTATATACTGTATCTATTTCATTATTTTCCTTTTTATCTTATTATTAATATTTCATTAAAGTAGTTTAGTTTCTTCTAAACACATAAATATCTCTTTATCGCTCCCCTCCTGCCCGTGCACGAGAGGCTGGGGGGGGAGCATCTGTCGCTGGGCATTGGCTGATTTGGCCAAAACCATGACAAGGAGGCAGTGTGTTGTAATGGTAGCAAGAGGGGAGAAAGAGTAAATACTGTAAATGAAGATCCGACTGGGGATTTTCAGCCTCACAAAGGGGTCTTTTTTTGGATTATTTAACTGACCTTTTAAAGCTGTACTGTGTTGGAAATTGCAGCTGCTATCTCATACAAACAAAATGAACTGTGTGAAGTAAGTGTAGAGAAGTAACTGAAATAGTTCCCAATAAGGTAAATCTACTATCAAATGAAATTATTAAACAGTAAGTGCTAGTCAAAGTTATTCAGAAGTATCATTCTGGAAACTGGTTTTGCATTTACTCTGGAAGGGCTGCAATAACCTTTTGTATTCCCTGTTAGAGAATATTTGTTAGTTTACAAGTTGGTTATTTCAATGTGTGTCCTGTTCTAGGGTTATTGTATATTAGTGCTGATTATTTCTTGATGGCTAGGGAATGTTGTGTTTTTGTTCAAAATATTATTCATGGTATTTCTGGCTTGCCACATTGTCAGAGCACTCTGTTGAAGTGATACCTGGACTCATTAGTAATTATGGATCTTCCTTCAGCTAAGCAACATACGGAATTCTTTTTGTACTGTGTTATGCTTTTAGTGCTTGTGTATGGAACATGGTAAATGTTTTATCACATAGGAGGTGAGGATATGGCAGCACACTGAAATCACAGCTGTTGAGTAATACGTATATGTACATATATATAGTGAAAAATTTCTGTTGTGTTGCTGCCACAGCCTTTCCTGAACAGGGTCATCTGTTCTCTGCAGAATAATAAAGACTTTCAGTCAGAGTCACTGTTCTGATTTTAGTAAGCAAAACAGAAATATTCTTGTGTACATTAGTAGCTATGGAACATCATTTTAAAGTGAGGGACTAGTCTAAGTTTGACTTCTCCATACGTGGTGCTTCCAAACCGTCATGCTAAAGAACATTTCCTCAGAGAGCTGTTCTGATTATGTGGTGCAGGCCCTTGTGAAATTTAACTACATGACAGTTAGCAATTAATTAGATTTCTAACACTACTTCTTTATGAAAGTACTTGTAATTGTCACAAGTAGTACTGACCATAAATATTTTGGGCAACTAACACATCTTCATTTGAGAAGTTAGTCCACACAGGTGACAACCCTGCAGCATAGGGTCATATGGACAGATTTGCACTGGATAAAGAAATAATGACATGGAGTTCCCTAAGACAGCACTGGTTGGAGGAGAAAGGTCCACATGGTGAATCCCATACTCTTAGAAGGTAGAGGGTGAGTTTGGAAGCTGTGTTTGTAGCACTTAAGCCGATTAGTTTTGCCTCTCATCCAGGTTTCTTATTTTTGGTTCAGCCTTATGCTAGCAATCTTCCTGTCCCCAAATTAGCTCAGTGTCATCACCACAATCCCTTGTGAGAAGCAGGCTTGCTCGTCCAAGCTGCATTTCTAATATTGAAAAAGAGTATCACTCTTTATTTAGCCATGCTTTCAGAAGATTGTTGTGATAACGCTAGTGGCAATCATAAAATAAAAGGCTACAATGTTGGACGTTATAAACTAGTTGCTATGTTGGCACTTGACAGAAAAAAAATATTAGTTTTTTTTAATCTCCTTGTCCTCGGACATATTTTCAAATTAGAAATGTGATATATATTTATTTAACTCCCTAACGACATTTCTATCTAGTCCTCACAGAATTATTATCTCTCTGGGAAAGGAAGTGACTAAATGGGGTTCTGCTCTGCAGAATGGCTCTAAATGTCATGCTGGACTGGACAGCACCTTCTGGGTTTTTGAGTCTAGTCGTCTACTCTTGAAAGCAACCATATGATATAGTTGTGAAAAAAAAGAATTCATACTTAATGACTGCATGTCACTTATTTTTCTTCTTGTCTATAATGGTCTACAGAATCAAATGGGATGGGATAAAATGAATTGAAAATGATGTTAGTAAAATGAACAGTTGTCAATGATAGAGAAAATGAGCAAATGCGTTTGGTACGAATATCTCTTCATAGTTGCTGCTGAATGAGTATCTTTATGTTTTGCTAAAACATAAATTGAAACATCCATGTCTTTTTTCAAGTGGTGGCCAATATCACCCTTCTGACCAAGCTATTTAATGTATTATCTGATGGATGCTTAGAAACCTTGATGTTTTTAAAAATTTGTGAGAGTTGCTTTCATGGTAGAACTTGCTTTTGAGCAGGTTGATTTTTATTTTTTTTTTCATATGTTGAACTGATGATTCACGGAATCTTCCTAAGCTCTTAAATGTGTGGAATTTAGTTTCCATATATCTGTAACATATTACGTTGTGACATGCCAGATGGAGGAGTGCTTTGAATGGAGAAGGGTATTATTGGTGGACCTAACTCCATCTCTCCTTAGCTCCCTGCTTCATGATAATGTTTGCAATCTGAAGTTAATCTTTGAGTAGGTAGTGTTGTAGCCCTACAGTTTGTGGGGTCATTGTTTTATTTCACTTGTGTATGGTTGTGTTTATGCACATTGGATTATACTGTACTGCTAACATTACTAAACGCTGTACTATTTTTCTTTGCCTCCTACTCTCTTGATTGCCATAACTTAAACTTTATGGCATATGTACCAATATTTTTAGGATGCTAATTTATTGTGTAAAAGGGTATTTTCTTGTAAGACACTACCTTGTGAGAAGCAGAACCGTGTCTTGCTGTAGGTCTAACTGCCCATATATTTTTACATACTAAAACCAGCCTGCTTTGTGTTTGGTAAAAACTACTACTTCTGAGTCTTCATTTACAAAACAAGATACTTAAAACAAAAATTAACATAGGATCTTATGGACAGGGATGCTAAGGAGAACACTTGCAAATTGTTCAGTGTAGTTGCCTGCAGTGGCAGACAACTTAATTATACAATACTGCTAATAAACTCATTAAATTCCATCTCAAAAATAGTTATATTATTTTCCCTGTTGTTCCTGTTGGATAGCTGTTCTGAATATTATTCTCTGATGTGATTACATTTTCCATTGTGAATTACTTCTGTAGTCATGTTTTTTTTTACTTTGAATGCATGCTTTCTGTTTGATAAAAATTGTGGCAGTCTTTTGAATCTCAGAAATGTTTAGCTTTAAGCTTTCTCAAATAGAAGGAAAATATTAGGAGCAAATTCTTACAAATAAAGTCTGTTGATAGTGCCAAATTCTGCAATACTGATTCTCAAATATTTGTCCAGTGTGTCTTAATGATAAACAGTCAAATTTTGAGATGTGTGTGCAAGCCTGAAATTACAATCGTTTGTTTTCTTCCTGCTTTCCAACATTTTCTTTCCACATAATAATTTTTGTCCCAAGAGATGCTTCATTTTTTTTAACATATTGTCTAAACCTAGAAACTAGCTGTGCATAAAAAATGCAATTCTCTTAGGATTAGTGATAAACCAACAGTGGACTTTATATAGCCTGTCTGGGGCATATAAAACACAAACTGTTTTGGAAGAGACAAGAATACTATTTATGAAACAGACAAAAAAGGTATTTTTTCGTACAGTGTCGGAGTTTTAATACGTCTCTAATTCCTGTTATACAAGATGAATACATGAGCTAGAAGCCTTCTGTCAGTGGCCATGTCCACAATTTAAAGCAAATAAGAAATAGGCCACTTGCATAATCTTTGTTTTATTCTGATTTGAACTTCGGTACTAGATTTGGAAGATACTTTGAGTGAATAGCAGGTTTCCATAGTGGTGTGTTTTGGTTATTCCCCAGCTATTACCAACTTCAGAATGAATTGTTTTGACAACTTTTGGCTAAAAAGAGTTCTTTGGAAACATAGCTCAGGCTCTGTTGGAGCACATTTTTGTGACTGTCTTGACCAGTAGCTGCAGAGTTAGTTTGCTAAACTATGATATGGGAGCTCTGAGATTCATCTTTTGCCTGAAATTATTTGTACCTATACTGCCTGTCTGTCAGGAAACTAAGTATCTGACCATCAGTTATTCAGGCCTGGGTAGTGCCCAGCTCACCTTTTGATGCTGTTCTATTTTTTTGTTGGTTATATATGACATTTACTACGGTCTGACTGAAAACTGGTTGAGTGCTCTCACTACAGTAGTAAGGTATTGATTTGATATCTTGCTGCCTGATTTTATAACTGTGTAAGTATTCTATAAGAATTAAAACAATTTCAACAGAAAAGACTGGTAAAGGAGGTCGGTCTTTTCTATCTTCGCTTTCCTTCCTTTCAGTTTCATTCTTTCTTCCTTCCAGCTTCTTTTCATTCTATTCCCCATCCTCTTCCCATTTGTATTTTCTTTCTCTTGTTCATTCTGTCCCTAAATTCCCTCCTTGCATTATACTAGCCTTCATTTTCTGACATCCCATTAATCTTCCAGTCTTTATGGCTTACTTTCCCACCTCCACAAGCACACCCACGGGATGCTTAGAAATTTTACAGCATACCCAGTTGTCAAAAAACTAAACCTACAAGTCCCAGACCCATAATACTATGCTGGGAATGCTCATTAACTCCCACACTGTTTGGAAAAAGAAACTGGTACAGTTAGTATAAGGTCTGCAAACCATAATACATGTCTAATATTACTTTGCTTTCCTCTTAACCTGGAAACTCCTCATTGGAGTTGGGGCAGGAGATGGGATCTGGCTTTGTTGCTTCAGCTATGGTTCTGATCTTTGCAGAAACCCTAGAAAAAGTGACACGAATGTGTATTTATAGTGCTGTGATATCTGAAACACTAGGTTTGAGGAGAATGAACTGTTCATCAATGGATAAGAAAACTGTTGCAGTAGGTGGATGTACCAGCAAGTCGATCCTCAACACAGCAGCCACATTGTAGCTTTATTGCTGTGGTATCAGCGCAGGTTCTCCACACTTGAAAGGCAGATGATCATACCCTTTTGCTTGGACTCAGGAGCATCTGGCTGAAAAAAACAGTGAGCTGGGGAGGATGAAGCAGAGTTGCATTGGCCTTGCAGCAGACCTTTTCAGTGTTAGTGGCCACTACTGCTGCAGCCACCAGCAGGAAGAGTGCAACGGTGTAAGGTCTCACTGCCAGAGGAGGGTCGAAGTGGGGTTTCTAGTGGGATGTGCCTGTGGTCTCAGATGCTTCTGTCCACTCTGGGTGCCAGGATTTCTGCTAGACCATGTTCTTTACTGCTGGCAGAAGTCACTAAAAAAAATTACAAAAGACTGCATCTCTAATGTGTGTATGATCAACTGATCGCCCCCTCCACTAATTGCCTGTGAATGCTAAATAAAAAAGCAGTATTCAGTGTATGGATGACAGTGCTTAGTTTCCAAAGGCAATAATTTGAGGCTTTTCTTTTGCTAAATAGCACCCATGCCAGTGTTTAGTGTTGCTCAGTGGAATTATCATCAGATTTAATCTTAATCAAAGGTCTCTTAAACAACTGACCTGAACAGTTTTTGGATAGTTTCCACTCTCCTGTATTTCAGAAAAGCTCTATAGACAATACAGAGACACTTGGGCTTT